>CM067216.1:33532216-34042121 GCA_034190945.1 Octodonta nipae | reverse complement strand
AAACGAAAGGATAAATCGCATATTAACAGGCCATTATACATAATAAACTCAGATATTTGTGGTCCTATTACTCCTCCAACAATAAACAATGAAAATTATTTCATAACATTCATTGATGAGTTTACACACTACACGGTGGCGTACCTATTAACATATAAATATGAGGTATTTAAAGTTTTTAAAGATTTCGTCACTAAAAGTGAAGTTATTTTTAATTCAAAAATTGTCAATTTTTATTGCGATAATGGTCGTGAGTATATTTCTAATGAAATGAAAGTTTTTTGTGTTGAAAATGGAATATCGTATCATTTAACAGTGCCATATACTCCCCAACAAAATTCAGTAGCAGAGAGAATGAACAGAACCCTAACAGAAAAAGCTAGAGCCACGGTACACGGTGCAAATTTAAGTACATGCTTTTGGGGTGAAGCAATTTTGACGGCTACATATCTCTTAAATTTAACTCCCACTAAAGCACTTTCACAAGACAAAACGCCTTTTGAACTCTGGCACAATAAAAAGCCGAGATTAGACCATTTAAAAGTTTCCGGATCAACCGCATATGTTCATAATAAAAATAAAAAAGGCAAATTTGATCAAAAGTCAATAAAAGGCATAATGGTTGGGTATGAACCTAATGGTTATAAAATATTAAACGTTTGTACAAATAAATTCCTTATAGCACGTGACGTTATATTTGACGAAATAAATTTTAATATCTCAAGACCTAAAATGGATTTTGGCGAAAGTGTTGAATCAAATTTTGATAATCAAAATTTGAAAGTAACTAATAAATTGGTGTCAAATTCTTCAAGTAATGATGAAGAATTAAAAGTGGGTGAATTTAAATTACCCACCAATAAAATTGATATAAACAATTAAAATATAAATCTGAGACTCCAATTTCGATTGAACTCAGAATTAACAACACAGATATTCAAACTGAGGCTCCAGTGCCAACTGACCTCGGAAAGAATGCTAAAATCGATAATGAGGTCCAAACTACGACTGAACTTAGACGTAGTGATAGAATTAAAAATAATCCTAAAATATCATATGATGAAAATGATATCGAATTATTTACATGTGCTCAACAATCAGTTTTCAAAACCCCGTCTTGTTACCAAGAATTAAATAATAGGGATGATAAAAATAAATGGGTGGAAGCCATTAAAGATGAAATTAACTCTCTAATAGAAAATAATACATGGAATTTAGTACCCAAGCCCATGCATAAAAACATTGTCAATTGTAAATGGGTCTTTACTATTAAAAGTGACAAAGATGGAAATCCATCAAAATATAAAGCCCGTTTAGTAGCAAAAGGTTTGACTCAACCATATTTATTTGATTATACCGAAACATTCGCACCAGTGGCGCGCATAACTACTTTAAGAATACTTTTGGCTCTAGCTAATCAGTATAAACTATTCATACATCAAATGGACGTAAAAACCGCATTTTTAAATGGAATATTAAAAGAGGAAATGTACATGTCAGTTCCCGAAGGAATAGAAATTGAAAACAAAAATTTAGTATGTAAATTAAACAAGGCAATATATGGCTTAAAACAGTCGGCAAGATGCTGGTTTCAGCATTTTGATGATCTGTTAAAGAAATATAATTTTATGAGTTCGTCTGGGGACCGATGTTTATATTTCTTAGATAAAGGTCACTTGACTGAAAATGTATACGTAATATTATACGTTGATGACTTGGTAATTATTTCTGGTAACATGGATACAATGTCAAGTTTTAAAAACTTTTTAAAAGAGCAGAATCGTATGGTTGATTTACAAGAAATTAAATTCTTTTTAGGTATGAACATTGAAAGAAATGACAATGAGATATCTTTGGATCAATGCGGGTATTTAAAATCAGTTCTCAATAAATTCAACATGAGTGAATGTAAATCCGTAAACACACCACTTCCAGTCAAAATAAACTATAATGAATTGAACTCTGAGGAATATTATGAAGCCCCTTGTCGTAATCTAATTGGTTCTTTACTTTATGTTACAATATGTACAAGGCCTGACTTAAGCACCGCCATAAATTTATTAAGTCGTTATCAAAACAAAAATAATAAAGAATTATGGCAAAGCCTAAAAAGAGTATTACGATATATAAAAGGGACCATTAAACTTAAATCAATATACAAACGAAATAATAATTATAGTGATATATTAATTGGCTATGTAGACGCTGATTGGGGAAGTAATGAAATTGATCGGAAAAGTTCTACAGGATATTTGTTTCAAGTTGTTTGAAAGTTATTTAATTTGCTGGAATATAAAAGGCAAAATTCTGTTGCAACTTCATCAACAGAAGCAGAATACATGGCGCTCTTTGAAGGCGTGAAAGAAGCTCTGTGGTTGATATCTTTACTGCAAAGTATTAAATTGGTAATAACAAAACCAATAGTAATTTATGAACAGTTGTATCTCAATAGCAAACAATCCTGTAGATCACAAACGCTCAAAACATATTGACATAAAGTACCATTTTACCAGAAATCAAATCGAGAATAACTTAATTAATTTGAAATATATTTGCACAGGTCAACAGTTAGCAGACATCTTCACGAAACAGATTCCTGCTCCAGGAAATACGATTGAAACTTGGAATGATCGACTATTGCTCTAAGAATAAGATTAGTTAAATTAACGGCCTGATCAGGTTTTTATTGGGGTTTTTCCCTGATCCACTTTAGCAACAAATGTTGGGCTGAAAATTACTCCCCAGATACAAATATAGATACAAAGATAGAGATATTGTTTTTGTCCTTTTGAAGTAAAAATAGAAATTTATGATAATATGAAAATGAACATTTTATTTTTGAGGGGGAGTGTTGAGTTTATCATTTGTTAGTGTAATTAATATTCAAAAATAAAGCCTTCATTGATGATGTCACAAGCAGTCAGTGATCGCTTTGTGATGTCTGAGCACTTCTCACTCGATACATGCATTATGTGTAACATAAATAAACATTGATATAAAGTTCCGTTAAGGAACGATCCCTATAAGTTTTTATATATATTTTCTTAATAGTTAGTTGGATAGTGGATTTCATATCGAGAGGACTAAAATAAAACAATATCGTAATATTGTTGTGTGTGATTTTCCTACCCATATTCCTAATAATATCAATTTTTAATCAATAGTATCAACAGAACACATCGTTTGGGTAGGTTTATAGGAGTTATTGTTATCAATTTCTAGTAGATAACTGTAAATGATGTTGAGGTTCTGCAGATCTGTCTTTTTCTTGATACTATTGGGGTTGTTCTGTATATAGAACATCTCAAGGAAACAGCGTTTGAAAGTATTACGTTTGGTGATAAGTACGCGTGCATTCTCAATATCAGCTATGTGATTACTATCATAACATTGTGAAGCAATTGCACAACTGTTCTTTCCTAACCTAATATCACTTCTATGGGAAGTAATTCTTCCTTTGAGGTTCCTTGACGTCTGACCAATATATATATCCCTGTACAATCTTTACAATCAATTTCATAGATTATATATATATATATATATATATATATATATATATATATATATGTTTCAGGTGGTTTCCGGGAATTCATCCGCGTAGTTGATAACTGATCCCTGCCGGGATCGATGGTAAAATGACGACGTTTCGGCAGAGTCACATCTGCCCTCTTCAGGTCTGTTCGCATAATTCTCGTAGCCTTCTGCTTTCGCTTCTAGTTACTCGAATAGAAGAGAAAGACAGTATTGCTGAGAGAAATATTTGTTTTTGTTTTAGAATCACAAATATAAAAATAGCCATCGTATTATTAATTCAAATCTATTACCTTAGCTTGCCCCAGCATAATTACAACTATAAACTTTTGATTATAATTACATTTTTGTTATAATTTGTTTTTTGTAAGCATTTAGTTATTTTGTAAATACATTATAACATCTTGTTAGTCATTTTTGTATTTTACTGCAATAAAGAAAACATGTATTTCAATATGAAAATGAAAAATCAGTATTTTAGGGTAACTTCTCCCATCTTTAGGAGAGTAGTGATGCTAAGGACATGCAAAACTTTGGGACATCTAGTGGTTAAAGCCTAAACCATTTTGTGTTACAAGCTATTATATAATAAGTTTCCATTCAATAATGGTGGGTGGAGGTCTTTTACTGCGTATACCTCAACTCGCAAACAGATTTCATTAACAGGGCTCACGACGCATAAGTTTTACTACTGTACGGTAGATGGCCACAAGCAAACTATAGAAAACAGCATAATTGATTAAGAGATAGTGTAATAAACAGAATTGCAAACGTGTATAAATAAATAAACGCGTTATCGGTAGACAGGATAATTCTTCGAATCGTTTTGATTTATTCGAGTGTGTTAAATTGATCCTCTGGTAAATTGAAACTAAAATCTCAATCGATTATGTCGTCCGAAGATGTCAGTAATGTTCCAATTCGCGAGCTGCCGGAAACAGATCGGACGCGGGAAATTCAGGAGGCTTTCATTAATTATTTTAAGAAAAAACCGGATTTTTTTGTGCGGGTACCAGGCAGGTGAGTAGTTCTAATTAGTCAGACATGTGAATAGCAGAAACCTGTTTGGATTATACGAATTAATGAACTATCAAAACTGAAATGTTTCGTAAATGTTAGTTTAATCTATGAAAGTGAAACTTATAATTTTTTGATATGAACACGTTTAGAATAATAAAAATGTATAGTAAACTTGTCTAGTAACTATTTTTTACTATTTTGGTTTGATTTAAACATTGTTTTACCCAATAGACATTACTGTAATAACATACGAGGGGAAGTAACTAAATTAAGTCTATGGTTACTCTTTTATAGTCTTCCAAATGCAGTCATTGTTACTTATCCCTTTCTTCGAAAGGCCACAAAAGGAAATGTCCAGTGGTAGCGTCTTCTCACTATAACTTTATTGAATCGCTGAGTGCTGTCCAAGAAAAATTTTCATTTTTCCCTATACATCACTCTGTTTTCAATTTACAGTTCGATGGCATAGACAGATTAAAAAGTTATCTGATACATAAAATTTCAAAGTATCGAAAGATTTACGAGATTTATATTGTTTACATTATTAGAACGCTATCAGTCTTAATCTCTGTTATTTGAACGGTTATATGTAATACGTAATAAAAAAACTGTGAGGAAATTATTTGTTCAAGATTTGCAAAGATATGTAAGTCGTCTTAACGTATGCTATCTGCACCCTGTTTGTCTCAAATGTTGGTGGTAACGCATATTCTAAGTCACCAAACGTTTCTACTATGGAACAACTAACTCTAGCCCTATTTTTTCATATTATTATACCATTCTTCTACCTAACGTTTGGTCTATAACTACGGTAGACATTTTCAAAGGCGTGGCCTAGATAGTGCGTTCTGATTGACTGATGACCCCACGATTGTTGCATTCTGTATTTCCAAACTCTGTTCAGATTCAATGTTTCTTCTTTTCTGTTGAATTTGTTAGGATTTTGGTGTATCTCAATTGCTTCTCTATAAATTGTGGGATTAAAAAGACTATTTGATGCTTAAACTTCGTTGTCTTCAAACCGGATTGAATGTCCCTCTTGCCTCAGTGTATCTTGGACGACCGCTGACCTATCACTTTACTCATTCTGCAACACCGTTTGTATTCATATACCTAAACTTGTGTTGGTACTTCCTTTTGGGGTACCACCTCAACTGCAGGGTATGTGGTCTGTCATATTGGGTTATATTAAAAACAACGTTGATCTCTAAAAATAAAAACCTACGGTTTATAGTGAATAATTGCAATGTTTTGTCGGATATTTGCCTTGTTTGGGTAGATTAAACATTCCGAAAGTCATCAACAGATTTCCAAAGGTAAATCATGATTTTTAAAACAAAAACTGCATCAACAGCATGGCTTATCTGATCTCGCTACATAAAATCTCACTAAACATAAACACGTGACGTTCAAAACACCAACAAATAGTGTAAACAAACTTAGATGCGATGTTGGAATATCTTCTCAGTCCAATTTAGGTCTAGTTATAATTCAAATTTAAAATATTAGTATAGTTTGTGAAGCCATATACACTGTTTAGAATTTACATTTGAAGCTTCATAATGGTTTTGAAAGCAAAATTATATGTTGCAGGGTAAATCTTATTGGAGAGCACGTAGATTATTGCGGCTATTCAGTATGTCCAATGGCACTAGAACAAGATATACTTTTGGCTGCTTCCATCGAAGGTCAACCAAAGATTCACTTGAGAAACCTGGATAACAAGTTTGAAGATCACCAGTGTGATCTCACCAACATAGAGTAAGCTAAGATATCAACCAGTATTTTTGAAGAAATCTATGTGGTATTTTGGTTATATTTTCAGGATTTCTATTGGTGACGGTGCTCCTGGTTGGTACCAATACTTTCTGTGCGGTTTAAAAGGTGTGATTGAGATTTTACCGAAAAGTGTCCAAGTCAAGGGAATGAACGTTGTAGTTAGCGGTACCATTCCTCAAAGTGCAGGTCTATCCAGTAGCAGCGCTTTAGTTAGTTCAGCAGCCTTGGCGGCAGCACATGCAAATAATGTGAGTACCCAATATACAGTTACGTTTTTACAGGCACAGTAGATACCAACAAATTGCCTGATATTGAATGAAGAAACTCAATTCAAATGATAGCAAAATTACGAGAAATCTATTAAAATTTTATATAACATTGGTAAAAAGAGTATGGTTTTAAGTTTGTAGGTTGGTTATTTTCAAGCCCCAGGTCAAGATCAACCACATGTTCTATTTTTAAAGGCATTTCTGAATAAGTATACACATTTCTAGAGCGTTGTTTGAACTCATTGTTTTTTAATTTGACAAGATCCCGTGTTTAGATCTAGTTTAAAAATGAAGTTCAGATGGAACTTTTAGGCAAAGCATATAGAGCTTTAGAAGTATCGTTGGACAGGGTCTTCGTTTGAACAGCATCCGAATTACCTACAAAATTAGTATATTTCGTTTCCTTATGTTTTGTCTAGGTTCTGATTACTAATTAAGAATTTGTCTCTTTCTGCTATTCTTTTATAGTCACTTTGATTATTGTTTGGTATTAATTACACCATGATTATAGCAATATACAATTCTTTTGTGCAACAAAAAATGTCATCAGATGTGCTTCTTACAGAAAAATGCAATATTGGGAAGGTATTTGAAACATTCTCAAAACGACAAATTGATGGTATAAAGCATACAGAATGGTATAAAGCACAAAGATATTCTAATATTCTCATTTAAGACACTTTTGATTACTAAGCAACTCTTTTCATGTTACTATAATGTACTCCAGACACTTTCTTCTTCTTCTTCTGTTGCTTTATTGGGTTGTCGGCCCCCATTTCGTCTATCTGGAGGCGATTGGTTAGTGTCAGGTTTTATTTCTGTCCCATCATCATTATTGGTTTTATAGTAGCTTTATTAATTTTTGCTTTAATTTCCTTTTCTAATATGTTTGTTTTCTTCCCTTATTGTCTTATTTAGGCGAACTACACTTTATTACCTTCCTGTATTTGGTTTTTTACTTCTGTTTCTGTATCTCCATAGGTAGGTAATGTTATTTCCAGATAGTTGCTTACGTAAGGTGTTTTATGCTGTTACCATCAATCTCTATCGTACGTCTAATCAGTTCTTTGCTACTGCCTAGGGATTTCGTCTTTTTTATTGCTACAAATTATATAATATTTAAGTATGCAGCGACTTACTAGGTTTTATTACGTAAACCTTTATAAATCGATTGTTCTACCTATTAATGACATTCAGAAAGCTATATATATGGTATAAAATTTTCATGAATAAAATTCAAACCCACACGCAATAAAAACATCATTCACGTAAAGCGTAATAGCTACGAAAAATATAATACATTTTAATTTTCTGTTAGATGTTGATATTCGCATTTTGAAGGAATTTATCATCATCTAACAAATACAAAACCTTTTCCAGAGAATGTGCCCGAGGGATTTTATATTATATAAATAGAATGCAAATTTATTCTTTGGTCTTTGAGCTTGAGACGAGTTGGATGATCCTATTAAAATCTCAGCATTTTCAAGGCGGTTTAAAATGATTTAGGAAAAATTATATTTACATACATTTAGTTACCCTAGCGAACTTTTTTGCTCAAGTCACGGCATCATTCTGTAGGTACACTGAAATGATTAGATTTTTAAGACGAGACTATATTTATAGACTGAAATTTCTTAATAACAATCTTTTCATAATTACCTATATGAACAAAATAAAATGGTATAAACGAGAAAATGCTGACTTCGGAAGACCGGTTACCAATTATACGTAATATACAGTTCTATACGAGAGGTGAAAAGAAATATAGATAGGCCAAAGAAAATGGCTTTATGCTTAATGTAACAGGTTTTTTAGAGGTATAGAACTTTATGTTGGCAACACTCTTTTAACCGGCGGCCATCTTGTCAGCTGTCAAGTGATTTATGTTTAGTTTGGTTTAACATTTCATCATGAATAGACAACGCTTCCCAATTGTGCAAATTTATTTTGAAAATCATGGTTCTGTTCGAAATACGTATTGCGCACTACGTCCATTTTACGGTCAACATAATCGTCCATCAGAGCAATTAATTCGATTAACTATGCAACGTTTTCGCACCACGTTTACTCTAAATAATAATACTCATCCACAGAGATGTCGTACAGTGCGTACAGAAGAATTCATTACTGGTGTAGAGCGTAGCGTAGAGGAAAAACCGAATCAGTCTATCCGTCATCGTGCACAGGAATTGGATATGTGTCCATCCACTTTATGGAAGATTTTGCCGAAAGATCTTGGTTGGCGTGCTTACAAAATTCAACTCGTGCAAGAATTGAAACCCCACGATCACCTAGCAAGGCATACATTCGGTGAATGGGCCCAAAACAAGATTGCCGTTGATCCCGATTTCCATAATTGAATTTTGTTTAGCGATGACGCTCACTTTTGGTTGAATGGATACGTCAATAAACAAAACTGCCGTATTTGGAGTGATGATAATCCTCAAGTTCATGTTGAGACATGGTTACATCCAGAAAAACTGACTGTTTGGTGTGCTTTATGGGCTGGTGGAATAATTGTTCCGTACTTCTTTAAAAACAATGCTGGTCAGAACGTTACAGTCACTAGTCATCGCTATAGAGACATGATTACTAACTTTTTCGTTCATCAATTGAACAATCATGATGCACACTAGCTGACTATTTTCTGTGGGGATACGTGAAGTCGCTAAGCCCGAAACAATTGACCACTTGGAGGAAAACATTTCCCGCGTTATTGCCGATATACGGCCACAAATGTTGGAAAAAGTCATCGAAAATTGGACCTCCAGATAAGACTACGTCCGAGCCAGCCGTCTCAGGCATATGCCAGAAGTCATACACAAATTATAATGGCAGAAGATTATCTTTCGAATAAAGTAAATATCCTTGTTTTATTCCATTTCAAACTTCTATACCTCTATAAAAAGAAATAAAGACTTTCATAGACTTTCATAGGTTCTGCCTGGATAATACTTCAAGCAGAATACTTTCAGAATAAGATGCAGTTAGCAGACTTATGGCACAGTCAAGCCATACTTTTAGACAAAAACATATGGATTGAACAGTTAGACACTTGTAGATTTATCTACTTGAGATTTGCTAACATTTTAGCAGTGCAAGCGTTATAACCTATTTTACATGAATTATTTTGGCATGAATCGTTTTTATTAACAATAAAACATTGATGGCGTAGATGGTCATGACACGAGCTGTGTGAAATACTCAATTTTAAAAAATTATATAAGAATTTCTAACTGCAAACTAAGTTTATACTCAAATAGAGTATTTGAATGTTGCGTTAATAAAGATAAGGCAAAATTGAGGGTTTTAAAAAAAATTAAAAACAAAATGTACATACAATGTTATATACTATGCATAATAAAACGACAGTTCCTGTTAACAATTACTGGTGACCATTATAACCTTTAATTCAAGGCTGTTAATTAATCGATAATTAAACGTCGAATAGTTGAAGTCTTGAACGGGTCTAGTATTTGCCTTCAGTAATTTGAGTTAATCAATTTTGTCAACAAAGGACGTCAAATATAAGCATTCACGAATACCTGAGAGTAAACACCGAAGGAATCGGGCGTGAAATTAGATTAAAGGATTCCAATATGGTTGATTGATTCTGAAATTCCCAGGATGGATATATGTAAGCTTAATAATGGGTTCATATCCGTAATTACGTGAGGAGTTTTCAAAAATTATTTCACCATTGAAATACGTTTCACACTCTTTTGTAAGTTCTCAGGTGATCAGTTTAGATAATCATCATAATTACGTTTGCTTCATTTTTAGGATTCCGTATTTACAATATACGGATACCCTTATAATATCACTCAGGATTTCTGCCTGTGTCACATCACAGCCATTTTCTCCTAAACTACTGGACGGAAGAGGTTGAAATTTGGTATCTATGTATAGTTTGGTGACCCCATCAGGAGTAAATATCGTAAAAGAAAAAAAAATTGATTTTAGGGGTACTTCTGGGGGAAAAACTAAAAAAATCGACAGTTCCCCCCTTGATCTCCGAAACTACTGAGTCTAAAATTTTGAAAAAAATAGGAAATATAGAACGTTGCCCGAACTTTGCAGGAAAAATAAGGCGAAACCATTAATATTAATTTTGGGGGGCAAATTAAAGAATTAAATAAAAATTTAAAAATAAAAAAATTTCAAACGCATCATGTAATATATCAAATAAAAGGTCTCATTCTGAGGAACACAAATATATTTTTTTCATATTAAAAAAAAATTATTTAAAAAGATATTAACGAAAATATACCAAAATTTACCCATTAACCCTCCCCCTTTACTCCGAAACTATAAAACGTAAAGTTTTGAAAAAAATAGATTTATAGGTTCTGACCTGAAGTTTACTGGAAAATTAAGGAGAAACCTCTTCTTTTAATTTTGGGGGGGCAAATTACAGAATTAAATGGAAAATATAAAATTAAAATTGTTTCTAACCCATCAGGTTATATATCAAATGAAAGGGCTCATTACGACGAAAACAAATGTATTTTTTTTCATATTTTTAAAATAAATTAATTAAGATATTAATAAAAATATTTAAAAAATTATCCATCCCCCCCTTATCTCCGAAACCATAAGCTGGAAAATTTTCAAAAACTGGAAGTATATATATAGCCCCTCACCTGAACTTTACTGGAAAAATAAAGACAAACCTCTAATATTTATTTTGGGGGGCAAATTATAGAATTAAATGGAAAATTAAAATTAAAATTGTTTCTAACCCATCATGTTATCTATCAAATAAAAGGGCTCATGATGAAGAAAACAAATAATTTTTTTCCATATTTATAAAATAAATTAATTAAAACATATTAAAAAAATATAAAAAAATTTACCCATTCCCCCCCTTAACTCCAAAACCATAAGCTGAAAAATTTTGAAAAACTGGAAATATAGCCCCTCACCTGAACTTTACTGGAAAAATAAGGAGAAACCCATAATATTCATTTTGGGTGGCAAATTATAGAATTAAATAGAAAATAAAATATTATAATTGTTTCTAACGGGTCATGTAATATATCAAATCACAGGGCTCATTATGACGAATACAAATATATTTTTTTATTTTTTTTTAAATGAATATTTTTAAATATTTTTAAAAAATTACTCATTCTCCCCGTTATTCCCCAAACTCTAAGACCTAATTTTTTTGTTAATAGGAAAAATATTTAAAAAATCCCTAATTCTATTATTTGGCCCCCAAATAATAGAATTAAACGGAAAATAAATTATTAGAAAACCCCCATAGTAATATAGGGACAAATTATACAATTAAATGGAAAATAAAGATTCAATTTTCAAACGTATCATGTAATATATCAGATAAAAGGCTCATTATGTGAATTACAAATATATCATATTTTCAAATCATTTGTATAAAACATATTAACAAAAATATTAAACATCGACTTAATTCCCACTTTTGAAACTACACTATTTAAATTTTGAAAAATATATTTTATTTATATTTTTAAATAATTTGAATAACAGATTTAATAATTTATAATTTAAACTGTGACCTATTTTGCCCTTTTTCTTCCAATCTACAGAGCCTCAAAACTCAGACAGTAGTTTATAAAAGGCATCTCTGAAAGTTTATTAGTAAAATAAAACTCTAATGTTACTTTTTAGAGGTCAAATTAGAAAATTAAATACATATGTATTGTGATTAAAATCAAGCGAATCCTAAAGCAGATAAAATAAAAAATCTATGTGTGGAAAATCAAAGTGTATATTTTTTATAAATTTAAAACGCTTCCTTTAAAAGATATAAGGGTAAATATAAGAAAATGCACTCATTCCGTGCTTGTCTTAAACTTGAATATTCGAATCTTGAAGTTGGTACGGAACCCTAAGTATGCGAGTCCAACTCGCACTTGACCAAATTATTTTTATATAGCTTTAGGCAACACATACATGTAAGTGTAATAGTAATAAAATATATATAATAAGTAATAAATAAATTTAAAATACTTCCATAACTGAACTAAGTAATGATATAGTTGTTTGTAAAATACTGAACCATTTTCTTTGACCCCACAGTTATCTCTGGACTCTCATTCCTTTTGTACAACCCATCTAATCCATCTATGCCGGATGTCCCACATGGGATTGGTTTGATTACTGCCAACTACTTCCCAAACTTTCGAAACCTTGTAGTGTTGAACTGTTTTAAAATCAATCAGCATCTAATAGATGGCAATATGGCCCCTATGTAGGTCTCGTAGTATTCTGTTAAACTGCGATTTTCGAACGGTTCAGAATGCTAAGAGCAAAAAGTCATTAGTGTGGAGTTGTTTTAACAGAACTAGACATTATCCCTATAGATTGGTGTAAACCTATTTTTTCCATTGTTGCCTGTACGCTGTTTAGCCGAGCTGGAGCATAGAACTAAAACTTAGATTTGGGTCATTGAGTAGGTCAAGCTTAGTGTAATGGTGCGGAATGTCAAAGCATCAGACATTCAAGCTGTTCCAACTAATTCGGAAAGAAGTTGTTTGGACCTGTCAGTTCTGGAGCTAGATTTGGTAGATATATTGAAAGTTAATTGTGAAGATAATATTAGTATATCTTTAATTCCTGAATGGTAAAAATACGTTACTTTTTAGGGTTCCGTATATACAATATACGGATACCCTTATAATTTCACTCCGGATTTCTGCCTCTGTCACATCACAGCAATTTTCTTCTAAACTACTGGACGGAAGAGTTTGAAATTTGGTATCAATGTATAGTTTGGTGACCCGATCAGGAGTACATATCGTAAAGGAAGAAATTTTGATTTTAGAGGTACTTCTGGGGGGAAAAACTAAAAAAATCGGCCGTTCCGGTCCTGATCTCCGAAACTACTGAGCCTAAAATTTTGACAAAAATAGGAAAGATAGACCGTTGGGCGAACTTTGCAGGAAAAATAAGGAGAAACCATTAATAGTAATTTTAGGGGGCAAATTATAGAATTAAATGAAAATTTAAAAATAAAAAAATTTTCAAACGCATCATGTAATATATCAAACAAAAGGTCCCATTTTGAGGAACACAAATATATTTTTTCAAATTAAAAAAAAATCATTAACATAAAGATATAAAAAAAATAATTTCTCGCTTTATTTCCGAAACCATACTACCCAAAATTTTGAAAATAATTAGGGGTACTGGGGCTCACTTAAAATTTATAAGAAAAATTATTAGAACCCCCATAGTAATTTTAGGGACAAATTATACAATCAAATGGAAAATTCAATTTTCAAACGCATCATGTAATATATCAGATAAAAGGCTTATTATGTGAATTACAAATATATCATATTTTTAAATCATTTGCTTAAAAGATATTAACATCGACTTAATTCCCACTTTAGAAACTACACTATTTAAATTTTGAAAAATATATTTTATTTGTATTTTTAAATAATTTGAATAACAGATTTAATAATTTATTATTTAAAACTTAGCCTATTTTGCCCTTTATCTTCCAATTTACAGAGCCTCAAAACTGAGACAGTAGATTATAAAAGGCTTCTCTGAAAGTTTATTAGTAAAATATTAATTTTAAATTAGAAAATTAAATACATAAGTATTCTGATAAAAATCAGCTAATCCTAAAGCAGATAAAATAAAAAGTCTATGTGTGGAAATTCATAGTGTATATTTTTTATAAATTTAAAAGGCTCCCTTTAAAAGTTATTAGGGTAAATATAAGAAAATGCTCTCATTCCTTGCTTGTCTGAAACTGGAATATTAGAATCTTGAAGGTGGTATGGAACCCTTAGTGTGCGAGTCCAACTCGCACTGGACCAAATTATTTAATTTTATTTTCAGCTTTAAACATAATTATATTCAACACACCTTGAGAGGCACCTACATTAAACTGCCTAGGGTTCAGGGGACAATGGTTATTGAATTTCTTCATTTTGTTGCTCGATTATGTAAAAATCTGAAGGTATACTGTCGAAACTAGAAGTTTTATCGAATTTTAGAGCAGTATCCTTATTTATTTATTGACGTAGTCTTTTGCTTATTTTGCTAATTTAGTGTGCATTGTTAAAAATTGTAGGAATAAAAGTTTTAGTTATAAATTCTTTGGAAATATGTTTAACTATTGCCTAGTAGATGGCGCCAAAGTAACTATAATTCGTTTTAAAATACTCTGAATACAATACAGGTTTCATACAATTCAGATAATTTCATGAATGTAATATTCTCAGTTGGAATTTAAAAAACTTCTTAATAAGCCCTCTTTGGGTATAAACTTTTGCATCAGTTTTAGGAGAAAAATTGACAATTCTTTTTGTAGCTCATAACATATATATCATGGCAATCATTTCTCCAACGGAAAAATTTATATAATCTCTTTTGCCATAGTTTCAGATATAAATGTAACTAATTTTACTTGCATAAAGGGCATAAATGGCATCTCCAAGAAGCCCAACCCAATAAATTTCGCTAGCTTGTTTCGTTCCTGCTTATAGTTGGAACATTGAATCTGTCCTGAAATCCTGTGCGATTTCCCTAATAATTTTTTTGTATGTATGTTACCTGATTTCTTCTCCTGTGGTGAACCGTTTTGAATGAATATGGTCTTGTTTATTAGAGTATATATCCGGATGGGTGAAATTTCAAATTTTGGAAAAGAATTCTATTGGCAAAGTGATGAAATTTGAGAATGAACACATGCGTGCATGGAAATCGGCGAATATCCCTAATATTTTAGTCGATTTTTCGATAACTCCTTATGGATGTGTATAGATTTTTAACGTTTAATCTATTAAGGAAGATCCTTAGGTGATCTCATATACTTTTCTGCGACGTGCAACTTGCAGTTTTGCAGAAAATCGCCGAAAATTCCAAAATTCTTATCAAAAGTTTCATCGAAATGACATAACGGACATTTCCTCATAAATATTTTAATTCCAACGTAATAGTGCGGTAATTTTAGGCACTGAAAGTTTTAATTGCGAATTTGAAAATTTTCTATGTACATTTCAAGCATATAGGTAGTATTTTCGGCTCCTTAAATCAATGAGTACCAAGCTTGTTTTGATTGCATACCAGGCAAATACCTATTTAAATTCAAATTTTTCCATTTTGCGTAGACGGTGCTTTTGGTTGTCACATCCTCCCGGCCTAATAGAAAATTCAGTGATAACACATGTCAAACTTTAAACTGCTATTTGGTGCATTTATAGACAGGGTGTTTAGTTATAGCAAATAAAATCACAAAGTAAAGTGATAGAAGGAGTTTCATTTATATGAATATTGAAATATAGGACGGACTGGAATGATAGTGATCCGTAGGCGTATATAAAGGATGGTGGAATATAGGGTGGACTGAACGTTTGGTGGTATAAAAATGTTGAAAAAAAAATGTGAAATTAAAATTATATCGAGTGATTAAAAAACTGTTATATGATGTGGACATAAGCAAATCTTATACAGGATGATTGAAATATATGCTGGAGTTGAATTATATTTATACTGTGTTATTAAAAAAATATTTATTTTATAGCCCATAAGAAGTTGCATAAAGTGTGGAGAGGAATTAATGTTACACAGGACAATAATATAAAATGTTAAAAATTAAATAATTTATGGGGTAGCCAACAAGGAGTTATATACTATGGTTGAAATATAGAACGGATTTGACTCCGTAAATATGGGATGGATTCTACTCCGTCCTATGGTTTAAAAAGACAGCTAACAAATTTATGCTTGTCCGTGGGCAGGTCGTATGTATAGGATGGTTGGTACATAGGGTGGAGTGGAATTATCTATAGTTATACAGGGTTGTCAAAAAAAGTTGAAAAAAGGTTACATGGCGTAGTCCATAAGGCATAAATATATTTTGGGCTTATTAAGTCAACGCGTACTAGTACATTTTGTTCGTAAAGATTTACCTGTCAAATGAGAAAGTATCATTGTGTAATGTTGAGGCTTTCGATATTACCTGGTTCTGTCTATTAAAGTTATACATACAAAATAAAAAATAAAGAATGGAAACTACCTGAGTTCAAAAAAACTAAAAAGTTGAAAAACATTTAAAAAAAAATTATAACCGACTTCTACCTATAACTAAAAAGCTAAAAATAATTATAACAAAATACAACTCTAACAAATAAATAACACATTCAATGTTATTAGGTACCTACCCAGGAAGTAAAGAATGTAAACATTAAAAGGTGCTCATTCTGTACAAATTAATTACCTACCAATCTAGTATATTTTTAAAGTCGGTGCCAAGCAACAATCAAGTTTGATGAATTAGTAGATAAGTACGCAATGAAGGATTTTAGATTTGCTTGGCACCGACTTCAAAATATACTAGATTGATATGTAATTAATTTGTACAGAATGAGCACCTTTTAATGTTTACATTTTTTACTTCCTGGGTAGGTACCTAACAACATTGAATGTGTTATTTATTTGCTGGGCTTGTATTTTGTTATAATTATTTTTAGCTTTTTAGTTATAGGTAGAAGTCAGTTATATATTTTTTAAAAATGTTTTATTTTATTTCACAATTAGTGAGGAAATATTTTTTTACATATGATACCCGGTAAATATGAATAACTGTTGGTAATGCAAATTTTTATGAACACGACATTTTGCGGGTGTTTTTTGCTTTTTCAAAAATTCCCGATGTGGTAGGAGTAAACAATGTCATAGCAACTTAAATATGTTACAGGTAATTTAAGAATATATTTTTTTGCTAAATTAGTTAAGTCTTATATGCACCTACTCTGGTAAATAATTTCTTCATATCTATAATAATATATAGTCTTAAAAAATAAATAGTAAATTACTCAGTATTTTGCTAGAAATTAATTATTAAAAATTGAAGTTTTCTAATATACTGACAATTTTGAAGACCAGGTTCTGCTGTGTGGTCAGTTCGAGTGAGTTTAAATTATTCATATTATCTAAAATGAATAAAACTGGTGTTGCACAACCATCCAAATATTTTTTCATATTTATTTAAGCAAACATTCATTAATTCAGTATTATTATTAAATTCCTTTCTTATTTTAAAACTGTCTTATAAACTAGTGAAAT
Organism: Octodonta nipae; assembly: GCA_034190945.1. Lineage (NCBI taxonomy): Eukaryota > Metazoa > Arthropoda > Insecta > Coleoptera > Chrysomelidae > Octodonta > Octodonta nipae. The sequence continues at coordinate 34,024,449 of CM067216.1, read as the reverse complement.
TAGAGGCATCACTGCTAATTGTGGGAATTATAATTATCCTGTTCTGTTGTTAATTATTGTGTTATATTGTTCGTCTCGATACTGTTGAGTATTTCACTTTTGATAAGAATTTCCTTTGTACATCATAAGCTAGAATTGTTAAACACTGGAAAAAATACCATGACACCTGGGCCTGTTTTATGACTCATTATTTTTGCACAAAAATCAACATTCTAGGAACAGTTTAGATTTTTTTAATTCTTCAGAATACAAAGTAGAACTAAATGCTAATTATCTAAAAATATTAGAAAGATATACAGGGCTATTAAGAGGATTATTGAAGTTATGGGATATTGAAGTTATAGGAGAGAAATACCACTATTAAGAAAGAACAAAATATTGGAATTGAAGGGGTTTAAATGGAATATATTATGCCTGTAATGAGTTTATTGAAAGGATTAAGTAATGGGGATGAATTGGTTGCGGTTTGATAATTTAATTGGTGTGGTGAATTTTTGGTTTTGTTAATTTCTAGTGACTGATTCTGCTTTTTCCGGATTTGGACCGCGTCATTTTTTCGAATTAGTTTATTTATATACTAAACCGGGATATAAACAAAGTTTTCCGACGTTTCTCCTACACTTATAAGGGGCTTTTTCAAGGATAAGACAAAAAAACAAAAGAAATGTTACTTACCTTGCGGCTACTCCATTCATTTCATCTTTTTCTCACGAACACTTCAAAGCTTCACTTTTTTATTCAACTTCTCACAATGATGTACGAATTCTAAATGACTAATAGGTAGGAAGAAATAATAATTGGCCCCCGACATTTTCAGGTAACAGAAGGGTAGGAGGCACTTAATGGGATTATTTTATGATTGTGATGAAATTTCCTATACGTTCCTGGAATTTTATTAGTGGATAATGTAAGTGATTTATTTTGTGGAAATGTTGATGCAAGATTGCCAGATGGACGAAAGTTCAAAACCTTTGACTCGGTTTAAATTCTTGGGATTTTTGGCGATTTCAACGGCCTCACGGAATTTTCTGGTCAAATAATACGGAGATTTGGCCACGACAGGGGAGCTGTCGAAGAGGATTTGGTGGCCCGTTTCATGCTGACGTTCAGCTACAGCAGAGTTTGAAAGCAGGCCCGTTTTCAAACAACGTTTGTGCTCACCCAGACGAGTGTTTATAGATCGACCTGTTTCACCGATGTATTCTGCCCCACACGAGCATGGAATGGAATAAACACCTTTTGATGAAAGAGGATTTTGTTTATCCTTTGGAGAGGATAACATTTGTGAGATTTTTGGATAGTGGTTTGTAGACTGTTTTCACCTCGTGCCAAATCCTATCCGTGACCTTCCTGATGTATGGCAAATATGCTACTGATTTATTAGGTGACAATTCTTTCTTAGGAAGGGGATGTTGATGACGCGAAATGGAATTGCATATCTCTCGTTTGCTGTAGCCGTTGTTTAGTAGACTACCCTCAAACCCTTCTCAAACTTTCGGGTTCGGAAATGGATATAGCTCGAGGCACCAGGGAGTTCACGACTGACCGTTTATGAGATGGGTGATGATGGGACCGGGCGTGCAGATATCTGCCGGAATGTTTTTTCTGTATACAGAGTGGCCCAGGCGACCATTTGGCAACCGTGAAACCAACACGTCTAGGAAGGGCAGGGATCCATTGGGCTCAATTTCCATAGTGAATTTGATGGTTGAATTTTGGGTATTAATGTGGTTAAAGAACAATTGGAGAGCCTCTTGTCCATGTGGCCAGATGACAAAAGTGTCATCAACATATCACAACCAAATTTGGGGTTTGTGACTTGAAGACTCCAGAGCCACTGCTTCAAACTAGTGACTCTAAAACATATAATTTTTTACTTTTCTGTTGTAATTTCCCTTACCTGGTTCAATATCCCATAATTTCAGTAATCATCTTAATATCTCTGTAATTACATACCTATATTTATTTGTAATAGTTTTAGGCATTTAGCATTTCTAGTCTGTACGCTGAAGAAGCCAGTAACATGGTGAAACAATATTGCTAGTAGCAAATAAATATAAGTGAAAATTATGTTATTTTAATATAAAATTCAAATGAATGTTCACCAAGTATAAACAGAAACAATCATTAGTTTTTTTAAATGTAAGCCGACCCCCCATTTTGTTTTATCTTACTTATCACTGAAAAATGGCGTTACATACAGGAAGATTCATGTTTTGGGGTTTAAATTTAGTTTTATACGAAACTGTATTTCGGGTTAAAATACCAATGCTCTGCAACATTTTATTATATATATATATATATATATATATATATATATATATATATATATATGTTTTAGATGGTTTCCGGGAATTCATCCGCGTAGTTGATCCCTGCCGGGATCGATAGTAAAATGACGACGTTTCGGCAGAGTCACATCTGCCCTCTTCAGGTCGGTTAGCATAATTCTCGTAGCCTTCTGCTTTCGCTTCTAGTTACTCGAATACTAAGATTTTCTGAAGCGAGCGCGCTGTTATATAGTCGCGGCTCGGTGCTTATCGGTTGACACCGTGAACGGCTGCGTGTGATTGGCCCTTGGCGCTCAGTGGGCACGGCTCCATCCTGCTGATTTGTTATTTCCGATTGAGTTGTTATTGGACGGGTCCGGGCCGGTACGGTGTTTAATAGGATTTTCCAACAATTCGATAAGTTCTGAATTTCATTGCGTGCGTTTAGACTGTGAGGTCTCTTCGCTATTTCAATTGCCTCTCTTACGAGTCTTGATTTCGGGTGTTCTATATTTGCCAGTAATCTGGTGTTCTCAAAGTCTATTCGGTGTGACATCGTGGTGGCGTGTTCCGCAATGGATGTTGTTTTTGCCTGCTTTCTTACAGTGTTCTGGTGTTCATCACGTCTAGCTTGAATTCTTCTATTAGTTTGCCCCACATAGGTTTTATGACAGTCTGCACATGAAATCTCGTACACTCCCTGTTGTTCTAAAGGGATCCTCGTCTTCGGAGTCCTCAACACCGTGCTTATTTTTCTGTCTGTATTGAAAATAGTATCTATATTGTGTCTCCGTAGAATTCTTGCAATACTGTCCGTGGTCCCCTTGACATACGGTAAATAAGCCTTGGTTATTGGGGTCTCATGCTCCTTGTCTGTTTGTCTCGTTTTTGACTTTAGGGCTCTTTGTATATTTCGGTCTGTAAATCCGTTTTGTCTCAGAGCTGTTTTTAAACTGTCCATTTCCTGTTTGATGTTATCCTGGTCAGCTAGCCTTTGTGATCTGGTTACTAAAGTCTTGACGACGGCTTGTAGTTGGGCTGGGTGGTGATGAGAATTAGCATGAATTGCTTGGTGTGAGGGGGCAGACTCATATGTAAAAAAATCGACACATTTCATCGAAATTCTTAGAAAAACGGTCTTACAACCAGAGTGTCTTCTTGTAAGTTTTGACGTAGTGTCCCTTTTCACCAACATCCCTATCGACGAAGCCTTGGATATCATAATAGAAAAATACAAATCACCTCAACACCTTGTAGACTTAACAAGGCACTGTCTGATGAACACCTATTTGTTTACGAGAACCAACGATACAAACAAGTGGAAGGAGCTCCAATGGGATTGCCACTCTCACCAGTTATAGTTAACCTTTTTATGGAGAACTTTGAGGAGTTGGCACTAAGAATAACAACTCTTAAACCCAGTTTATGGTTGCGATATGTAGATGATACATTTGTGATTTGGCCGCATGGGAGGGAACACCTCAATACTTTTTTAGATCACCTTAATGGCATCCATCACAAAATAAAATTTACCATGGAGGTTGAAGCCAACAATCAACTGCCATTCCTTGATGTTCTCATAAATAGGAAGCAAGATGGAACCCTTGGCCATGCAGTATATAGGAAAGCAACTCACACCAACAGATACCTTCATGCTAATTCTCATCACCACCTAGCCCAACTACAAGCCGTCGTCAAGACTTTAGTAACCAGATCACAAAGGCTAGCTGACCAGGATAACATCAAACAGGAAATGGACAGTTTAAAAACAGCTCTGAGACAAAACGGATTTACAGACCGAAATATACAAAGAGCCCTAAAGTCAAAACCGAGACAAACAGACGAGGAGCATGAGACACCAATAACCAAGGCTTATTTACCGTATGTCAAGGGGACCACGGATAGTATTGCAAGAATTCTACGGAGACACAATATAGAAACTATTTTCAATACAGACAGAAAAATAAGCACGGTGTTGAGGACTCCGAAGACGAGGATCCCTTTAGAACAACAGGGAGTGTACGAGATTCCATGTGCAGACTGTCATAAAACATGGAGCAAACTAATAGAAGAATTCAAGCTAGACGTGATGAACACCAGAACGCTGTAAGAAAGCAGGAAAAAACAACATCCATTGCGGAACACGCCACCACGATGTCACACCGAATAGACTTTGAGAACACCAGAGTACTGGCAAATATAGAACACCCGAAATCAAGACTCGTAAGAGAGGCAATTGAAATAGCGAAGAGACCTCACAGTCTAAACGCACGCAATGAAATTCAGAACTTATCGAATTGTTGGAAAATCCTATTAAACACCGTACCGGCCCGGACCCGTCCAATAACAAATCAACCGGAAATAACAAATCAGCAGGATGGAGCCGTGCCCACTGAGTGCCAAGGGCCAATCACACGCAGCCGTTCACGGTGTCAACCGATAGGCGCCGAGCCGCCACTATATAACAGCGCGCTCGCTTCAGAAAATCTTAGTATTCGAGTAACTAGAAGCGAAAGCAGAAGGCTACGAGAATTATGCGAACCGACCTGAAGAGGGCAGATGTGACTCTGCCGAAAAGTCGTCATTTTACTATCGATCCCGGCAGGGATCAGTTATCAACTACGCGAATGAATTCCCGGAAACCATCTAAAACATTTAGTGCCCGCGAAAACTTAAAAACAAATATATATATATATATATATATATATATATATATATATATATATATATATATATAGAGTATCATCAGTTTTTATTTTTACCATCCATTACGAAAATAAATAATGAGAATATGCTGCTTCTGCTATAATTAAACTTGGATGTTTAGACAAATATGTATTTTCTCTGGAGCACATATTTATTAGGTATTATTTCACTAATAATGTGATGCACCAATCGTATTTAAAGTCTTCTTCCAACTCTTATTGAATATTATTTGCACAAGTTCTATTCAAATATTCATACCAGCAATTCTGTTCATTCGAAAATAATCTCGCAGCTACATTCAAATTTAATTCGCATTTGCATTATAGGTAGTGGAAAGTTCAAAGTCAGCTTCGCATTATTACGAATCATGAACTATTGGCGTAGAAGTGAAGTTAGCAACCACCAATTAACCGGAAGTTTACTCGGTGTACAATAATTGTTAGTGAGTATATTGTTGAAGGAAATATTAAGTTCTCAGCTGCCAAGCATATCTTTCGTGAATATCGTTGTGAACATTAAGCAACGAGCCATTGTGGTTGGAAACTCTAACTCGACAATAAATGGGAAAACGATAGCTAATTAGGAGAGTTGTTTGGGGAGTTTATAGAACGTGAGAAGATTATTAAGTATTGCGAAATTCATGGAACAAACTTTTGAAGAAACTGGGAAAAGTACAAAACACACAAACATTTATCCAAAGTTCTTAACTCAGAAAAGAGATGTCTACATGCCATTCATAAGGAAGACCATTTGCCTTCAAAGGTTATTGTTTTACAAATTTAAATAATCTCCTGAAACCAATTAGGGTTTAAAGAGGGAAAATCTACAGGAGAAGCTATTTGTTCTTTAACTCACATATATGAAGCAATGGACGCTAAAATTTCCGCTACTTTTGTGTATGATTTTGATAGTATTTCATTTAAAATAATAATTAACGGGGTTTTGTCAAACATGGGCATGTAATTTGTGGATAATAAAAAGTTCTGAAAAATGAAAATGGGTGGTGCCAGACTAAATAGAAAGGGGAGGAGTCAGACATGCTCTTTACGTAGAATGGGTAAACAATCTGACTGTAAATATGAGTAGTATTCATGTCTACTGCGACCAGGTACATACCTGTATAGGTGGGTTGGAGTATTGGGAAAGATCAGTTATTTGTCTACTTTAGTTGATCGACCACTACTTCTTTTTACTTGAACATCGCCAATTATGATTTCCATGTTGTCTTCAGATCTTCGTTAATATTATTAGATAAAATATATGCATACGGAATCTGAAGCCTCTTTCATAAATGGATGAAAAGTTATTTAACCAATTGCTGGAAAATAGTTGACATCGACAGTATGAAAAGCGAAACAAAAAATGTGTCTTTTGAAGTTCCGCATGGCACAGTTTTAGGCCCGTTCTTGTTCACCGCATGTATTAACAGTCTGGTGAATCTCAAGTTATGGTCGTTATTTTATAAGTTCAAATCCTGGGAACAACTGAAAGCAGAAATTCATAAAGAGCGAAGAACTGGTTCAGCTAAACAAGTTAACATTTAATATTGCGAAAACTAGATAACCTTCCTTAGTCAGCAGCTGGTAGACAATGTAACTTGTTCCTCGAAGTTTCCTTGGACTTCCATCGTGTGAAATAATTAATCTCACAACGTTTCAATAGCTTTGGATCTGCTATCGTGATCAGGGAATGATGGAAAATTCACATTATCCGTCGTATTTATACAATTAACCGGTCTTGCTCATTGGGTCGCTTAATCCCGGGTCTCTTCCAATCAGACTGGTTGCCGGTGATGCATAGCAGGCTCGCTGATTATATTCTCATTAGAGATTATGTATGCCGTATAGATTTATTTTCTTTTAAACCAGTGTTCCTTGTGACATATCCTTTCCTGGTCCCACTTGATGTTATGGGGTTCGGTCCATGCCTGATTAGATAATTCAGACTTTGTTAACTGTCCCCTTTGAGTAGCTATGCGGTGCTCCTTAACCATGATGTCCAGTGTTCGCCTACTCTCCTATCGTGATTTCTCTTCCTGCCTAGGTGGTTTATCCAGTTGGTGTACTGCAAATATTTTTCATTCAATGGACTAGTGTTTTGATGATGCCAGTTTTCGTTGTTGATGGGTGGTTAGAGTTGTAGTGTAGATACAGCCCTGTATGTGTATCCTTCCAGTACACTGTTATCTCGATTCCGGTGCTAGCCCTTTAGCACTTTACATCAATGAATGGTAGGCATCCACGCTCTTCCCTGTCCATGGTTAATCTGATGGATATTCGTGATATGTTTAGATGCTCGCTAAATACCTGTAATTCTCTATCTTTATGTTGCCAAATAATGAAGGTGTCGTCGGCATACCTTCATTTACATCATATAAAACTCACTTTCCTAAACTGAGAATTTTAATCATTAATTCCAACACTTATATTACAGAAACAACATTTGTTGATAATTCAGTTATCACTACTGTTTAACACATTCATTGAGAAATAACAAAGTAACAAAAAAATTAGAGAACTTCTACGCACAGACACATAAAGGTTTTATATTATTGGCTTGTACAATCTATTATATCTTGCACAATCCTGGGTTGAGGAGGAATTAGAGACATCTACTTGGAAAAACTGAATATTATGCTGAAGTAGATAATAAGAATAATTAATGTGCAATAAAAACATTAAGTCACATTCTAATAAATTATATCAAGTCAGGTCAGGCACTAGATGACTTTTCAGAACCCCCATTTACTGGATCAAAAGGATCATTTATAGCATAAAATAAATAGGAATACAAGAAAAGTTCCTATTTGCAATAAAACACTAGGACAGCTCAGCATGAATTACATAGGACAGAAATTATACTAGGGGTACTCCATATTTATGCTTCCGTATCTCCTCCAATTCAAAACTGTGTCGGCAGGGGTCAAAATTCTGGATGTATACAGAATGTTAACAATTTAAGCAAGAAATGTAGAGAAGCTAAATGCTCCATCCTAACAAGGGAAATTAACTATTTCATAATTTTTACAAGCTAAAAGTGACTATATGACAATTTGCTTAAAAGCGTTACACGTTTGTTCGTATAGACTGTTGCGTATAATTCCAATGATGTGAAAAAATATTCTGCAACAGTTCGTAAACTGATAAGAAAGAATTGCAAAACTTCTTGTATTCTAACTATACAAAGAACTCTAACAAATGGAAGCATTTTGATACAAATATATTTAACTTTAAAGTATACTATTGGTCTTGAGGATTTTGTGAAAAATTCTACTTCGCCATCCTATCAGATAGAGATCTCGGTTCAAGCAACCCAAGGTCAAACAAAACAGCACACCGTCTTCGATGTCTGAGGAAACCGAACGTGATACGCTGATAAAGCGATCCGAGACACTTGAGATCATAGAGAACGAAAACATCTGAACATCAAGAGCTTTGTTGCCACACACAACGGGAATTTTCGCTGGCAATGTTTGTGTACTTACCTTTGTTATTTACACACTTTTGTTAGATATACACTACACACATTAAAGAAATGTTTATTTACTTAAAATAAATATATATTTTTTTAATTCACAGACTTTTGGGCATAATAACAATAATGACAAGAAAAAGTAAAAAATAATTCAATTGAGTATCTAAAACGAAAGGTATTATATGTTCTATAAAATTGTGTTTGAAGTTGGTGCCAGGCCTGAGTAATGCATATATATATTTTACATAGAAATGTAAAACAGCTTTATAAATGAAACACTCACTGTTATTAATTAATAAAGCTATGTTAAACATATCTTTCAGGCTTGGCACAAACTTCAAACACAGTTTTATAGAACATAATATTTTTCGTTAGAAATATCCAATAGAATTAGTTTTTACTTTTTAGTGTCATTATTGTTATCATAACTTTAAGTCAGTAATTTTTTTAACACTACATATTTTTCGCATTTTACTGATATAATGGTAGAAGTAGAGCATTTTGCACTTACTATTAAGTTTGTTTCATAACAGTTTTCAACCAAACAATGGTACTTTACTTAAGACCAAATTCTAATTTTTTTATCGAATCCCGTATACAATTAAAAGAAGTAACATGTGATGATTTTATTGTAGGTTTCAGACCACGCAGATCTTTCTGTAAAGACTGAAGAATATGTTTTTTTAATTAAGATATTAATATCTGGGTTACAGAACTTGCCTCAAGGATTAGCAAAAAATGTGGGTACAGATATCCAAATAATCGGCGATATGCTGTGTAAACAATTTTTTCCCAAGACAATCAGTTTTACTTCAATTCTCTAACTTGTCAAAAAAATTTGTTCGCGTTGGATCCGACACAATTTGTCAATCGTTCAAAAAAAGGCCCGATTGGTGCGATCGCGGTGCTTCAAAACACGTTTATGACATAGTGACAGGTGATGAATCGTGGATTTACGCGTATGAGCCCGAAAGTAAACAGCAGTCGACTGTATGGGTGTTTCAAGATGAGCCGAATCCAACAAAAGTTGTTCGCGCACGAAGCACTTCCAAGCAAATGATCGCCTGTTTTTTCGGAAAAACTGGACATGAGGCAACCGTACCACTAGAACAACCCAGAACAGTCAATTCTGAGTGGTACACAACCGTTTGTTTGCCAGTTGTCTTCCAAGAAATGAGGAAAACCAACCGCCGAAAACGGATCACTCTTCACCACGACAATGTGAGCTCTCACACATCGGTTCAAACAACTGCATTTTTGACCACTCAAAATATCGATTTGATGAATCATCTGCCGTATAGTCCTGACTTATCACTTATCCCGTACGTAAAAAACAAACTGAGGGGTCAAAGTTTTTCGACACCTGAAGAAGCGGTTGCTGCGTTTAGAAAGCATGTTTTGGAAATACCTCAATCAGAGTGGAAAAAGTGCTTCGAAAATTGGTTCAAACGCATGCAAAAGTGTATAGATCTTCATGGGAAATATTTTGAAAAACAATAAAGCGATTTTCGATGGTTAATATTTGTTTTTGTTCTCTAATCCCGAAATATAAAAGGCAGCCCTTGTATAACCATAATTTGAGTGCCTCAAATTAACATGCGACTTTTAAGTAAGTTTTAACTCGTCTAAAAATCGCCAACTTGCTATTTTTTCTTTTTGACAAACCTCTTACACAATTATTCATAAAAGTGTTACGTGATGATTTGGTTTAAGCTTTCAGACCAAGCATATTTTTAGGGTTCCGTATATACAATATACGGATACCCTTATAATATCACTCAGGATTTCTGCCTCTGTCACATCACAGCCATTTTCTCCTAAACTACTAGACGGAAGAGGTTGAAATTTGGTATCAATGTATAGTTTGGTGACCCGATCAGGAGTACATATCGTAAAAGAAAAAAATTTTGATTTTAGGGGTACTTCTGGGGGAAAACTAAAAAAAATCGACCGCCCCCCCCTCATCACCGAAACTACTGAACCTAAAATTTTGAAAAAAATAGGAAATATAGAGCATTGCCCGAACTTTACAGGAAAAAGTAAGGAGCAACCATTAATGTTCATTTTGGGGGGCAAATTATAGAATTAAATACAAATTTAAAAATAAAATTTTTTTCAAACGCATCATGTAATATATCAAATGAAAGGTCTTATTCTGCGGAACACAAATATATTTTTTTCATATTATAAAAAAATTATTTAAAAAGATATTAACGAAAATATACCAAAATTTACCCATCCCCCCCCTTATCTCCGAAACTATAAAACGTAAAGTTTTGAAAAAAAAATAGATTTATAGGTTCTGACCTGGAAAAATCAGAATAAACCTGTACTCTTAATTTTGGGGGGCCAATTACAGAATTAAATGGAAAATATAAAATTAAAATTGTTTCTAACCCATCATGTTATATATCAAATGAAAGGGCTCAATACGACGAAAACAAATATTTTTTTTTCATATTTTTAAAATAAATTAATTAAAAGATATTAACAAAAATATAAAAAAATTTACCCATTCCCCCCACCCATATCTCCGAAACCATAAGCTGCAAAATTTTGAAAAAAATGGAGGTATAGCCCCGCACCTGAACTTTACTGGAAAATTAAGGAGAAACCCCTAATATTTATTTTGGGGGGGGGGGCAAAATTAAAATTGTTTCTAACCCACCATGTTATATATCAAATGAAAGGGCTCATTATGACGAAAACATATATTTTTTCATATTTTTAAAATAAATTAATTAAAAGATATTAACAAAAATATAAAAACATTTACCCATTCCCCCCCCCTTATCTCCGAAACCATAATCTGGAACATTTTGAAAAAACAATGGAGGTATGGCCCCTCACCTGAACTTTACGGGAAAAATAAGGAAAAACCCCTTATATTTTTTTTTGGGGGGCAAATTATAGAATTAAATGGAAAATATGAAATTAAAATTGTTTCTAACCCATCATGTTATATATCAAATAAAAGGGCTCATGATCAAGAAAACAAATATATTTTTTCCATTTTTATAAAATAAATTAATTAAAACATATTAACAAAAATATAAAAAAATTTGCCCATTCCCCCCCTTATCTCCGAAACCATAAGCTGAAAAATTTTGAAAAACTGGAAATATAGCCCCTCACCTGAACTTTACTGGAAAATTAAGGAGAAACCCCTAATATTTATTTTGGGGGGGGCAAATTATAGAATTAAATGGAAAATTAAAATTAAAATTGTTTCTAACCCACCATGTTATATATCAAATGAAAGGGCTCATTATGACGAAAACAAATATATTTTTTCATATTTTTAAAATAAATTAATTAAAAGATATTAACAAAAATATAAAAAAATTTACACATTCCCCCCCTTATCTCTGAAACCATAAGCTGGAAAATTTTGAAAAAACAATGTAGGTATAGCCCCTCACCTGAACTTTACTGGAAAAATAAGAAGAAACCCCTAATATTCATTGGGGGGGGGCAAATTATAGAATTAAATGGAAAATAAAAAATTATAATTGTTTCTAACCGGTCATGTAATATATCAAATCCGAGGGCTCATTATGACGAATAGGTACAAATATATTTTTTTAATTTTTTTAAAATGAATATTTTAAAATATATTAAAAAAATATTTTAGAAAAATTACCCATTCTCCCCGTTATTCCCCAAACTCTAAGACCTCGTTTTTTTTTGTTTATAGGAAAAATATGAAAAAAATACCTAATTCTATTATTTGGCCTCCAAATAATAGAATTAAACGGAAAATAAATTACTAGGAAACCCCCATAGCAATTTTAGGGACAAATTATAAAATTAAATGGAAAATAAAGATTCAATTTTCAAACGCATCATGTAATATATCATATAAAAGGCTCATTATGTGAATTACAAATATATCATATTTTTAAATCATTTGTATAAAAGATATTAAAAATATTAAACATCGACTTAATTCCCACTTTAGGAACTACACTATTTAAAATTTGAAAAATATATTTTATTTATATTTTTAAATAATTTGAATAACAGATTTAATAATTTATAATTTAAACTTTGACCTATTTTGCCGTTTTTCTTCCAATCTACAGAGCCTCAAAACTCAGACAGTAGATTATAAAAGGCATTTCTGAAAGTTTATTACTAAAATAAACCTAATAAAATTATGCATATAATACAAAAACCTTATTAAAAGCTTAGACTTTATTGTGTACACCATGTAAGGTCATGTTCAACTGGTGGCAGATTTTATCCTGAAGAAATTGTTTATACCAGCATAAGGAATTTGCCATTTTCTTCTTAACGAATAACCAACTTTTATATGCAATACGTTTAGTCTCAAGTTGTTTCCACTGGTTTCATTTCGCAGAAATTGCACAAAATTCCGCCAAATATTATTGAAAGGAAATCTCGTTTAATATACTCTCGACACTTCCATGGACAGAATACCAAATGAGTCTTCTAATGGTCCATTACATTTCCTATTACTTAAAACAGTTGGGTGAAACAAACTCAACTGAAGTTTTAACCTCACGGAAAACACCGGAAATACACATTTTTCAGTACGAGGACTCTACGCTATGTTGATAATGAAAAGTAATTTCCCAGTGTACGTCTAGCAATTTTTACCAAAACATTTTCGACGTCTTTAAAAACCGTATTCATTAGAACGTAATGTCGGGTATAAGCTCTCTCCCCAACAATTTCCATTTTTCCGACAAATTAATTTGCATTTTTTTCTCGCTTTCAGCATTCAATGAGCAAGGAGAAAATTGCCAATCTTTGCGCGGAATGTGAACGCTACATCGGCACACAAGGTGGCGGGATGGACCAGGCCATCGCCTTTTTGGCAACCGAAGGTAAGTGAAACCCATGGGGATAGAACTCAGATGCTGTGTTCATAGGAAAGAAATTAGAAGCTTTGAAAAATTGTTAAGTAATACTACGAGTTGCTTATTTATTAGAACTATAGGCTTGTTATGTCAGTCATTAGTGCAGTTTTGGAAAGTAAAGTTTGAAAGCAAGCCACGCATCCTATCTTTTTAATAATGGGTTCGTGTCTTTGCCTTTAACAATCAAACATAGGATGTTTTGGTTTTTGCCTTCTAACGTAGATTATATCCATTAACGATATCAATATATTTCTCAAGGGACTTGTGTAGAGAATTTAAATACCTACAAAACAGTTGTTTGTATACTTTCATCGGAACCTTTCCTGTCGAGAAAATCTGGAAAACCCTTTGAAAATTGTGAGGATTTCTGAAGCTGACTGATAAGTCACTGGGCTGAACTCAAGAGCTTGTAATTTTTCTCTAAAATGACCGGCGTCTCTGATATTGAGTTGGTGGTTCCAACATATGATCTTAGAAGTTGAGTTATATATTAGAGGTACATGGATTTTGGGCAATCCATAAAGTGTGGATTGTCTTTATATTGATCAAATTGTTGGTTCTTGTCTTGATGTTGGATCCTTGTAGTTTTCGGTATGTGACTGGGTCAAGTAAATCACATATATTGTTATTGGTGGTAGCATTTCTTTTGTTTGCTGACAGGAATATCATGTCCTCATTTTGTCTGAGGTTTCTCTTTGCTTGTGGTGTTGCTTTGCGGCGTTTTGCCCCTCGTAAAATTCTTGAGGGCTTCTTGCCTTCTTGAGACTAGTGTTTATTATGTTCTTTAAACATGCTGAAGCAGGAGTTTTCGGACCAATTATTTTGGGGCTTTTTCAGTTCTCTACATAAGAGCCAAAGCTACTTTCCTGAATAGATTTTGTTTTTTTTTTGCTATTATCGGCTACTATCCAAAAGACTACTGGTTGCACAAAGTTTTTGTTTTCGCAATAATAAACACTGGCAAAGCTGTGAAACATTTGATACGTCTCAGGTAAATAAATTGTTGTCGATTTATCAGAAATTTTTAGCATTAGAAATATTGTAATCTGATACATCAATAATTGAATTACAGCATCACTCTTTATATTGAAAACGGATTTTGTTCTAATAGATAAGTATATATTTTTATACCTGTACAGATGTCATGATATGTTGAAGAAGATGAGGGAAAAAATAAATTAAAGTGACATACCAAAGGTTCCACATCTTTATTCAGAGCTATAAGAAACCTTAAATTGAAATTGTTCGGTATTTCATGTCATTTAAGCAAATCTTACATATAAAAAGTTTTTTATGGTCAAGTACTACAGATAGAACCATAAAACTGCCCATGCGATCTACTAAAAATATTATTCAAAACCTATTGAGAATGATGAGCGTTCAATTAGCTCCCACTGAGAAGTCACACCACTAGGGATACTGACCAGCTTAATAAGTTGCTACAATGAAAATACCAGTTTGGGCAAACGGTAATATTTGTGAGAGACATAAATATTTTAATATGAACGTTGTTAATTAATAGAATGATTTGTTCAATCATGCATTTCTAATGATTACATAAATCTTTAAAAAACACAATAGAATCCTTAACTGAATATATGGCATATTCTCCAATTTACAGTTGTAAAACTTATTTTTTTCAGTTAGTTTTTTTTGCTTATTTTGATATTGAAAATCGCTGTTTGTCTAAAATCTATATTGAGCTAACACTTATTAATGAACAAATTCTAGTGTGGATAAGATACTTTACAACTTATATATTTATTTTTTATTTATTAGACCAAAATAAATAAAACATTGATATTAAATACAAAAATAATAATTTTAATCGCTTTAAATTTTAAGTTTTTTTTACCCAGTATTTCATTACTTTGTAATCTTGTTTAAGAGTTATAGTCCCACATATTTGTTTAGAAAGCAGTTTAGAAGCAGTAGTAGCATTTAGTAAATAAATTAAATATGCTACAAAGTCAGAAATCTGTCTAAAAATATAGACAATTTTAAAAATTGCAAGATTTATATATACCTACCTTATACAGTGTGTTGTAATAGCAATGTCAGTCAAATCTGTAACACGATTTATATTGCAACATACAGTCTCATTAGTTACCTATTTCAATTAAGAAATGCTTAAATCGCATTGTAAAGTTTTCTATTTGTAATATATGTGAGAAGCTTTCAAGGCATGTGGTAATAATTATTCCCAGTAACTTGGAACTTGATGTCACAGCTATTCTACAGGAAGCAACTACTCGTAGAAGGTATGCAAACACAATGCAAATTGGGGTGAAAGTCAAGACATTACAAATTACGCTTAAAAGGCGTTTAGTAGTCCCAAACAGGGGTGCCGATACAATTAAGTTGTTCATTAGTTATACAGGGAGCGTTTATTCTATAAATGTTTTTTACATTCTAAATCATGGTCTATATTCATAAATATTTTTATGGAACCTGTGGACTAGTGTTGCTATATGTGCAACTTCATATTCTAGGAAACAATTTTGTTTTCAAATAACTAAAACTCTATTAACCCGCCAATTTTCATGGAAGTCAGATTTTGAATCGTAATTAAAAACTTAACTGCATTAAAAATTACAATAATTTATTGAGCATATACTTTTTGTATTTATGTAGCATTTTAAAAATTATATTGTTGCTGTTTATCACAAATATTTTACTATATATGGTAATAGTAAAATGTACAGTAATATGACTGAAAATACATCAATTTTACGAACCTGGTACAATATTTTCTTTCTACACATTGCAAACACTGATTAGAACTGATCTGTTTTGATCGATATTACTGTAAATATCCTGAAATTATGGTTCTTTAGAAAGTAAATTTCGGTGGAAATTGAGTCAATATTTGTCAGCTTTAAAAAGTATAATCTAAAAACTAACGTAGGTTGTTAGTAGTTGTACGACTTTATCAACATGTGTGTATTTTTAAAATAAGGTTTCATATAGGTATACCATAATATGTGCTTTCTTTTATACCAATATTCAATAAGAATACTGTTTACAAAATACATTTATTACTTATATAAATAAACTGTACACTTATATTAGCTAAAGAATAATTTAATAGTACAAAGTATGTTTTATCCGCATACGCATATTCTATTGGTGTTGCATTTGCCATTTCCTCTATTCTGTAAGCTGCAATGGAAGTTACATGCTTGATCTCCCACAGATATTCCTCCAATTTCGAAGCTTAAAACGTCACATGTGAATCTTTTAACTCTTAAACCACCTGAAACCAATATAAAAATAATAATACAAACAAAAAAGTAAATTACATGAAGAGACTCTCAGTATTGTATGAAAATTCTGATAAGATTTTTGGTGAATTGATGAACTGAACCAAAGAGAACCAATTTCTAATGATATTGGTAAATAAATAGTTTATAAAAATCTGTTTTATATTTCCTAACAAAAGTAATGATTTGCGGAAATTTCTTGTTTGATTTTAATAAATAAATCAATAGTGTTTTCCATCCTTACACAAAAGAGCTAGACTAGTTACACATGAACATAATTGCACAAATAGTAGTAAACAGTACAGTACATACTGTGTTGGTACCAAAGAAATTTCATCCATACAAATTAAAAATAATGCACCAACTTTTAGATGACGACCCCGGCAGAAAACTGAAATTGTGCCAAATAAAACATTAAAAAAATATAACCGACTTCCACCTATACCTACAAAGCTAAAAATAATTATAACAAAATACAACTGTAGCATATAAATAACACATTCAATATTGTTAGGTACCTACCCAGGAAGTAAAAAATGTAAACATTATAAGGTGTTCATTCTGTACAAATTAATTACCTACCAATCTAATATATTTTGAAGTCGGTGCCAAGCAAATCTAAAATCCTTCATTGCGTACTTTTCTAGTACTTCGTCAAACTTGATTGTTGCTTGGCACCGACTTCAAAAATATACTAGATTGGTAGGTAATTAATTTGTACAGAATGAGCAACTTTTAATGTTTACATTTTTTACTTCGTGGGTAGGTACCTAACAACATTTAATGTGTTATTTATTTGCTAGAGTTGTATTTTGTTATAATTATTTTTAGCTTTTTAGTTATAGGTGGAAGTCTGTTATATTTTTTTAAAAATGTTTTATTTTCAACTTTTTAGTTTTTTTGAACTCAGGTAGTTTTCATTCTTTATTTTTTATGCTGTATGTATAACCTTAATAGACAGAACCAGATAACATCGAAAGCCTCAATATTACACAATTATACATTTTCATTTAAATTGACAGGTAAATGTTTACGAACAAAATGTACTAGTATGCTTTGACTTAATTAGCCCAAAATATATTTATGCCTTATGGACCACGCCATGTAACCTTTTTCAACTTTTTTTGACAAGGCTGTATAACTATAGATAAATCCACTCTGCCCTATGTACATACGACTGGCCACGAACAAGCATAAATTTGTTAGCTGCCTTCTGTAAACTATAGGATGGAGTAGAATCCATCCCATATTTACGGAGTCAATTCCGTCCTATATTTCAAATATAGTATATAACTTCTTGTGGGCTACCCCTTAAATTATCTCATTTTTAACATATATTTCAACCATCCTTTATATTCCTCGAAGTTTCCTTGGACTTCCATCGTCTTGAAGTGGTTGATCTCACAACGTTTCAATAGCTGTGTATCTGCTATTATACCAAATGGTTTTAAACTGAAGTCGCCAATCCCAGGGAAACAAGCACAGAAGATACTTGACAAGGCCAGCCATGCTTTAGTGAGGTCAGAAATCAACCATCATCGTTGGAAGAAATCCCAACTTCTGCAGGACGCAGAAGAAAGGTTTCAAGAAATCAGAAGATGCACACACGAGGAGGACCACATGCCGATTTTTGCTTCGATTCAAAAACACTGTGACAACATCAGACGAATCGGCCAAAAGGTGCACACTGAGAAACTTAACAAACTTACCAGGAAGCAGCTGCCGAAGGATACGACCAACAAGAAAACAGTGGTGAACTTGTCATCCAGAGTTCTCACAGCAGTCGAGGAAACATTGCTTTCTAAGGGACTAAACTACGCTGTAGCTCCAAAAAAGGTTGCCAGTACTAGATATCATCAGTTCCGTGGAGTCAGCAATAGGCAGCAAAGAGACACCGCAACTGGAGGAATTCCGATGGAAAGTCAGAACCGCAATTGAGAAAACACAACACATCAAACAAAACATCAACGAATCCGAAAGGAGAATCATAAAAACACTTAAGGACGACAAATCTATCATCATTCTACCAGCTGACAAAGGAAATGCCACCATCCTGATGGACAGAACGGAATACAACAAGAAAATTGACGAAGTACTGTCGAAGGGAATATACAGGCCACTGCCTACTGATCCAACATCCAAAATAGAAAGGAAAACTTACAACACGCTCAGAGATCATGCTGAATACATTCTACCCGAGACCAGGAGAAAATTGACGCCACATCACAGCAAACCACCACATCTCTATGGACTACCCAAGATACACAAGGCTGGAGTACCTCTCAGACCGATTACAAGTTCGCGCAACTCACCAACAGCAGCACTATCGAAATTCCTTCTACCAATCATCCAGCCTTTGGAGGGAAAAACATCATCGCACGTCAAGAACTCAAAGCACTTTGCCGAAATCATAGGATCCATGGAACTTGGGCCAGAACATCGCTTAGTAAGTTTCGACGTTGAAAACCTTTTCACGAACGTACCACTAGACGAATCTCTCAACATAGTGAGAAAGAAACTTACTGAAGACGAAACCCTGATGGAGAGGACGGAGCTGCCAATAGACTCAATCATGGACTTACTTGAATGTTGCCTCAAGAACTGCTACTTTCAGGAGAAGGACCGGCTCTTCATGCAAGAAGATGGATTGCCTATGGGTTCCCCGTTATCACCAACCATCGCCAACATCTACATGGAATGGTTCGAAGAACATGCACTGAGGAGTTTCGAGAAGCAGCCCAAGCTATGGTTGAGGTATGTCGATGACACCTTTATTATTTGGCAACATGGAAGGACAGAACTACAGGCATTCCTGGAGCACCTGAACCAATCCCAACCATCCATTAGATTCACCATGGAGATGGAAGAGAGTGGGTGCCTACCATTCCTTGATGTAAAGTGTCAAAGGACTAGGGCCGGAATCCAAACAACAGTCTACAGGAAGGCTACGCATACAGGATTATACCTTCACTACAATTCGAACCACCCATCAGCAACGAAAACTGGCATCATCAAAACACTTATCCATCGAGCCAAAACTATCTGCAGCACACCAGAAGCCTTCAAAGAAGAACAAGTGAAACTTAGAGAAGACCTTTTGGCGAATGGATATCCGGAAAGGATCATTACCAAGGCATTTGAAGAGCTGGACAAACCACCTAGGCAGGAAGAGGACACCACGGTAGCAACTCTACTTTTACCGTATACTAAAGGCTTGTCGGAGAAGCTTAGAAGAATTGCACACAGCTATGGAATCAGAATAATCTTCAAAAGCAACGACACCTTGAGGAGCATGATAACAAGAACGAGGCCCGACGTACCAGCAATACCACATAACTGTATATACAGCATACCGTGTGAATGTGGCAATCTTTACATTGGAGAGACAAAGCGACCGCTGGAGACCAGGATTAAGGAACACCGCACAGCTACTCAAAGGGGAGAGGTAACGAAGTCTGGGCTAGCTAATCACGCATGGACCGAACAGCATAATATCAACTGGGACCAGGCTAAAGCAATTCACAAGGAGGAGCACTGGTACAAAAGAAAATTCATAGAGACAGCCTATATAATCTCGAACGAAAATATAATTAGCGAGCCCAGCGTCCAAATTAAAAATATTTGGAGAGCTCTTCTTCGGCCTCTGCCGCTACGCATCACCGGCAACCAACCTCCAGGGACGACGACGCTGATTGGACCAGATAAGACCCAATGACCATGACCTGTGACGCATGACCGGTTAAGGGTATAATATAAATACGACGGATACTCTGAATTTCCTATCATTCACCTGATGACGATAGCAGATACACAGCTATTGAAACGTTGTGAGATCAACCACTTCAAGACGATGGAAGTCCAAGGAAACTTCGAGGAACGAGTTACATTGTCTACCAACTTCAAACTAACATCCTTTATATGATTTACTTATGTCCACATCATAACAGTTTTTTAATCACTATATAATTTGAATTTCACATTTTTTCCAATATATTTATACCACCAAACGTCCAGTCCACCCTATATTCCAACCATCCTGTATATACGGCTGCCTATGGACCACTATCATTATACTCCGTACTATATTTCAATCATCATATAAATGCAACTCCTTCTATCACTTTAATTTGTGATTTTGTTTGCTATAACTAACCACCCTGTGTATAAACGCACCAAAGAGCAGGTTAAAGTTTGACATATGTTGTCACAGAATTTTTTATTAGGCCGGGAGAATGTGACAACCAAAAGCACTGTCTTCCCAAAATGGAAAAATTTGCATTTAAATAAGTATTTGCCTGGTATACAAACAAATCGAGCTTCGTACTCATTGATCTAAGGAGCCGAAAATACTATCTATATGCTTGAGATGTAAATAGAAAATTTTCAAATTAGCAATTAAAACTTCCAGTGCCTAAAATTACCGCACTATTACGTTGGATTTAAAATATCCGTTATGTCATTTCGATGAAATTTTTGAAGAATTTTGGAATTTTCGGCGATTTTCTGCAAAACTGCAAGTTGCACGTCTCAGAAAAGTATATGAGACCACGTTAAAAAGCTATACACATCCATAAGGAGTTATCGAAAAATCGACTAAAATATTAGAGATATTGGTCGATTTCCATGCACGCATGTGTTCATTCACAAATTTCATCAGTTTGCCAATAGAATTCTTTTCCAAAATTTGAAGTTTCACAAATCCGGGTATATACTCTATTAAACAAGACCATATTCATTCAAAACGGTTCACCACAGGAGAAGAAATCAGGTAACATACATACAAAAAAAAAGTAAAAAAAATATACGCGACGAATAGATAACCTCCTCCTTTTTGGAAGTCGGTTAGTAAAATTAATCGAAATCAACATTACACAAAAATGGAATGATTCAACTCCACACATCATTCTTGAAAAACCTATCCAATTTCCAGAAAAGGTGATTAATGTTTGGGCTGGCTTTATAGGAAACCACATGTGTCGACTGTAAAATACATATTGTATCTTTTATTCCAGATAACTAAACCCTTACATACCTGGGTGGTTTGTTTATATAAAGAATGGATAAATAAATTATTCCTCGCGATCGGGTACAAACCAGAGCAAAGGTCTAAAAGTCTAAATACCTAAACTTATTTAAAAGTGTCAAGCTGGGAATGGCTGATGATAATATTGATATCATTAAAAAGATTACGGCCGTGAAGTTGATTTTTTGCATGTCTGGAAACCTTTAAACTACCACTACAGAATGAAAAAATTCCGATTTATATAACTTAATTGCCGGTAATTTATACTATCAATCTTTTAAATCCGACGAATCAATTCGCTTACGTTAAATTTATTGCCTACAAAAAAATTAATAACGCATTATCATAAAATATTTAAATGAACGTTTAGGTATTTCCTTTCAACTTTGCGCCTATAGAGTGCTATATTTGACGTTCGTACAACAACGGTTCGGTAGTATTACTTGGTTTTTCCTTAGCATGTCTTTTAAACATTTGTTTTCAAAATTTTCCAGAGATTCAAAAAGTCAGCTAAGAACCCACGGTCATAATTTTTTTAATGAGCTATATTTAAAAAAATTCAAAAACAGTGTTATTATTCGCAGTTTTATAATAATGAAATATAAATTTGAAATGGAAATATAAATTGAAATCGGTATGAAAAGTGTATATGACGTACTTACCTAAAAAACAAATTATGTCAGGTTAAATTGTCAAAGATATAGCTTTCAATTTCGAATTTTTATTTTATTTAGATATTGTTGTATTTATTTTATTTTAATTATTATTACACTATCCAACAATACAAAGACCAATTACAAGGCAGGAAAACACAAAATTATTTACCAATAAATGTAAAAAATTACACAAAACATAACAATAAATAAAAATCAGATTGCTGGAGTCTGAAAAGTCTTCAGAATTTTGAATGTATAACTTAAGACTTTTATAAGATGCTTGTATATTATTCGAAATCTGCTTATTTGAATTTAATTTGACATAAAAAGTAACTCCAAGACCTTTAATAGTGTGCGGTCTTGATAAAGTTACCCTATCTTGAAATCAAACAAAATAGGAGTTCTAGTAAAAGACATGAAGTTTTACACCTTTTACTCACATTGTCAAAAGTTTTCTGTAACCTTGCACAGTTGTTTTCAAGTTGTACAACAGTATTTTTGTAAAATGTCGGTATTAACTAATGTTTTAAATATTACATTTAATATTAATTTATTATTTAATATAATGTAATTATTTTTAAAGGGATTTTTTTATGTTAAAAATTATAACTTCATACTCTCTTCGAGGTGTCATTCCTTTTTACGCAAGACAATATATATTATATATAAATATAATATATATTGTTTCTGGTTAAGGAACCTTCATCAGTTGCGCTTCCCACAATTGAATGTACTCTCGAACACTTATTTATGCATTTGATGCATTTCGTTAAATTTGAAGACGCGAGATGTAAGACCGACATCTAGGATTTTCGAGAGAATCAGCACACAGAGATTCCGAATCTGGAGCCGTTCCGTGTAATTGCGGTTCTTCCTTAACTCCTAGGACAGAATGTCACGATAAAATTTTCAGGTTACTTCACCTGTCAGAGATATTGAATACTCTCTTCGAGGTGACATTCCTTTGTACGCAAGACAATATATATTATGTATAAATATAATATATATTGTTTCTGGTTAAGGAACCTTCATCAGTTGCGCTTCCCACAATTGAATGTCCTCTCGAACAATTATTTATACATTTGATGCATTTCGTTATATTTGAAGACGCGAGATGTAAGACCGACATCTAGGATTTTCGAGAGAATCAGCACACAGAGATTCCGAATCTGGAGCCGTTCCGGGTAATTGCTGTTCTCCCTTAACTCCTAGGACAGAATGTCACGATAAAATTTTCAGGTTACTTCACCTGTCAGAGATATTGAATACTCTCTTCGAGGTGTCATTCCTTTGTACGCAAGACAATATATATTATATATAAATATAATATATATTGTTTCTGGTTAAGGAACCTTCATCAGTTGCGCTTCCCACAATTGAATGTCCTCTCGAACACTTATTTATGCATTTGATGCATTTCGTTAAATTTGAAGACGCGAGATGTAAGGTATTAGGTTGTTTCCGGGAATTCATCCGCGTAGTTGATAACTGATCCCTGCCGGGATCGATGGTAAAAGGACGACGTTTCGGCAGGGTCACATCTGCCCTCTTCAGGTCGGTCCGCATAATTCTCGTAGCCTTCTGCTTTCGCTTCTAGTTACTCGAATACTACTAGTTCTTCAGTTACTTAGTATATTTTGAGAAAGCCAAATATGATTTTGGCGAAACGTCAAGTGTTTTTTCAAACGAATAAACGAACGGATCATCAACCACATATTTCCATCCGTGAAACAGTATATATATATATATATATATATATATATATATATATATATATATATATATAAATTTATGAACTCGACTGAAAGTGCAATTGACGAAAATTTACAAGTTAAAAAGAAAAGAAAAGTTACAAAGTGCAATACCACCAAAAACATGGGGTCAGGCACTTTGCAAAATTATTTGGAATACCTATATTGATTAAATTCTCATATATATTTTTTTTCAGTAGATTTGTCAAAATGACATGAACGATGTGGGTGGGGGGGATTTCATGACTTCTCCGATTTCTCCTCCACTTTATTTATGGTAGACATATACTTTTGATAAACAAACCTCTATAATGTTCACAATTTGATGAAATCGGTTCGAATTTCGAAAACTGGGCGACCACTAGTTTATATAATTTGTTAGAAATAGCAGACCCGTTTCAATAGCTATTAAAATTAACGGAATTGAATAACGAAATTGATAAAAACATTCACAAGCTGACATTAAATGAGTGTACTGTTATTTTCCAATGAAAGCACTCAAAGAAACTTTTAAATTTTCATTGGATAATAAGAAAAGACATAAATGTTGAAAAAATGAGCAAGTTGGTCGTATACACTCAGTATAGTTAACCTATAACATATTAGATAAACTATTATTGATATGTTTAATATTAAAAATCTTTCTGTTTACAAAAATTATCTACTACAGTAGTTGTAGTAAAATTTGTTTGAAAAAAATTGAGCCAAACTAAAATACAAAAGTTCCCAAAAAATGTTACGAAAAGATTAAATTTTAAATGAAAAATTCTATTTGTTAATGAAAACAATATACTAACCTCTAGTTTCTGAATCCACGGGTAAGCACATAATTTCTGTAATTAAAAATACTGAAATACACAACGTAAAAATCTTCCTATTCTGCATTGTGATACATACAAGGTGAATGTCTTTTCTGGACTGCGGTTTACAAACTACGGAACAAGCTTTTATACATTAATTAGTTTAGCGATTAAAAGTAGTGTTCAGTGATACAGCCGGGATTTACCCTTACCGGGCATATTATAAATTTTTCTTAACACATCATATAAATGCTCATCGATAATATTTATGTTTACTTTTTCCCATTGGAATGAAACAAGATAGTAAGCGCTTAACTACTTATACGTTTTTAAAATCTTCATGTTTTAAAAGTTGCCAGGTAGCCGGATAACGTTAATGGAAGACATAAAACTAATCGTACAAACATGTATACGAAAAATTTCACCGAACTTGACCCCAAATCTGTTCAACTTATCTTTCACTTGGTTGTTGTGTTTATCACATTTACATACGCAATTTCGACATAATGTTGTTATTTATTTCTTATCAATTGCAAATAAGTCAGTTCGGATATATTTTTAGAAATTCTACTGTTAGCTGTTATACAGGGTGAGTTTTTTTGATGATCAATATGGGGATCTCGGAAACTAGCGGAGATAAAGCAATGGTTAAATTGGGAAAGATTTGCACTTTTACTGGCCCAATTTAATGACACATTCGGATTTTTGTAAAAAGTCATGGCTTACTAGATATTTTGAAAAAAACGAAATTCTTTCGATTTAGTCAAATCCCTCTAGCTCCTTTATTTTTGATTTTATAAAAAAAATGTAAATATCAAAATTGAAGAGAAATGTATCGCGAATATGATTGTCATGTCCTCGTTTGCGTGACAGCTCTCGTTTTCGAGATATGACACAAACTTTTCTTTTTTTGAATGGAAACCATAGTTGGCTATGACCTCAAAAAATCGGACATTTTTAGAGCTTTTCAACGATATAAACTCGATATAGTTATTCAAAAAAATAACGGAGTTATGGATGCTTTTCTCTCTTATTTTCACTTTTAACGTAGTTAGCCATGAAAAAAATGATTTATTAATAACTATTCCAAAAAACATTGAACGATTTTTTTATTAGGTACATCAGATATAAGGAAAATACTAAATAAGTAGGTACTTCCAAAAAACTTAAGAAATTAACGTACATAATAATGGTTGCAATTTATGTTCGAAAAGTCCACCATTGTTATTTAGACAAAAATTGCATCTTTTTAAGATTGACATTACCACTTTCCTCACAGACCGCCTATCAATTTCTTCAATTGCTTGTAATACCGCCTCCCTTAGGTCACCAATTGTCTCATACTTTCTTTTGTATACTTTGTTTTTTAGCGCACCTCATAAATAGAAGTCTGTAACTGCCAAATCGAGAGACCGGGGTGGCCATTCGCCTGGGCCATTTCTTCCTATCCAAGAGTTTGGATAGATGTTATCTAAGTGATGTCTTACTAATAACGAGTTATAAGCAGGTGCTCCATCATGTTGGAACCACTCAATTTCTAAACGAGTTATCAAATTCAAATTATGCAACATGTCTTGAAAAGTGTATTGCAAGAAATGTAAGTAGCGCTCCCCAGTAAGTGATTCGTCATAGATAAAAGGCCCCAGAATAGTAGACCCTATGATACCACACCAAACATTAATACCAAATTTTATCTGGGGTCGTCTTTGTTCTACAAGGAAAGAGTTTTCTTTAGCCCAGATATGCTCATTCTGTCTATTGAACCTACCGCAGTTAATGGAAAAGCTGTGGAACCTTTGGTGTGTCACAAACTCAACTCTAGAGTTGTTGAAACGGCGTTGAATGTTTAAAATAAAGGTTTGGTGCAAAACTGTGTTTTTACATACCGCAGTTAGTAAATCTAGTTTCATCTGACCACAACACCTTTAATGGAAGCTGTGAATGTTAAGGCACATGTCTCTAAACCAGTACAAAACAACATACGTCGACGTTCGTCACCAGCATGCAAAGTTTGACAAACTGAAAGTTTGTACGGGTGGAACTTGTGCGCTTTCAGTACCTTAACTACAGTTCGTTGAGATGTGCCAGCTTCTGCCGGAATCTCACGAGTTGATGTAGATGGATTTTGATTTACCATTACCAAAACATTTATTTGTGCTGCTTCGTTAATTTGATTACATTCCTTTGGTGGTTTAGTAAAAGATCCATATCTGCGTAAACTATCGTAAAGCCTCTTAAATGTACATAGAGCAGGTTGACGACGATTAAAATATCTATGAAAGTATCCCTCAGCTGCATGAAATTTTTATGGCATATGATATAACATTCCACCATATTCAGTTTTTCTTCGTTAGAATATTCCATTTTATCACGAAAACTTGTCAATATCGACTGTCAGTTCAGCACTACTAATGGAATTACTCTCAAATGAGGAAATGTCAAAGTGAAAACAATCCTTTTCATGGTTACCAACATTAAAAGTGACAATAAGAGAGAAAAGAATCCATAACTCCGTTATTTTTATGAATAACTATATCGAGTTTTATATCGTTGAAGAGCTCTAAAAATGTCCAATTTTTTGAGGTCTTAGCGAACTATGGTTTCCATTAAAAAAAATATAATTGTGTGTCATATTTCGAAAACGACAACTGTCAGGCAAACGAGGACATGACAATCATATTCGGGATACAATTCCCTTCAATTCTGATATGTATACTTTTTTATAAAATCAAAAACAAAGGAGCTAGAGGGATTTGACTAAATCGACAGAATTTCGTTTTTTCAAAATATCTAGTAAGCCATGACTTTTTTCAAAAATTCGAAAGTGTCATTAAATTGGGCCAGTAAAACTGCAAATCTTTCCCAATTTAACCATTGCTCTATCTCCGCTAGTTTCCGAGATCCCCATACTGATCATAAAAAAAACTCACCCTGTATAACAAAATTTACCTTTTTGAACCACACTTTATGACTATAATTATAATCTACCATTTATTTCATCCACCCGGTATATGCAACTGCTTCCAAAGTGTTTTAAACCCATGGCTATAATCATACCCCGTCCTACGTCCTATAATTCAAATATCCTAACTGCTTATGGTTATATAACAAATTTTTGATACGCTCTGAATAACAATAATTTTACCCAACCATTACTTCACCTTGTATAAGCTACTAGTAATGTTCCAACCTATATAACTGTTTTAAAACGCTCTGTATAACTTTAATTCTACTACATCTTATATTTCAACCATCCTGTATCTTCAACTACTTCTGACAAATTTTTAAAGCCTTTTGTATAACTGTAATTATTCTCCGTCCTATAACGAAAATATCCACTCTGTATAGCTATAGTTTTGCTCCACTCTTATTTCAACCACCTTGTATACGCAACTACTTATGTTCCACCCAATAGAATATTTTTAGAACCACCATGTATAACTAATTCAACTTCAACCTAAATTTCAACCATCCTATGTATACAACTGCTTATGTACCACCTAATCTCACATGCACGCACTCACACACCTAAAACCGTGTACCATATAGAAGAGTTCACCGACATAACAAATTTTCGTTTCGATAAACTAACGGAATATTTGCTGCCGTTCCACGCAACTATAAGCCCCTAACTTAACTTCGTCTCTAAGAGAAACTTACTTCAAACGAATCAAAATGAAAACCATTACCAACACCCTTTACGATATACTTTCCAGGCATATCTTGACATTTGAACTAGGTATTTATGATAAAAATTTGACATTTACCATGATGTTTACAGTTTTTTTGCATATATTTTCCGATTTTCAGAAAAATAGTAAGTCTTTCGTTATAGAAAATTTACGGAATCAAGCTGTAACATATCTTTGTAGAACACAATTTATAATATTCAAATTTATTGAACGGTTTTAGAGAAAACAGCGAAAGTTCATTGAAATTCACTGAAATCTTGTCCCTTATTTACTGTTTTTACTGATTTTATTGAAAACCATAAATCTCATGTTATAGACAATTATATGGGACCTTTCTGTAATGTTCCTTAATATAATGTAGCTTAAATCGTCAAAATTGCCGTTTTTGAATAATCGCTCGTCATACATAAAAAAATGCCGACGAATTGATAACCTCCTCCTTTTTGGAAGTCGGTTAAAAACATTAATTTCAAATTGTGGTTTACTCAATTTTTCATTACGAATCCTGTTAATTTTTTAATTTCTTGTTCATTTGTGTTAATACCATTGAAAACGGGGTCTGATTTAGAACTTGAAACGCTTGGACTTTTTGAAATATACAGGCTTTCAAGTTTATGTGATGAAAGATTGGCACACATTTTTTTTCATGTATTAATGTGAATAAAGGAACGTTTTTAATACCATCGGAGTAAAATTTCTTTGAGTCACAACTAAAACATAATTACTACTTATGATGTTGTTAAGTACTGGTATCTGCAATTTCTTAAGTTTTTTTTCTTATTATTGTTACTTGAACTAAATAGCCTCAATTAAAACACTTTTATAAAAATAATAAATAATTTTTATTTGTACATAACAGACTTAAGATAAATACAAAATTTAGCGACAAACGCAGACCCGTTTTCCATTACAATAGCCCCCAGTTCTTCCTTTTAGAAGGCAGTGTACCCCACAAGCTGCGTGATTTAGTTTGAAGCCTTTGGCTTCTGCGCTGAGGACATCACAGGTGAAGCGCCTTACCCGAATATGTTCTGAAAAAAAAATGCCTAAGTTAGTTTGTGCTCGTTTGCACTTAATTTCAGTTTACAACAAGCCTTAGACATTGTTTATAGCTAATATCAGATAAGAACTTTTTTTTGAAATCGACAAATTGTTAGCTTCGCTACAGCTTACTATTAAAAAAAAAGAAACAGTTACAAATATAAAATGTAGTCGATATAATAAGAGAACATACCTTGTTGTGATGGCTCTTCCTCTTCCAGATTTATCGGTTGACTCAATGTAGCCACTGCTAGACCTAACAACAAACTGAGCACTAAAACAAACTTCATTTTTCTATTTTATTTATATTTTATGTTGGTGCAAATGTCGCAATTGTTGCAAGACTGATTTGTGTTTGGCTCTCCTGCCTTATATATCTCAAGAGCTTAAGTTTAACCAAGACTGTTGAACCAGGGGATTTACTTTGTCCGTAAATAAAATCAGAGCGAAAAAGTTCGTAGTGTATACGTTCGAGTACTGTGTATGGCTGTTTATCTTCATGATTAATTGCAAAATCTACTTGGGATATCACAAGTAATAACTTTATTTTATTAAACAATTTATCTTTCCAGTTCTTTACTAGTCTTAAATTAAAAATGAATTTTGAATACTTATCAGCAATTAGATGTAATTATTTCACCTTTTTACTCCTCCAAAGAAACTTATGAACAAACATATTTTATGTATTTATTCATGTATGATGTACTATTTATTAAAATTCACATTTCTCTTGCATTTTATGCAAAAATATTAAACTAGTAATTCAAAATGAAAACTAATTTTAGTATTTCTAGATATTTTAAAAGTTTTTTTGGGTGACTAGTTTGGAAATGAAAGCCCTATATCTATGTTTATTAAGCACCTTTTACCACTACCCACTGTCCCAAACACCAGTAACTTTAATACCAAATTTTTCAAAAACTCTTGCATATCCCAAAAAACATGCCATTGTTGTCAATGTTTCAAAAGTCTACTCGATTTTTACTACGTTTATTTCTATTGTCATCGTACTGTAGATTTTTCATTCGCATATTTTTATTTTATGTATGTTCTGCGGCATACGAGTACATATACCCAGATATAATTTTATTAAGAGACCAAAAATATTTTTTAGGCTGTTTGTCTTAAAATGCTGATGGAACTAAAGGGGGGTTTATTTATTTGAACAGGTCTCTGTCTCCCCAAAAAACTCTAAATTTCTGAAAAAGCTATTTTGAGGCTTTAATAGCTTCAAAACTATCATAGGATTATTTATGACATAAGGCAACCTAGGTTTACAAAAGGGCATTTTGGACAAGTAAAATTAAGTACGAAGTACTTTTTGGGGGAGGGGGTTCCAAATCGCTGAAATGGTTGGCGTAATATTGCACACTACTCCTGGGTTGCTTTTTTTCGGATTTGGTGTCCCTTTATTTGCAATTCGAGATTCCAGTTTTGAATATTTTTGGATGTTGAATGAGTACGGAGGTTTTCGCGGCCAGAGTCATAGCTGATTCTGCTTTTTCCGGATTTGGACCCCGTTATTTTTTTGAATTAGTTTATTTATAGGATTGGGAAGCTTCTCCAAAGCACGAGGTGAAAACAGTCTACAAATCACTATCCAAAATCTCACAAATGTTACCCTCTCCAAAGGATAAACAAAATCCTCTTTCATCTAAAGGTGTTTATTCCATTCCGTGCTCGTGTGGGGCAGTATACATCGGTGAAACAGATCGATCTATAAACACTCGTCTGGGTCAGCACAAACGTTGTTTGAAAACGGGCCTGCTTTCAAACTCTGCTGTAGCTGAAGATCATCACGAAACGGGCCTCCAAATCCTCTTCGACAGCTCCTCTGTCGTGGCCAAATCTCCTTATTATTTCACCAGAAAATTCCGTGAGGCCGTTGAAATCGCCAAAAATCCCAAGAATTTCAACCGAGACAAAGGTTTTGAACTTTCGTCCATCTGGCAATCTTGCATCAACATTTCCACAAAATAAATCACTTACATTATCCACTAATAAGAAATTCCAGGAACGTATACGAAATTTAAGTGCCTCCTACCCTTATTTTACCTGAAAATTTAGGAGGCCAATTATTATTTCTTCGTACCTATTACTCATTTAGAATTTGTACATTATTGTGACAAGTTGAATAAAAAGTGAAGTTTTGAAGTGTTCGTGAGAAAAAGATGAAATGAATGGAGTAGCCGCAAGGTAAGTAACATTTGTTTTGTTTTTTGTCTCATCCTTGAAAAAGCCCCTTATAAGTGTGGGCGAAACGTCGGAAAACATTGTTATATCCCGGTTTAGGTATATAAATGAACTAATTCGAAAAAATGACGCGGTCCAAATCCGGAAAAAGAATCAGCTATTTTTGGATGTTTTTGATTTTGCATACTCTTATCTGAGTTTTTTCCTGAAGTTTTTGTCTACTAGAACTATGGAAATGCTTCTGGAACCTTTGGTGTGTCACAAATGTTTTTACATTTACTAATCGTATCTCAAATCTATTTAGAGCGACAGTTTTGGTGCTTGGTATAGGTCCTAAAGATACTGTTTTCTAACACCGACTCAGCTTTGTAATTTAAAAAAAGTAGTTTAGTAGTTGTAAAAACATTATTGTACTGTATGCAAACACAGCTAGATCGATGGTATTAAATAAGAATTTGAAATTAAAATAATAGACAAAAAACCAGCATCAAAAGAAGATAAAGCACTTCCAAAAATTGCTATATTTTTCAACGATGCAATGTACTACCTCTGCGTTTGAATCAAACAAGAAACAACTACCTAATAACAAACTCAGAACGAAACATAGATACAAATCTATGATCATCCTGATTTTCTTTAAAATCGAACAAAATACTCCAATTGTTCTGATATTTTTTTGAAAATCATAACTAGAAAACAATTTGAAATAAATAAAGGTACAAAGCCAAAAACTTCTTTAGAATTAATACCAATTAGAAATAATGTGCTGTAAACACTCATGCAATGTTGTGTTTAATACTCAATCTTATTATATTTTTTTATAAAAGAAATTGAACGAAAGGTTTAACTTTAAAAAATTACAATAGTTGTTTTGACGTCAATTCTTTAATTAATTTTTTACTCATAATTACAAAATATTTTAAGTATAAATTTGAAAAAAAACTATCAAACAACTGTTACTAGAAATAGTGGTGCCAATTGAAAAACAAAAGCCTCATCAAAGCACAAATGAATATATATTTACTTGCGAGATAAACTATAACTGAATGTCTCAACTCAAAAATACAACCTGAGACAAAGGAACTATTAGAGTACAACGTATTATTTAATTATTAATACGATAAAACATTTAAAAAATATGTAACCGACTTCCACCTATAACTAAAAAGCTAAAAATAATTATAACAAAATACAACTCTAGCAAATACATAACACAATCAATGTTGTTAGGTACCTACCCAGGAAGTAAAAAATGTAAACATTAAAAGGTGCTCATTCTGTACAAATTAATTACCTAACAATCTAGTTTATTTTTGAAGTCGGTGCCAAGCAAATCGAAAATCCTTCATTGAGTACTTATCTACTACTTTATCAAACTTGATTGTTGCTTGGCACCGACTTCAAACATATACTAGATTGGTATGTAATTAATTTGTATAGAATGAGCACCTTTTAATGTTTGCATTTTTTACTTCCTGGGTAGGTACCTGACAATATTGA
The DNA here is from genome assembly GCA_034190945.1 of Octodonta nipae. NCBI lineage: Eukaryota > Metazoa > Arthropoda > Insecta > Coleoptera > Chrysomelidae > Octodonta > Octodonta nipae. The sequence continues at coordinate 33,991,194 of CM067216.1, read as the reverse complement.
TTGTGTGATGTATTTGCTACAGTTGTATTTTGTTAAAATTATTTTTAGCTTTTCATTTATAGGTGCAAGTCGGTTATATATAGTTTTTTAAACTGTTTTATTTTCAACTTTTTAGTTTATTTGAACTCAGGTAGTTTTCATTCTTTATTTTTTATTTTGTATGTATAACCTTAATAGATAGGACCCGGTACAATCGAAAGCCTCAACATTACGCAATGATACATTTTCATTTAAATAGACAGGTAAATGTTTACGAACAAAATGTACGTACTAGTACTGTATATACGGCTGCCGTCTTATATTTCAATCATCATATAAATGCAACTCCTTCTATCACTTTACTTTGTGCTTTTGTTTGGTATAACTAAACCACCCTGTGTATAAATGCACCAAATAGCAGTTTTTAGAGGTTGACATGTGTTGTCACTGAATTTTCTATTAGGTCGGGAGAATATGACAACCAAAAGCACCGCCTTCGAAAAATGGAAAAAATTTCATTTAAATAGGTATTTGCCTGGTATACAAACAAAACGAGCTTGGTACTCACTGATTTAAGGAGCCGAAAATACTATGCTTTACTACCGATATGCTTGAGATTTACATAGAAAATTTTCAAATTGGCAATTAAAACTTCCAGTGCCTAAAATTCCCGCGCTATTACGTTGGAATTAAAATATTTATGAGGAAATGTCCCTTATGTCATTTAGATGAAATTTTTCATAAAAATTTTGGAATTTTTGGCGATTGTCTGCAAAACTACAAGTTGCACGTCGCAGAAAAGTATATGAGATCACCTCGGGATCTTCCTTAATAGATTAAACTCTAAAGAACTATACACATCCATAAGGAGTTTTCGAAAAATCGACCAATATGTTGGATAATTGTCGATTTCCATGCACGCATGTGTTCATTCACAAATTTCATCAGTTTGCCAATAGAATTCTTTTCCAAAATTTTAAGTTTCACCAACCCGGATATATTAATAATAATTAATATATTAAACAAGACCATATTCATTCAAAACTGTTCACCACAGGAGAAGAAATCAGGTAACATACATACAAAAATAATTTGGTCAAGTGCGAGTTTGACTCGCTTACTAAGGGTTCCGTACCACCTTCAAGATTCGAATATTCCAGTTTCAGACAAGCAGGGAATGAGTGCATTTTCTTATATTTACCCTTATATCTTTTAAAGGAAGTGTTTTAAATTTATAAAAAAATACACTTTGATTTTCCACGCATAGACTTGTTATTTTATCTGCTTTAGGATTCGCTTGATTTTTATCAGAATACATATGTATTTAATTTTCTAATTTGGCCCCCAAAAAGTAACATTAGAGTTTTATTTTACTAATACACTTTCAGAGATGCCTTTTATAATCTACTGTCTGAGTTTTGAGGCTCTGTAGATTGGAAGAAAAAGGGCAAAATAGGTCAAAGTTTAAATTATAAATTATTAAATCTGTTATTCCAATTATTTAAAAATACATATAAAATATATTTTTCAAAATTTAAATAGTGTAGTTTCTAAAGTGGGAATTAAGTCGATGTTTAATTTTTCTGTTAATATCTTTTATACAAATGATTAAAAAATATGATATATTTGTAATTCACATAATGAGCCTTTTATCTGATATATTACGAGATGCGTTTGAAAATTGAATCTTTATTTTCCATTTAATTGAATAATTTGTCCCTAAAATTACTATGGGAGTTTTCTAATAATTTATGTTCCGTTTAATTCTATTATTTGGATGCCAAATAATAGAATTAGGGATTTTTTTCATATTTTTGTTATAAACAAAAAAATTGAGGTCTTATAGTTTTGGGAATAACGAGGAGAATGGGTAATTTTGTTAAAATATTTTTTTAATATATTTTAAAATATTCATTTTAAAAAATTTAAAATAATATTTGTATTCGTCATAATGAGCCCTGTGATCTGATATATTACATGATCCGTTAGAAACAATTATAATTTTTTATTTTACATTTAATTCTATAATTTGCCCCCAAAATGAATATTAGGGGTTTCTCCTTATTTTTCCAGTTAAGTTCATGTGGGGGGCTATACTTCCAGTTTTTGAAAATTTTTCAGCTTATGGTTTCGGTGATAAGGGGGGAATGGGTAATTTTTTAAATATTTTTGTTAATATCTTTTAATTAATTTATTTTATAAATATGAAAAAATATATTTGTTTTCTTCATCATGAGCCCTTTTATTTGATATATAACATGCTGGGTTAGAAACAATTTTAATTTTATATTTTCCATTTAATTCTATAATTTGCCCCCAAAAAAATATATTAGGGGTTTTTCCTTATTTTTCCAGTAAAGTTCAGGTGAAGGGCTATACCTCTATTTTGTTTTAAAATTTTCCAGCTGATGGTTTCTGAGATAGGGGGATGGGTAAAATTTTTTATATGTTTGGAAATATCTTTTAATTAATTTATTTTAAAAATATGAAAAAAAATATATTTGTTTTCGTCATAATGAGCCCTGTCATTTGATATATAACATGATAGGTTAGAAACAATTTTAATTTTAATTTTCCATTTAATTGTATAATTTGCCCCCCAAAATAAATATTAGGGGTTTCTCCTTATTTTTCCAGTAAAGTTCAAGTGAGGGGCTATACCTCCTTTTTTTTCAAAATTTTAGGTTCAGTAGTTTCGGAGATTTTTTTAGTTTTTCCCCCCAGAAGTACCCCTAAAATCAAAATTTATTCTTTTGCAATATGTGTTCCTGTTCCAGTAGTTTAAGAGAAAATTGCTGTGATGTGACAGAGGCAGAAATCATGAGTGTTATTATAAGGGTATCCGTATATTGTATATACGGAACCCTAAAAAATAGGCGACGAATTGAAAGGAGAAGGTCTTTTTGGAAGTCGGTTAAAAATAAAAATACAAATGAAAAGTTATTTTACCGCACTAATCCATTATCAAGTAATATCAAATTGGTCTGGTTCGATTTCTAAGATTATTACTTACTCTCTTAAATACAATTAAATGTAAGCTCTTTACATTTTCACACTTGTTTAATACTGTTTCAAGTTATGTGTTCTAATTTTGTCTGTTAAGGCTTAACATTTTGTTTTGCATATCTGTTTCTAGATTTACATAGACGGAATAAAAACTATTTATATATTACTAAATATTTTTATTAATATGAAACATAGTTTTTACAAATTGAAAAGTTAGCGACAGACGCAAACACGTTGGCCATTACAGTAGCCACCAGACCTTCCCCTTAGAAGGCAATGGACTCCACAAGCTGCATCATTGACTTTGACACCTTTGGCTTCCACACTGAGGACATCACAAGTGAACCGTCTAACACGAATATGTTCTGAAAAAAAATTGCAGTCATTATTTTTTGCACATAATTTCAGTTTCAAACATGCTTAGAGCTTTGAAGAAAATTAATATTGAACAAGTAAAAGTAAAAAGCTTCTTACATATAATGCTTCATAGATAACAAATTATTCTGTACATTAGTATGCTTATTGTTTGTTTTCAACTAACTAGACTTTTCTTACTATTAAAAAAGATTTAAGAATTTTGAAGTCGATATAATTAGAGAACATACCTTGTTGAGATGGTTCTCCCTCTTCAACATCTATCGGTTGACTCAGTGAAAGCATTACTAATGCTAACATTAAACTGAGAACTACAACAAACTTCATTTTTGTTTTTTTCGTATGTACGACTGTGATAGTTATTTCAAGACAGATCTCGGTACACTAGTTGCACCTTATATATATATATCCTAATAGTCTACTTTAAACCAACACTGAAGGGGAATTACTTTGTACGTAAATGAAATCAGAGCAAAATCTTCGATTCGTTCACGGTCTAATATTGTTTGTTTTTGTTCGTGATTAATTCCTAGAGCAATTTGTGATTTATCTAGAATTGTTTTAAACTCAAAAATCATAACTACTAACACATAAATAAAATTGGACTACAAGTAAATGCGTTAAAAAAATACAAAAACCGACTTAAAAAAACTAACTTAACTAAAAAGCATGAAATTTTTTTTTTGCTACAAAACTTAAATACTTTTTTTGAAGTCGGTTTTTTTAATGTATTTGTTTTAAAATTTTTAGACTTAATTTTTCGATATGAACTAAAATAAGGTATTTTACTTTTAAGCATCATTTATTAGTTCGACCAACCTCGTTTACTGTTGAATAGAATACGTATATTTATTAAGAAAATTTTATATATGATTCTAACTTAGGTGCATCCCCTATATTGTTGACATTTGAAAATCATCATTCTTTAAATATGTTTATTATACTGAGATTCATTTAATAGTCTCTTCTCAACAGAATCTTATAATAAATCATTATGCAGTTTTAAATGATATATCATAATAGGACGTAGTTTTCACTTCTAATAAACTTTGAGTTATTATTAAAAATAAAAAAAATTATATTCTTTATCAAACTTAGAGAATGTTTGTCTGGATGTCGTTTATAGAATCGTAAACAGCTGGACCGATTTTAATGAATTTTTGTGTGTTCAAGGACATTCGAGAATGTTTGAGATTCACAATTGGACCTGGTAGGTGGTGCTAAGATCGGGTTCTAGGAAATGATTTCATTTTTGACACTTTTTTTTGTCTTTTCACACTTTAGTATGCAGTTTACCGAATTCTAATATTAAAAAAAAACATTTGCTGAACCGGCTATTAGCTCCAAGCCACGTTTGGGCAGAACAACGTCTGTCGGGTCCGCTAGTTATTAATAAAAAGAAATCGTTTGATATATGAATTCACACTGTATATACAGACTGATCGATACTCTTCACTTTGAAGTTGATTAACTGACATTTATTTTGCTTAATTCAATAAATATCAGCAACTCCACCAAGGCTTACCTTAGCTTTAGATTTTCAAGCTTCTTGTTAAAGTTATGTTTACCAAATCTTAAAACTTCAAAACTCATTACCAGCAAATTTATTTTTATAATATTTAAAATAATAAAGCTTCAGTTGAACTGCTTTAATTCTGATGTGAAAATGGAATTGACAAATTTTAGAATAACTATATTGTCACCCTGTATACGGTGATGGGCGAATGTGTGGAACCAAGTAAATATCTCTGGAATTATTAGAGTTATCAAAATGAAATTTGGAAAGTGGATACTGCAGTATATTGTCTATTTGTTTCCAATTTTTTTTACAATTTGGAACTTCCTGTTTTACCGGAAGTAATGTCGATTTTAAAATTTGCAATGAAACACCATGTATAATATTTTAGTTTCTGCTGAAACATTTTATTGCGAATACAAAAATATCGCGTTTGATATTGTTTACTTCAATACCTACCTACCTACCGAGATATTAACAGAAAAGTAATTAAGGAAAGGTAAAATCTAATATCCATTAAAGAAATACATAATCATAATTATTAACTAAATCTAAGTGATTTTCAAAACATTGTAACTTAACTAAACTTAATGTATTAGATGTTCAAACTGAGCACCGTTTACTTCTTGACAATAAGCAAGTCGGTTTTTAAATTTTCTAGTAACATTAGCTATTACTTCTGGTGTAGTTCTCTGGATGTCTTGAGTTATTCTTGCAACTAATTCTTGCAAATTATTTGGTCTATCAACATAAACCTTAGACTTTAAGTAACCCCACAGAAAATAGTCTAGTGGATTAAGGTCGGGACTTCGTGCAGGCCATTCATAGGTACCCTTCTTCCAATCCATCTGTGATGAAATGTCCTATCTAAATGATCTCGAACACTGCTAGCGTAATGGGGTGGTGCTCCATCCTGCTGAAACCAGATATTATTTGGTTATTGTCCATTTATCTCCAATGCCGGAATAACTTGTGTCTCCAAGTTTCTTGTAGGAAGAAAGGTCTCACGATTCTGTTGTTATAAATGCCAGCCCAAACGTTCAATTTTTGGGGATGTTGTGTATGAGCCTCTTGTACCCAATTAGGATTTCTTTGAGACCAGTAGCGGCAGTTATGTCGATTAACCGTACCATTTAAACAAAATGTAGCCTCGTCTGAAAACACCACATTTGTTATAAAATTATTATCACGGTTACAAATATCCATCATCTTTTCACAAAATTGCAAACGTCTGTCGAAATCGTCTTCGGAGAGTTCCTGAACAAGGCGAATTTTGTATGGATGATATTTCCTCGCTTTAATATCCTTCCTACTGAACGACGGCTAATTTCATGCGTATTGGCGAGGTCGGTAGTGGATAAGTGAGGATTTTCTTCCAAAGATATAGCAACATTTTGAACTACACCTTCATTACTTGTACTTTTTAACCGCCCACTTTTTGGTAAATTGCTAACTGTTCCACTTGTGTTGTACAATGTTAAAAAGGTCACAAACTTCTTGATGCGTCCTTTTCCTCTCCCCATACCCAATCATCATTAATATTTCTATTCTTTCTCTTTCACTTAATTCGGCCATTTTACGATCAAATTAAAACAATACAAACTTTTTACGTTCAAATAAAAAACTAATAACTTATTTTGACAACTACTGTCATTTCTACAATGAATTTCATGGACTACTAAAGTTGATTCAGATTTAATTTGCGCCTGATTTAAACAAACGCACGTGTATTCGACTATGGATCAAGCAGTGCCGTTGGCTGTGACGGTATAAAGCCACCGATTGGCCAATAGAAATACAAATCCTTACCGAGCGGTTTGTTTATATCAGGCGTAAATGAAATCTGAACCGAGTTTAGCTACCATCGATTTTTTCCTTTCCTTAGTTACTTTTCTGTTAATATTTCGGTAGGTATTGAAGTAAACAATGTCAAACCCCATATTTTTGTATTCGCAATAAAATGTTTCATCAGAAACTAAAATACTATGCAGGGTGTTTCATTGCAGATTATAAAATCGACAATACTTCCGGTAAAACAGGAAGTCCAAAATTGTAAAAAAATTTGGAAACAAATAGGCAATCTACTGCAGTATCTACATTCCAAATTTCATTTTGATATCTCTAATAATTCCAGAGGTATTTACTTGGTTCCGCACACTTGCCCATCACTGTATAAATAGGTCTTTTGTGAGCGTTAGTTTAGTCTTGTCGTAAGTTCAGTGAATATTATAAGTAGTAGGTAACGTATATGCTCTAAGTAAACTGTGTTTTTTTTGTATGTTTCAAGGATTTATATTGAAGGTTAAGGTTTTGTTTTCATCTTTAATAAAGCTATATTAATTGGGCAAAAGGTGTCTAATTGAACCCACGGGATCCGTAGCAATATATTTACATTCGTGGTTCTTCAATAAACAGTAGACTCTAAGCCAAAGTTTCTAAAATTTAAGTTCTCAAATTTCTTTATAAAATCAAGCACCATGCTAGATCTTAAGGTGTATTCATTAACCGTCTATTCGCAACAATCAGAAACAAAAATATAGCCTTCAGCTATACCCATATTTCAATCGTGACATTCACCACGAATGAACCTATCACTGGCATATATATATTGTCTATTTATCTGTTTTTTAGGATTTCGGAAGTGAAATTCGACATATAGAAGCGTTTTTCTGTGAAACGGCCTTGACTGAAGAGAAGAGATCAGTCAAAGAAAGTAAAATCTGTTATTTATACTCCCATATCCAATGCGTAACTGATATAATAATTATTCTGAAGAACAGGTAAATATTAGTGAAAGAGCAGACAACCTATCGATTTGTAATTGATTATTATGAAATTTTCCAAAAAAAAGGAAACGTTTTCTTGATATTTCCTGCCAGTAATACATTCGGCAAAAATTGTCTAATAATAAAATATGGGTGATACTTAGATAACCTTGATTTTTATGTCTAGTACTTTATTTATTATTGAACATGATTTTTTTGATCAGAAAATTATAAATATGATGAAGTTGATAGTATTTTACCATCGACATTGTATATTAAAGCACTAAAGCATTCATGGATCATTTATGTGAAATATACCCAAAATGTCAGTACGGTGGCTTGCCTGATTTTCGTTTTTCAAACTAAATGTAAATTTTCTATAGAGTCGTCTTATTATAATCTAATCATAATTCATCAAATTATGCTGCAATTATACCCCAATATTGATTGATAGAAAGGAACTAATCTTAAACTTTGTTTTATTGTAATTATTTTAATTCTACTGTTAATTGAAAATACCGTAAAAGTTTCTGTATGATTATCAAAGACCTATAATTTATCATTTGTTTAATTATTTTAAAATTTAAAGAAATTTATTAGGCAAGTATTTTGCATATTTCATTTTGGGTTCAGTACCGTGACCGTCAAATTTCTAATTTTTGTTCTAAAAGGTGTTCCAATTTGAGGTTAATTTTTTAATTTTTAATAAAATACACAAATTATTTGAGAATGATTAAATCTTTTATCTCAAGTGATAGTAGTGGTTTTGATTTAGTAGTGGAAAACAATATCTTGTAAGTGATCACCTGCTGCTGTACGACAAGCTTCTAATCTTTTGCCAAAATTTTCGATAACTTTCTGGCATAGCTGCGGTTCAGTTACTTGAAACCAGTCAGTAATGTTCTCTTTTAGGTCATCAATTGTTCAATTGTTGTGGATCGTTGGCGTAGACTTTTTCTTTCAAATAGCTCCATAGGAAAAAATCTAGAGGTGTTAGATGGCAAGATCTAGGAGGCCAATTAATATTTCCTCTTCGAGCAATTATTCGATTACCAAATTTCTGTTTCAAAAGATTGATTGTTTCTGCTGCTGAATGGCACGTTGCACCGTCCTGTTGGAACCATATATTCTGCACATCAATATGCTCCAATTCATCTCACAAAAAGTTATTAATCATCGTTCGATATCGATCACCATTCACAGTAACAGCATTTCCATTATCATCTTCAAAAAAGCATGTACGAATCACTCCACCAGCCCAAAAACCACACCAGACAGTTACTTTTTGTGGATGCATTGGTCTTTCCATTATTTCTCGGGTATTTGCTTCACCACATATTCGAAAATTTTGTTTGTTAACAAATCCACCCAATTCAAAATGTGCTTCATTGCTGAAGATGATTTTGTTGAAAAAATTCACATTTTTAAGTTTCTGTTGTATGGCCAATTAACGAATTGACGACGTAAACCAAAGTCTGTTGGCTTTATTTCTTGCGTTATCTGAATCTTGTAAGCCTTTAAATGAAGATCATTGTGCAAAATTCTGAATAAAGTGGTTTTTGGAATGTTCAATTGCTGTGCACGATGACGAATTGATGTTTTTGATTGTTCAACAATACTAGCAGTAACAGCTGCAATATTTTCTTCGGAATGTCCACTTCGATGATATGTTTTGCTTTTTTCATCTTTTACTGAACCAGTTTCCACAAATTTTTAAACAATTTTTCCAATGGTAACATTTGACGGAATATTTTCTCCTCCATATTCTGTACGAAATTTTCTTCCAACTTCTGCACAGTTTTCACCAAATTTAAAATAGTTTTTAGTAATAATAGTATATCTCTCAATTTTTAATAACCGGAATATTCCCATTTGTGATCTGTCAAATAACATACAATATTCTAGTTCAAAAAATATAAAAAGCGGAAAATTTAAAAATGAACCCCTTAGTTTATTTTCTATTGAAGTTGTAGTGGAACTATGTTGCAGGCTTGATTTTGAGCATAATAAAAGATCAATAGCATCCAGAACATAAGTATTAAAGCATTTTTGATTTAAAAAAAAATTAATTGTAAAAATCACAGTTATCTAAGGATCACCCTTATATCAATTTGCTCGAGAAAAAAAGGTTGCAAGGTGATAGCTAATATGGCCCACAATATATGCAAACATATAACATCGTTTTCTTCATTTTGAGGTATAGGCTTTGAGCCTATTCTTCATTAGAGCCAGTCTACGATCTAGGTCTGGTCTTCGTTGTGGTCTAGTCTATATTTTATTACCTGTTTAGGTAGTTTGATGATTTTCGTTCTTTTTTCGATTTCTTGTTCAATTTTATTATGTGTTTAGGTAGTCAGTTGTCTTTGGTTCTTTCAATATGTGGTTCTATTTTTAACCGATCCCAAAAAGAAGGAGGTTCCCAATTCGTCTGTATCTATGTTTCTATGTTTGTTCAGCAATTATTCGAAAACGGCTCAAGAATTCAACAGTTTGTGCTGGATCCTGTTCCTGGGGACCTCGATGTGGTCCCATATATTTTCTGAGGACATTGCTTGTACCTACCTTCTTAAATATTAAGCTTTGGTGGAGGTGCTATTATTATGATAAACATATTGAAATATTTCTGTTCGTAATTTGGGGTATAATAAATTGAAAAGAAATTGGATTAATCAAAATAAATGTCGAATTTTTTTTATAAATAATGTTAACAAGTAAAGTTATTCTTCATAAAGAAATTAGCATGGCATAAAACATATACTGTAATCATGACATGCACTATTTTAATCGAATAGCCGTTTTTTCAGCAAATAGGAATTTTGCTTAAAGGTGAAGTACCTTTAGTTTTGTTAGTATTAAAGTGTTATCAAATAGAAGTAAAACTGCATTCAAACGGAAAATGAATATTATTTTGAGAAACAGTTATTGTCCATAAAAGATTTGCGTGGTCAGAAACGTATACTGTAATCATTACATGTCACTTTCTCAACTGTATAAGAGGTTTGTTACCCTACCCTAAAATTGTTTTTATTTGTTTGTACCCTCTAACATAGATCACTTATGATTGTACACACTTATTTCTCTATAGTATACTGTTTATTGTAATTTGCTCAGTTATTACTAGATCTATCATATACTGGAATTCCGAATAATTTACTTCTAAACCTGATTTTGCAGATCTTTTGCAAATTGTGTATTATGTGTATTACAGTTTTTGTTTCTGTCGTATTCCTATTATATAAAATGTCGCAAATAACTAGGTAACTGTGGCAAAGAATTCATTCATAAAATTACCTGTCCTAGAATATCTTAGTAATGAAAGTGAAAGACCAGCTAATGTTTAAGGAACTCTAATATATTCGCTATTTTCGAATTTAGCATAGCTATGACATTTTACAATTAGTTCCTGTTTTGACAGATGATAATTATTAACTCGCCGCTGTAAAATATCTGTTTCGGTAGTTCCGCATTAGATCTTCAAGTCCTTCTTTTTTAGGTACTTTATTAATTTTCAAATAAAACCAATCACCGCTGTCAAAATTATTCCTAAAGGAAAATACTTTTATATTTATTTACAGCTCTGTTGTTCGATAGATTCTGAGTTGCATTAAATCTCAATAAACAAGATAAAATTCGAAAAAACAATTAATGCCTGTTCGTGAATGTGTAAACAAATAATACATTCATGAAATATTTCTTAAGGAATTCCTCAATCATTAAAATTTATGTACACATATATGTTTACTTGGAAGTAGTAAGACAGTTAATATAACGGTACACGGAATCAATCAATTTAACATACAATGAGCAGTGTCGGTGTCAAAAATGGGCAGAGCTTACCGGGATTCCCTGGGTACCCACTCTTTTATCACCAAGGCAAATGTAAATCCCTCAATTTATTCCGACAAGAGTTTGTCCCGAACACATCACAGATGATAAGCAGTTCCGACTAAATTTCTATCAACAACAAGGTCAAGCTCTTAATGTTTGATACAGAATGGGTAGACCATAACTCATAATCATAACTACAAATTAGCGGCGTTCAACTGTATTAGTACTATTTTATTTATATAAAACAATCATTTGTGATAATATTGAGGCCAAGTTTGCAGAAAGCTAATTGAGTTTGTTTGTTTTTTAATTTCCATAAGGCGACAATTGTAAAATGCTGTTACAGCACTGATAGTAAAATAATGGTTCTAAATTTAATTTCTACATGAGATAGGTTTTGTTATTTTTAATTTCTTAACGCTGCCAATATATTTATTAGGAAGTTAGAACATGCTTTCTTCCATCATAACTGTTTAATTTTTGTGATATTCAAATTGTTAATATATTGAGAGCGCGTAGGTCGAATTTCCAAAAAAATGTAGCAGTATTTAGGGAATCAAAAATCTTTGTTGATGAAATATCACTTGATCCACATTCCCATTTGAAATTCTTAGGGGATGATACCCACGTTTAGGGGGAGGCAATTTGGACCCAGCACACAAAAAATAAGGGGTTTTCAGGTTTTTTCCGACAACTTTTTCTGGCTCTTCGTTACGATCTGGTTTATGAGTTCAAAGGTGTCCTTATTAATTCTACAAAGTATGTCAAATTCGAAACCTTGTTTGGTGAAACATAAAATTGAAGTTACTTCAATAAATATTTAACACTAGCTGACCTATCTGGGGTTCGCACAGACTAGATAAATGAGGCGTATTTGACCTATTTATCTTGAACATATTTTCATTTGGTCATTTTTACATCCCATACATTTTAAGTTTTTTTTTGTGAAAATCATTCATGATGATAAAATATCTACACTATTTTCGGATTTAATATGAAGTGCTAGACATTTGACGTGTTTGAGATTTTTCTTATTTTATATTGTGGTTTTTCCGCTTTTCATTTTTGTCATTTTTGGTATTTTTGAGATTTTTGACTTTATTATAAATATTGACCGTGGCCTTGACATTTGAAATTATTTCTGATAGTTTTGTTATTATTGAGTACAATTTAAATGTTTTTGATTTTGCTCATTTGGTATTTGGGAGAATAATTTTAACAATTTTGACAATTTATATATATTTATGTTATGTTTGGTATATTTAATATTTTTATTATTTCTAGTTTTAGAATAATGTGTCCATTTTTTGAAATTTGTTTGTCGGTTCACTGTTTCTAGAAATTACTCCATACAAACACACAAACAAATTGTAGGTCTTAAAGTAATAGTCTAGATAATTTCTGAAAATTAGTACAACAGGGCTGATTTAACAAATATGGACTTGTATTAACGTAATTTTACGAAATTCAATATTCTGCAAATAAGAAATAAGAAAGTGTTTATAGGTGTACATTCGACCCTAGAAATATTTTTTTATCAAGGATATCCATCTATAAAGTCCTCAATAATATAATATATTGCATTAATGGCAGGATTTGTTTATTTGCGTTTTTTTTTTCTTTATTTTTTTTTCTAAAACACATCAGAAATTTAATCCTCAATTAATTTAAATAGTCAAGGTTCAAGCATTGTTTTAAAAATTATAATAAACTGTTTCAAAAAACTAAATTATTTCCAGGAATGTCACCTCATGAAATTGCTTTGGATAAAAACTATTTATTTAGTTTGCCATGAAACTTAACCACATACTATTTTCAGAAATTGTTTTGATTTCATGCCACATATTTTCTACATAATTAAGAATCATTTTCTTTTAACTATCTAGTTTAGTTATCCAATATTTTTTCATTCGTATGACAAGTTGTACCCATTCATTATTAACTTTCCTTGATAATTGCTGATATCAGATAAAATTGTTTGTCCAAACCATTTTATACAGACAACCCAGACTCTAACAGAAATTTAATTAACCCAAAAACTAGTAAGAAGATTTACAGTTGGACTTATTGGATTTTCGGACCTTTACAGTTGTAAAACTAATTCTACTTTGACGGACGCTGCTTATTTTGAGAGGACCACCTCCATGAGCCTTAAGAACCCCTCAGGTTGATACTAGATGGCAGAGGTTACAACATAACCTAAAGTTCCTCTTGTGGAAACAGCATATATGTTGTTTTCTGAATGATACTTGTGGCATATTTTTCAATGTCTAAGTGCTTCTTGGCAAATAGTTACGTCAAAAATCGAATAATACACATTGTCAAATATTTTAATTTACATCTTTGAATTGTGCCTTTTTAATCCGTAGTTTCTTAACCATTGACAACGGGGTCTGATCTAGACCCCGAAACGTTTGGAATATACAGCAATTTTCATTAAACTGTGGTGTTATTTCCCAAGAAGCACTTAGACACAGCATATAAGTTGTCTTACATTATAAATTGCGGGCATCATACTCTATTTACAAATTCTTAAATAATTACTAGAATCTATACCAATAATTTTAATGATTTTGAATTGATAATCACCAGAATTAAGGTTATTGTACTGTAAAAAGAAATATAAAGAAATAATTAAAAATTTTATTCCGTAGTAACAAAAACTGTTGAACTTGGCTGAAGATGGTAGATATGTCTCGTAAGAAACGTCGTTAGAATATCAGGAATTTATTATCATAGATTTATTCTATTTAATATCAGGAAGAATAAGTTATCATAATGATATATATGTATTTTTATGTTAAGACCAAACAAATTAAATATTATGATAGATTTATTGTATTCAAAAGATTAACCAAACTGACACAAATTCAAACTTCTACTCTCTCTGCCTACAACATTCTTTCATTTCTACTTTTATATCCGAAGACAACAGTCCAATATTTTCAATAATCTTTTGTATTAGATTTTTTGAGTAATAAAAAACGCTTTGAGATCTTAAAACAAATGAATTGGAAATAATCATCTGAAGTTCTCATTCGATAGACAGTAAAACAAAGTGTGTGTATGTGTGTGACGGGAAGATTTTTTTGTAACTGAAATGGAAATCGCGAAGCTTTGAAAGCGGATGAATATATTTCAGCTCGTATATTTTAGGGATTTGTCTAAACCAGACGGATTGTGTTATCATGCTGTTTTTGTGAAGCAATTAATCCTGGCTGAATGAGTATGATCGAGTTAAGGTGTCTAGAAAATGCTTCACTTACAGATAAAGTGAAAGTTATTTTGCATATGGCAATTAGAGGAGTTCTTTTTTCGAAATTTATGAGCAAAATAATAATAATGAAATGTGTATCTCTTTTTTGTTGCTTGTTAACTGCTTTTTCATTTTCAATCACTAGTGTTCAAGCGAAATATCAAAAAATGAAACACCAAAAATTGTTTAACACAGAATATGAACCAACACATAGCTATCAAATTCTCATTGTTATGCTATATCAGGGCCAGCTTCAACTAATAATAATAATGAAGTTTGTTTTTGGTTAGGACATAGATAAAATCTTGAGAATAAATTATTGATGTCTCATATAGAGGATATATACAGTGCTATGTAACAAAAATAATTATGTCTAAAAAGTTTTTACAAGGTCCTGCTCTACCTTTAAGCATTGGTCGCGACATGGTCGTCTCCAGGTAGGAACAAGGAGGGGCAACTTTCCCTGGACCTCTGTTCTCGACCCACTGAAAATTATTTATTGTATTTAGTAAGTAATGTAATGGACGCACACTTATATGTCAACAGATTTTTTTTCCCTTTGGATCAAAAACCTGCCGACTTTCCCTCCAACCCCACCCCCTGAAAGCTAGAACCTGCTCCTCTCCTAAACTCCTCTCTCGTGGAGACGCCATTGTGCTCCATTTGAACTATTATTTTCAAATTGAGAAATTAACAGATAATTTACAATATTTTATTTGGCTTTACCTGACCCGGTAACTCTTATCCTATCTGAAAAGGTAAAATTTTTCCCCTTGTTTAAATGATCTGAAATTTGCTTATCTGTATCTCTTCATTAATTGACTGACCACCTTCAGTCAATTAGAATAGGATAATTGAAACGTACAAGCACATTGGGTTGAATTCGTTTGATTGGTCTTGACAAATACCTGATCCTAGATTATTTTCTGAAACTTCTGCTGTGGCCAAAAACCGGCCATAGAAACTTACTTAAAAAATATATCTTAAAACAGCTTGTACTATAACCATGTTTGGTCGAGTTTTTGGTCCTTGTGAAAGCTTTCGATATGGTGGATCATGTTCAACTAATTAAGACTTTAGCTGAATACGGTTTTCGCGGAAAAGCTAATGATCTACTTAAAAGTTACCTTGATAAAAGATTACAATACGTTGAAATAAATAAAGATTATAGTGATAAAAAATAATAAAATTTGGGCTACCTCAAGGCACGGTGTTGGGACCCATATTGTTTACAATTTTTATACATAGCCTACTCGAAAGAATCGGGGGACCCTCATAAGTTTTGCTGATGACATTGCTTATTTTATATGAAGGTAAAGATTGGGGTGAGATTAAAAATGTTGTAGAAGCTGTTATAAATGATTTACTTGAATGCATTAGTTACAAGAAACTAAAAATCGATAATGTTGCTAAAACTTAATTCGCCTCAAAAACTGTAGGGCATAGAAGGTTCAATTAGCTTGCTAATAGATTATATAATTTTATTCCGAAAATGATAAAAGACTATTCATTCTTATAAAAGGCAGGTAAAGTTGTTTTTATTATAAACGAAAAGAAGTTGTGCTCATGACCTAATAAATTCTAATAATTTTTAATATAATTTACTTAAACTTTAATATAAGTCTAAATCTATATTTGTATTTTAAAAGTTGGACACTTTGTGTTTCATATGAATTATCGGTAAGCCCCATGCACAGATTTCACCTTCTATAGGTAAACAGAACATTTATTCACTGGATGTCTAACTATAGTCACTTTTATTGATATATATATATATATATATATATATATATATATATATATATATATATATATATATATATATATCTTGCTTGTTATAATTGTAAAATAATTGCGAGTTAAAGTTGTGAATACAAAAATTATTATTATGATCCGACTTGACCATACAATGTATGGCATCACACTCCTTCTAAGGCACTCCATGAGTGCCTTTAGGGGAAACTAAACCCCAGATATCCTAGATATCAAAAGGGTTTAGCTCTGTGGGAGCCCTTGCCAGGTTTTCAGGCCCGTGGTTGGAGTCGTGACGGCAGTTTCCCATGAATTTCCTGACCGTCCGGGCTGTCCCTAACAAGACGGCTTTTTGCATTTGTTTGTAAAGATGTTCGTCCAGACCGAGGTTTTTTAAATTGTTTAATAGATGTTTTGGGACTAGTCCTGTTGTTGACATAACAATTGGTACAGTTCGTGTGTTGTTCATGTTCCACTGACTCTTTATTTGAAATTCCAAATCTCTATATTTGGTTATTTTCTCAGCCTGCTTAATATTTATATTATTGTTGTTGGGAATTGCTATGTCAATTAAAGTTGTTTTCCGAGAGACTTTATCTACCAAAACTATATCTGGTCTATTGTGAGCAACAGACCGATCGGTCAGTATCGTGCGGTCCCAGTACAGCTTGTAGTTGTTATTGCGTGATATTGAAGATGTCTAAAACAGATTCTGGTTTATATTTATAGTATTGTAATCTTACCGACGGTGATAATTCATGTTTCAGTGCTAGTTCCTGGTGAAGTATTTTTGCCACAGCATCGTGTCGTTCTTTGTATTCAGTTGCAGCGAACGCTTGACAACCTCCTGTGATATGCTGGATAGATTCAGATGTTTGGCAACCGTACCTGCATCTATCGTTGTTAATGGAAGGGTCTTTAACGATGTACTTTAGGTAGTTCTTAGTTGGAATTACTTGATCTTGGATTGCCAATATAAAGCCTTCCGTTTCAGGGAACATATGACCAGAGATCAACCAGTAGTTCGACGCTGCACTGTCGACATAATCTTGGTTGATGTCATTTATATGTCTTCCATGAAGGGGCTTCTCTTTCCATTTCAGCAGTTTCTGATCTGTGGTCTGGTGGTGTAATTGGACATGTTGTTGTGTCAGTCGCAGTGGTGTTGGGTCATCAACCTGGCAAATGACTCTGTGCAGATCAGAAAATTCTGCGAGTTTCTGGAAATGACTACGCAAAATAGAAATTTGTTGATCTAATAGTTTACTTAGATCTGTCAATCCTCTTCAGAAAGTTGTACGTTCGACTCTTTGGATGGTGATTTTGAGCTTTTGTTAGTAAAACTCGAACTTTTCGTTGTAATTGTTCAATGTCAGTCTTGTTAACTATACCCTGAGCACTGAACTAGGTGTTAATAGCCCGACAGATTTTTACTGTTTAGTTTGGTTTTCAACAGTTGTCTTACCCTTCTATAAAACTCTGCTGTTAGGTCCTTTTTCATAGTCATGTGATCAATACGTTGAGCCTACTTTATTCCCAGGCATTTATAAGTATGACCTTCCCCCATAGATTCAATTGAGGTGCCATCTCCCATTTCGAAGTGCCCCTGCTGTATTTTGCCTTTAACTATATTAATAATTCAGCATTTGTCTAGGCCAAATTTCATATGGATGTCACTAGAGAAACCTTCTACTATTTTAAGCATACCATGCAGCTGTTGTTTTGTAGCTGCCATCAACTTTATGTCGTCCATGTATAACAAATGGTTTCTCTTTAATGCTTGTACGTTGTTGTGTTTGAGACTGAACCCAAAATTAGTTGAGTTCAGTTTGTTTGAGAGAGGGTTCATGGCAAGGCAGAACCACAGCGGGCTAAGAGAGTCTCCCTGGAATATACCCCTTCTGATTGGAATAGGGTCAGTTTGAATCGAACAGTTGGCTTCATTCAGTGAGATTTTGGTTTGCCAGGTGGCCATGGCATCTTCTAAAAAGTTAATAATACAATTATTCACTTTATAGAGTTTCAGCACCTTAATGAGCCAATCATGCGGAACTGAATCAAAGGCCTTTTTGTAGTCCACATATGCCATGTAGAGATTTCGTCGTTTGGCGTGGGCTTGATTGCAGACAACGGAATCAATTATCAGTTTTTCGCGCATCCCTTTTGTTGTTGAGTAATTATGTTGTTCAGTTCACAATGTTTGAAAATGCGATGATTAATGCACGATGTTATGAGTTTGTATAAGGTTGGAAGGCAAATGATTGGTCGGTACTTTGCTGGGTCCTGTGCACATAGGTTGTCCTTTGGTAAGAGGTATGTAGCACCATGCGTAAATAAACTAGGCATCTTGTGTGGATGGGCAATTACGTCATTTATAAGGGCTGTTAGTGTTTCGTGGGTTGCGTACAGTTTCTTTATCGAGTAATTTTGTACACCATCTGGACCTGGTGCTTTCCAGTTATGGAGGTTCTTCATTATGTTGGATGTATGTTCCGTTGTAAATGGTTGGTGTTGCATGGCCTCACAGTTCTAAGATGCAGCCTCCTCCTCATTAATTCAGCTGGCTCTGGAGTTATAGGAGATTGTTGTGGAAAGCTGTGTTTTCCAGAATTCCTCGATGTCTGTTTTACTGGGGTAACTAGGGGCTTCATTATTATTGTTGTTGTTAAGTTTTCTATAAAACCCTTTTTCTGTTTGTCGGAAGAGTGTGTTGTCTAGTTTCCGTTGGTTACTGACTTTGTACCTTCTCAATTGACTTGTGTAGACGGAGAGCTTTTGTCGTAGACTGTCCAGACACTGCAGAGATGTGATGTTTTCTCCATCCCACTGGGAGTGTGTTCGGTTATTGTCCATGATAGTTTTGACAAGCCTTTCTATTCTGTTGTTCCTGACTCCTCGTTGGTACTCGGTCAGTCTTCCAACGTCTTTCCGAAGAGAATTGATTTTCCCTTCAAGTATTCTTTGCCAAGGTGGTATTCGAGGGGTTTGTCTAAATTGGGGAGGGTCTTGCTTTGGTCTTACTGCGACCCCAATTATTCTGCAGATGGAAGTTGCAGCATAGTAGATGATTGTGTGTAGCGACTCTAACGTATTAGCACCTAAAACATAGGTTGGCAAGATAAATTTGTTCATAGCCTGCAAGACGATACCCAGTTTCTTAGATGATCTTAGTTTGGGAAGAGCTGGTCTAGTCAGTGGATCTGTTCCATTATACTCTCTAAGAGCTCCTTCCATTTCTGCTTGGATCTTCTCAAGCAGGTCAGCGTTGGTTGGCTGTTCTTGCTGTAGTTCTTGAGTGTCGTCCGCTCTTTGTGCCAAAGGTGCTTCAGGCTCTGGATCGATTGTATTTCGACCAAATAGTTCTCGCTCCACTTCGCTCTTTATTGTGTCCAGTTGTTCAGGCGAAATAAGGCCATTCCTCAAGATGACACGATATTGATCTGCGACTGTCTGTTCAGTAACTTAAAGCTCTGGGTACTCACGACAGAACTCTTGATAGAGTATTTGGCGATATCCAGTCTTATCCTGGCCAAGGTTCATGATTCTGTAAAACGTGCGCATTATAAATTCATTCATGGCGCCAGTCCATTTCATGCGCTGTCTTTTCAGTCCCGCTTGAGTGAGCGCTGGCTGTTGATCCTGCGCAACACTTTCTGCGGGGGAGTTCTCGTTCTCGTCTGACTCCGTTGGTGATGGTCACGTTGCTCTTGTGACTGTATTGGTGAGTGTTGTTGTTCTTCTGGTTCTTGGGCTGTAGCTCTTTGGACGGCAGGGACCTCAGCACCCTGCCACCGACGTCCCGCATGCTGTCATGTCCAGCGCCGGCTCCAGACATGCCCTGGCGATCCCCAGGCAGCGGCTCTTTTCCGAGGCATCTACTCCTTAGCTCCATTTTCATGGGTGTTGTCACCAATTGACCCTGGTGACCCAGGTAACTCGGACCCGTGGGGTTGTCACTTCCCAGATGAAATGATTAAAACCAGACCATCCCGTGCGGGTTGTGGAGAAGGAAGGAAAGCTAGGTTAGTAGGTCAGCGTACAGCTGACCCTTTAGTCGCCTCATACGACAGGCGGTGGATACCGTAGTGCTATTTTAACCCGGCCACCACACAGTGGTTATTATTATTATTATACAAAAAAAATTTGTATTTTGTAAGATTCATAAATTAACAGTTTTGAATGCTTGAAATCAAATAATAGAACTGTTGAAGAACCTCATTTTTATTGGTGATTTTTCAAAGGAGTGAATGGTACTTATTTTACTTACTAGTTACACAAAACTTAGGAAAATTTGAATATTTTCGTAAATGTTTGAGGCGTCGGACTTGAAATAAAATTTTAAGCCTTTAAAAAATATTGAAATTTTTAAGATCAATGGTTTCTGTTACGTATGTACTGTTTGAGACTTTGATTAAAGGGGTTTTATTTACTTTATTATAATTACTGGCGTTTTGTAAATCCTTCTTAATGTTAATTTTTTATCTGAAGAAGAGCTTAGTGTTTATATGTAAAACGTCTTGAAAATTCTGGCAATACTTTTGCGAAATAATTTCTTCCAAATAAAAAATATTGTATTCTTCACTATAACTACTTGCAGTTTTATACTTTATGAATGGACAAATTTGTATTAGAGTTGTAATAATAAAATGCTAAACTAAAATAAACTATTTATTTTAATATACGAACATAAATGTTAACGGCAGATACAAACACCTTGACCGTTACAGTAACCACCAGACTTCCCTAAGGCCAAACAGTGGCCTGCACAAGCGGCATGGTTAACTTTGAATCCTGCGCCCTCTGCACTGAGAACGTCACAAGTAAATCTTCTTACACGAATATGATCTGAAACAAAAACTATGCATTAATATTTTCAACGCTTATTGTGAATCATGTTTTTTCAGATTTCTCACACAAAGACTAAGCTAGGAAGGATCGACACTTTTAATGACCTTTGAGTTGTTATGGAAAAAAGCTGCATCAATATTTTTAAAAGAAGAAATCAAAAATATGAAGGAATAAGTTGAAACATGAATATTGGCATTCCGATGCTCTACTTTATTAATTAATTAGTTAATTGATTATTCAGTGTCATTGTCAACGGTCTTGTAATTGTCACTTGCCATTACCCTACTTTTTCAGACTGTGTCGAATCCTAATTTCATACCATTTTAAACTATAGCATTTTCGTGATATGGCTAACATATCTACTACTGTTTGTTTCAATCACGTGATCTGGTAATAAGAAATTTTGGCATTCTTGCATTGGCTTCCCTTCTCATGTTTATTCACCAACATTTCTGTTTATCGCTTATTTAAGTCTTGTTCACTGTTTTTATTTAGTAATACATTTAGAAATATTATATATACAAATTTAAAATGCGAGCAACATAATCTATATTTAATAATTCAGTTAGTGTTGTTTTTTATTATTTTTATTATATTCAATGTCATGTCTCACCTTTTTGAGCTGGCTGTTCTTCTTCGAAATCTATTGGCTGGCTCAATGCGGTTACAGCTATCGCTAGTAACAAACCGAAAACAATCTTCATGGTTGTATTTTAGGACTACAGTTAGTGTGTCTAAAGGCAACTCGAAGACTTTCTTATTTATACTCAATAAGTTGGGGATTCACTTTATCCGAGAGAAGTGATTGATAATTCTATTTGTTATGTTTTTATCAACAAACGTTTTAATGCAGACCAATTTATTTTAACCGCAGCAGAGGTTAAATCTGAACTACATTTATTTATACATGGTGAGTTTTTTTGATGATCAGTATGGGGATCTCGGAAACTAGCGAAGATAGAGCAATGGTTAAATTGGGAAAGATTTGCAGTTTTACTGGCCCAATTTAATGACACTTTCGGATTTTTGTAAAAAGTCATGGCTTACTAGATATTTTGAAAAAACGAAATTCTGTCGATTTAGTCAAATCCCTCTAGCTCCTTTGTTTTTGATTTTATAAATAAAGTGTAAATATCAAAATTGAAGGGAATTGTATCCCGAATATGATTGCCATGTCCTCGTTTGCGTGACAGCTCTCGTTTTCGAGATATAACACAAACTTATCTTTTTCAGAATGGAAACCATAGTTGGCTATGACCTCAAAAAATCGGACATTTTTAGAGCTTTTCAACGATATACCACTCGATATTTTTTATTAGGTATATCAGATATAACGAAAAAACTAAATAAGTAGGTACTTACTAAAAACTTAAGAAATTAAAGTACATAATAATGGTTACAATTTATGTTCGAAAAGTCCACCATTGTTATTTAAACAAAAATTGCATCTTTTTAAGATTGACCTTACCGCTTTCCCCACAGACCGCCTATCAATTTCTTCATTTGCTTGTAATACCGCCTCCCTTAGATCACCAACTGTCTTATTCTTTCTTTTGTATACTTTGTTTTTTAGCGCACCCCATAAATAGAAGTATATAACTGCCAAATCGGGAGACCGTGGTGGCCATTCAAGTGGGCCATTTCTTCCTATCCAAGAGTTTGGTTAGATATTATCTAAGTGTTGTCTTACTAATAACGAGTTATGAGCAGGCGCTCCATCATGTTGGAACCACTCAATTTCTAAACGAGTTCTCAAATTCAAATTATGCAACATGTCTTGAAAAGTGTATTGCAAGAAATGCAAATAGCGCTCCCTAGTAAGGCCCCAGAATAGTAGACCCTATGATACCACACCAATCAATAAAACCAAATTTTATCTGGGGTCGTCTTTTTTCTACATGGAAAGGGTTTTCTTTAGCCCAGATATGCTCATTGTGTCTATTGAATATACCGCAGTTAGTAAACTAGTTAACCATAACACCTTTAATAGAAACTGTGGATTGTCAAAGCACATGTCTCTAAACCATATACAAAACAAAATACGATGTTCGTCACCAGCATGCAAAGTTTGAGAAACTAAAAGTTTGTAAGGGTGGCACCTCTGCGCTTTCAGTACCTTAACTACAGTTCGTTGAGATGTGCCAGCTTTTGCCGCAATCTCGTTGATGTAGATGGATTTTGATTTACCATTGCCAAAACATTTATTTGTGCTGCTTCGTTAATTTGATTACGTTCCTTTGGTGGTTTAGTAAAGGATCCATATCTGCGTAAACTACCGTAAAGCCTCTTAAATGTACAGAGAGCACGTTGACGACGATTAAAATATCTATGAAAGTATTCCTCAGCTACACGAACTGAATTTTTATGGCATATTCAGTTTTTCTTCGTTAGAATATTCCATTTTATCACGAAAACTTGTCAATATCGACTGTCAGTTCACCACTTCTAATGGAATTACTCTCAAATGAGGAAACGTCAAAGTGAAAACAATCTTTTTCATGGCTACCTACTTTAAAAGTGAAAATAAGAAAGAAAAGCATCCATAACTCCGTTATTTTGATGAATAACTATATCGAGTATTATATCGTTGAAAAGCTCTAAAAATCTCAGATTTTTTGAGGTCATAGCCAACTATGGTTTCCATTCAAAAAAATATAAGTTTGTGCCATATCTCGAAAACGAGAGCTGTCACGCAAACGAGGACATGACAATCATATTCGGGATGCAATTCCCTCCAATTTTGAAATTTACACTTTTTTTATAAATTCAAAAACAAAGGAGCTAGAGGGATTTGACTAAATCTACAGAATTTCGTTTGTTCAAAATATCTAGTAAGCCATGACTTTTTACAAAAATCCGAAAGTGTCATTAAATTGGGCCAGTAAAACTACAAATCTTTCCCGATTTAACCATTGCTCTATCTCCGCTAGTTTTCGAGATCCCCATACTGATCATCAAAAAAACTCACTCTGTATATATATATATATATATATATATATATATATATATATATATATATATATATAGATTGCACGTTAGGCATACAATCAAAGTGTACTAAATATAATCACTGTAGCCTAGATTAAATGGTTCTTCTGCAACGAGGTTGGGAAAAATTCCAAAGCAGACTTCACAGCTTTAAATAACTGTATCGTGAGAGTTGATCCCAATTTATATGATTAATAAACTATCAGATTGTCTCTATTATTTTCATTTTAATGTTAAAACACTAATAGAAATATATTCTATATGGACTAGTAGTTGAACTTTTTTATGAGTATAGTCATTTAAGGAAATGACATAATACTATTTGTAAAAACCAAATTCCGATAATTTACACCTGCTCGAAATGAAACTGCAGTCTCTGTTTATGCATTTACTAATTATTGTAAACAATAGTTTGCCACATATTCTGATAACAGTAAGAGGAATAGACGTATTTTATTATATGGGAAATTTTAATGTCCCTCTTTTACAACTAATTTTTAAACATCTCTATAAAGAATTCCAGATATAAATTAGAAACCTTGCGATATAGCTCTCATTAAGAAAAAAATTGTTGTTTCACTAACAATAAAAAAATGAATTTTTTTTCTGTAACGGTTTTGATTCTGTCAGTTATTGTAGTCATCATGAGTCAAAGTATTGATTCTGAAGATCAACAAAAAGGTATATATTGATTTATTTATTTAGTTAAATTATGGAAATTAATTTTAAATAATAGCATATTAACACAAAATTTGTATGCCCACTTTTAGGCCACGTTCGTGTAAGAAGATTTACCTGTGATGTACTCCAATCAACTGCAGCTTGCGCATCTCATTGTTTGTTGATGTTTAAACCAGGTGGTTACTGCAATGAACAAGATATTTGCATTTGTCATTGATGAAATGAATTATGCTATACTGAATATTTTACTACTATCAAAGATTGTTTTATAATTTACTATGGAATAAAAATCAGCAGATTTCTTTTCTACTTTAATTTAAGAACCTTTTCTATAACTAGGTACAAAGCTCTTTAGAGCTGAAACAATAGACCCTTTCCGATTCATCTGAAAGCCTCTTACGACCTTCACATAGATCGGATACCTGGAACTGCTAAACAAGTCAGTGATTTTTATTACAACGGACTTAAATACTTGTTAATATCTATAAAGTAGTCCTTGAATCCACACAAATGATGCTGTGAGCAAGTGTCTATAACAATTTCTGTTAAGATTTTTACAGTAAAAGCTAAGATTTTCATGGCCTCTGATAAAATAGTGAGAACCAATGGAGAAAAGTGGAATAAACCAGCCAGAGTCGTCTAAATACACAATAATATTCTAGCGCTGTCCTGTATTGACATGGACTCTCCGGTGACAGTTTCAATTAGCCGAATTTCAGTTTCGGTATCGAAACTGATGGTGATTGCTCGGTCATTAATGGTGCCGTTGATTACTAAACTGCTGCTATCTCGGCAAAATCCCCGGATACATACTGTCCTGGCGGCTGGTGGAGGGTTGGTTAGCGTTCGTCCCCTTATGCTGACTGTTTCCCTGGTTGTTGAGTTTGTTGTATTGGCAACCCCTGGTTGTGATCGTTCGGGTTGCCTCACTCTGCAGTCAGTTCAAAACCGTAATATACTCCTCTGGTGTCAGTTCGTTGTGACCGCTGTAGTAGTTTGTTGATTCCGGTCATTACTGTCTGAAAGGATGGTTCTGGTTCCGTCTGGTTGAAATAAACTGCTCGATCTCGGCTTGGACATACTTATGACGACCTCCATTTGTGCTCTTTGAATATCACTTTATACTGTATTAAAATTGAATTCATCCTGCTTTAAACAGAATTGATGTCAGCCACTGTGGTTTTAATAGTATTCACTGATTTTTTTCGGAACCTTTATTTAATCGTTTATCTCCTTTATGCATAATTCCACAATCTGTATTTTTTGGTTAAATCCTTCATTTTAAAATCTGAGTTTATTGTTTATCATTCATGGTGGTAAATTAGCCCTCTAGTCCCGGATCCCGTTTTAATCTCTTTTTCCAGAATCTTACTGGGTTTCTCGCCCAGCTTATCGAGAACTCTTTTGAAAGTTTCTCTCCTAGACTCGTAGATTGCCGATTATATGCTTCAAGTTGTTACCATAAGTAAACTGACATTCAAAATCTACTGAATTCAATACATTTTTTATACTCAATATTTTCTCACCGAAATAAATCACAATACGTTCGACTATCAAAATATTAACAACGATTCACACTTGAACAAATCGCTACGCTGTTATCCACTGAATTCTCTGTTTATAGGTCAGTCAGGCTTTATATACCCTTTACAAATGTTCTCCATCTGCTTCTATTACACTATGGTGTATAAATTCTAATTTTCTAATGGATTCGAAATTATTGACGCTTGTTTTTTTCGCCAATCGTACTTTTGGGAATCTTCTTTTTTCGGCATTGTCTATTTGAATTTTTTACAGTTTATTTACTTACTAGATTAGTTTTTATTGAATATGATTAATTTCATGAATCGCTTCTGTTTTGTCACTGTAAAATGAAAGTTATAACAGTATTTTATTCTTAGAATTAGAGTCATAAACATTTCTAAAATATATATTCATGGAAATCAAACTTTTATTCAGAACTCAAATGGAAAAATGGCCTTTGATACACAAAACCAATGATTTTGTTTTCCATTTGTTTATTTAAATTGTATTAACCGTAATGAATAAACAAAACTTAATTAATATAACGAAATAGCGAGTAAAATAAAACGTTTTTCGTGTTGATACTGAAAAGCTAGACATGTTTGACTAGTGCTATGTAAAAGCGTGTGAAACATTTTGCAAACTAAAATGCGAGATTGCCAGATAGCCAGAAACACAGAAAACTAGTTCATGAATATATTAAAATGTTCCAGGAATGCTCGTAGTATATAGGCAAGTTAATTAAAACAAAGCTCATACTCGTATTAATTTAAGGCAATTTAAAACTTTTGAATTAATTAACTTAGTTGTTTGGCATGTTTTATTGAAGAAGACTTTATCTCGAGCAGAACTTTAATACATGTTTTGAAAGAGTTGATGTAATCCTACGTATGTTATTTTTAGCATAAGATGTTAAATTTTGCGTATATCAGTCATAAACTGACAACTCTTTCGAAATGGTTCATAAACAGATCATAAATTCATGACATATTTTTTGTCTAAAAACTCCACAATGTACAGGGTATATCCAAACAGTTTTATTTCATAATTTGTGTAAAGAACTATTAATATAAACTAAAGTAATTTCAACTTTATTACATCGATATCACTGCAATTGTTTTTTACAATCTTCTTCACATGCTATTATTTTATTAACCTTTTGATAATCAATATCAGACAAATGTTGTTAGGGAGTAATTTTCTGTGTAGTTGTGTTATTTTGGAATATATTTTAATATGGAGTGCAAAAAATAAAAAAATAAGGTCAAAAGAAACAAATTGGTTTTGATGAGACTGCAGAGTAATTAACTATATCCTACACTAGGATATCCAATTAACATTTTGCCGGCTTTGTATTTCATTGAATGGCCATTAGTTTCAACATATGTATATGCCCGAGATTAAACTGATTTAATGTAGATGATATTTTCTAGTAATATGCACTGTGAGTAGAGGATTCCCGAGATCCGGGATCCCGGTTATATTTTAGTCCCGAAATTTTCGGGATTAAAATATCTCTTTTTATTAGTCAATAAAAATGTGCATGCAACGAAACGCACAACTAGTGTTATTTTCTGTAGCTCTAAGAGGTTATGTTTATGTTGTGCATAGACAAATGATTTTTTCTTTTTTGTTTAGGTTTAAGAAGTAAACAATGTCGTCAGTGTGGAGTCATTTTTTAGTCGATAAAGCGGGTAGCTCAGCACACTTTTATTATTATTTACAAGTAGAATTTTATAATATTATTATTATACATCGATCGCCAATATCAAAAAGCGAACACTTATTTACAAAGTAAATCGAACGTAAAATTTTACTCTTTTTCCAAATCCGCAAAATGGGGGTTTCCGTTAAAACAAAGACCATGACGTTCAAGATCATATTCAAACCCATTGTAGTCACTGAATAGCCATGGAAAAATTCTAAACTTGTTGTGTAAAACATTTTTATCTCAAGTTATATTCCCGGTACTTCACTGACACCTACTAAAACTACTAAATGTTTACATTTAAAGGTCTATGCTTTTAAATGACGAATAAATAAAATTACATAAAAAACGACATTTGAAAACTTCAAAATTTGTGAACATGCTTGTGGTGCAAATCAGAACTTAGTGAGAGCAATTTATGGCTTTAATATGTATATATAGTCCTAGAGCCTGTTTATTGTGATGGCTGCGGTATAGAGATGTGAATCATCTTGCATGAACATGAAATTTGGAACTATACCAAAAGCTGACGAACATTATTCTTAAGTCGAGCAGGTACCGTTAAGAGTTTAATTTTCTTTCTTCAAGATTAACTACGTTCCACACTATGACAGATTCACCACCAATTCTTTCGATTACTTATATGTTTGCTGTATAATAGTCTTCAGTCATCTGTGTAAAATACTAAACGTTACTTAACAAAGTTTAAACGAGACGTCATGTATTTGTGAATTTTTGGAATAATCTAATAAATTCTGTATATTTTACATCCTCCAAACCCGTTTCTTTAGGTCAATAATACAGTGAAATATACAAAAAAATAAGAAATTTGAAATGATTTTGAGGTTATCCAAAGCTTCTTTTACATTGCAATAGATTCTGTGGGTTCAAATTACAAATACGCACGCTAACTTGCAATGTATTTATTTTAGTCAAAACAAACAAATAATACAAGGTTTACAAAATAAAGACTAATACTAGAGCTGTTCTTTTCTTTCGGTGCTTGATTTTATACCCACAAAAATTGTGCTGTTCGACTTGAACGAAATTTGCCTTTTATAAGGTAGGTCGAAGATACTTGATGATACTTCTGATGTGTCACAGTATATCCTGAATCTTGTCGAAATTTTGAGTCGACCTTGTGCTGATCTCATTTATATACGCATTCATGGAATTTTCAGGATAGCCGCTGTGGTGCTCTTCTTTCTTTTATTTTAGCCGGTTTTTTGTTTGCGTGTTGCTTTTATCGGACGATTGATTTAGAAGGTTTCTCTTGTTTTCTTTTCCTGTTTCTAAGTATCAATTCCGCACACCATAGATCACGGAAGGGCTGATAATAAAAATCCTAGCAACTTATTGAATAATTTTCCTATTGCTTGCTACACTTTATTTCTTGTAGTTTCTTTGAATTGGTGTTATCTTCGAGGTTATATGTAAAATTCATTTGTCTTGTGCAATTTTAATCGAATAAAACGTAAATCTTTAGGACTATTATACTATAACAAAAAAAATGTTGAGAATTAAATATATTTGGAGCACTGTAAAATGTTGTGTTTTTAAATTTTGTTAGATCTGTTAGATAATAAAATATTTCTGTTGACCTTTAGTTTTTTACTGGTGAAATGCACTGTGAACGTTTGTACGAATACAATACAAATAACCCTTATACTACAACGTTGCATTAAATATCTACTCCAAAAAGAATATAGCGGTTATTATTCTTGCTACCCCTATAAATTAATTACTTAAACGATATAAATGGGTTTTTTAAATCTCCTTGCCTTTAAACAAAACGAAAACCAAACAACTACATATTCTGCCGCCTCTGGATTTTTTCCGAAATTTAAAGGATTACGGCTGTTAAAGAGATTCATTTGATCCCTTAAAACAACCTTTTACTTACTCATTTTAACTGTCGTAATAAATCTATCACGCCCGCAATATTTCTAACCCAAGCTGTGACGGTGTCACATATTATATTTGAGCTAAAATAAAAACGGTGAGGTTTTCAGGAAAAACAGTTTTTTAATTGGTCTAACACTTGTTCCTAATCTTTAGTATACTTTTCCCTAATGGTTACTGATTTTCACCATTGAAAATATTACAAATAGACCAATCATCAGAGATTTTTTCGTGCAAAAAATACTATTAGGATACTGCCTGTGCCATCACATTAAGAATGATTTGTAGTGATATTTAGCTACCTTTTCCACTCGCAACTATGGTTTTTTACTTTATTATAAACAATTCAAACAAGAAAATTGCGTTTTTTTTTCGTTGCATATTTATAAAATGAAAAATAATAAACTAATCTCAATGGTGTCAACAGGTGAATTATAAAGCATGGAAATACCAATGAAATAAGCCCAGGATCGATCCGATAAGATCTTTAGTAACAGGGAAAAACAAAAAATACTGGAAAATTTAGCGGTTTTCTTTATATTATCATAACTCCGTTACTATCGAAGTTGTAGAACTGAGCTTGTGGGAACTGATAGTAATTGATATCTACCTTATGCGTGACTAAACCAGGCGCTATTGGTTTATTAGTTTTTGAATAATTGCGATCTGAAGTTTTTAGTCCACTATTCTTGACGTGTATCTCCATGCGACATGGATCGTCAAATATCAATTCAGAATAGAGATGTTGAAAGTAGAGGTATGTATCATTCTACAACGCCTCTATTTTCATTTTTCATTAAAAGTCTGTGAAATATACGAAAAATATTAGCACAAATGACCAAAATGCGTATGAATGTGTTCCAGTAGTGGGGGAATACGGTTGTTGAGGGGAACTGCTAACAATAATTATTCTCGATAGTAACTGTCACTCTGACAGATGTTGAAAGAATCTAATCGCTAAAAAACTTCTATACAGAGTGATTTGTTCAATTTTATTATATCAAATGAGAACAGCTTGTTTATTAATATATTTATATGTAAATGGTTTCTCGTTTTTGCTTTAATTTGTAGATTTTTGGTTAACGGAACATCGAAAGAGAGCTGTCATTAGAAAAATTCTTACTTGTGAGGATTTTAAATATTAAAACGATCTATGTATGTGCCTCTACTATATATTACAATACGCTTCCCCTCAACAACCGTGTTTCCCTCATTCCTTGGATACATTTATACGCTCGCCCATTTTTCGTCATGTTTGCTAACATTTTTCAGATATTTCACAGACATTTAGTGAAAAATGAGAATAGAGGCTTTATAGAATGACACCTCTACTTTCAACAACTTTTTTCAAAATTGAAATTTGATTATCTATGTCGCATGGGGGCACAATGCAAAAATAGTGAAAAGAAAACTTTATATCACAATTGTTCAAAAACTAATAAACCGGTAGCGTCTGATTTTGGCATATATAAAATAGATGTAAATTACTATCAGTTCCTACTAGCCCAGTTCTACAGCTTCTAAAGTGACGAAGATACGATTTTTTTTTACAAAATGCTACATTTTTCAGTATTTTTTGTTTTTTCCTGTTACTAATGATCCAATCGGATCGAGCCTGGGCTCATTTCATTGGTATTTTCATGCTTTACAATTGACCATTGAGATTAGTTTATTATTTTTGATTTTATAAACATGCTAAGAAAAAATTTTTTTTTGCTTCAATTGTTTTAAAAAAAGTTAAAAACCATAGTTGTGAGTGGAAAACATAGCAACATATCGCTAGGAATCTTTGTTAATGTGATGGCACAGTCGGTATCCTTAGAGTATTTTTTACACATTATCAGTTAATTTTTGCTCTATTGATTGGTCTAAAATACAAGTTGTTGTCTACTCAGATTTGTGTTATATCTGGAAAAAAGATATAATGAATCAATTTTCTGTTACTCATCGTCTGGTTTCTTGAAATTCTGTTTTCAAGTACTATTTGATTTGTGCTACAGTTTCAGCAGTTTTCTTTTTCGTTTTCAGGTTGTGCCAAATTGATTGAATTCTCCCCTTTGAGATCGACAGACGTCGCCTTACCAGAGGGAGCAGTATTCGTAATAGCACACAGTTTAACAAATCTTAACAAAGCCGCAACTGCTGATTTCAACTGTCGTGTAATTGAATGTCGGCTTGCTGCACAGGTAAGTACATCTTATGGTACAAGTTCCAATCCAACTGCAGATTAGTGTTTTGT
This sequence comes from Octodonta nipae, assembly GCA_034190945.1. NCBI lineage: Eukaryota > Metazoa > Arthropoda > Insecta > Coleoptera > Chrysomelidae > Octodonta > Octodonta nipae. The sequence continues at coordinate 33,958,827 of CM067216.1, read as the reverse complement.
GCTGCTAGTGAGAATGAGGGAAATTTGGGTCTAGCGGGTTTTAAAGGAATTTGCCGAGAGGGTTTTCAATCGTTTTTGGTGAAGTCAGTGACAATCTATCATAAAATACATATAGTTTTCGAATTAGCAATTCGGCTCTGTAATATCTTTTGGGAAGAACGTTTACTTGCAGTTAATAATTTTTAGTATAGTACAAAAATATGTAACCTTATTTAAATCAAAACACATTGTACTGATGGAGTCTCATTCCGGATTTATTCGATGTTTTCCTCATTTTAACCTGTATAGAAAACCATTCAATAAAACTCGAGAGTCGATGGTGTGTTAAATAGAGTTTGTAGATGTCCAAGTCAGAAGATCTATTATCTACAGCGTTTTTTTCATGTGTGTCTTCAATACATAAATCGCATAAAATGTTCACTATATATTTTAGAATAACAACAAAAAATACTAGAAACCATCAATTCAATTGAAAATATCATCATTGAAGGTCGTCGTTAACAGACACGTATAAGAACATTACTAGTTTAACCATATATTGTTCATTCCTCGTTAAAAGTAGAACTCTTGAACATTCAGTAAATGGATCCAAGAAATTCCCTTGATTGGTAAAGAACTTATACCCCCTTACTCTATCCAAATTTGCTTAACTAACTTAAAACATATCATTTATACCAACCTCTAAACAACCAAATTTGTTTTAAATGCCAACGTTTACAGTCTCAAGTTGAGATGTAACACCAACCAGATCACTCTCAAGGTATATATCAAAAACAGCCACAACAAATATTACTACCCTTCAAAATCCTCCAATACAAAAGCTATAAGTCCTCAATCCACCACATGTATGCGTGGATCAAGAATCTAGATAAAATCAATCTAAACTCTTTAGCATTAACAATCTTAGCATATCTTCATTCACTCTTTGACGTTGGGTCTTTCCTAACGTCTCTATTGCACTATGATAGTCCCTACCAACTATTTTATTTGTGTTTTCTTTTTAAGGGTGTTTTTTTAGAGGTATAGAACTTTGAAAAGATAATCTTCTGGCATTCTAATTTGAATATGACTTCTGGCATATTACCGCCACGGCTGGCTCGGACGTAGTCTAATCTATAGGTCCAATTTTCGATGACTTTTTCCAACATTTATGGCCGTATATCGGCAATAAGGCGTCGAATGTTGTCCTCCAAGTAGTCAATCGTTTCGGGCTTATCGGCGTAGACTAGCGACTTCTCGTATCCACACAGAAAATAGTCAAGCGGCGTTAAATCGCACGATCTTGAAGGCCAAATTCAAGGATCCGTAACGTGAAACTATGCGGTTACCAAATGTTTCTTTCAATAAATCAATTGTGGCACGAGCTGTTGCCCCGTCTTGTTGAAACCACAGCTCGTGTGCATCATGATTGTTCAATTGATGAACGAAAAAGTTATTGATCATGGCTCTATAGCGATCACCATTGACTGTAACGTTCTGGTTAGCATCGTTTTTAAAGAAGTACGGACCAATTATTCCATCAGCCCATAAAGCACACCAAACAGCCAGTTTTTCTGGATGTAACGGTGTCTCAACATGAACTTGAGGATTATCATCACTCCAAATACGCCAGTCTTGTTTATTGAAGTATCCATTCAACCAAAAGTGACCTTCATCGCTAAACAAAATTCGCTTATGAAAATCGGTATCAACGGCAATCTTGTTTTGGGCCCATTCACCGAATGTACGCCTTGCTAGGTGATCGTGTGGCTTCAATTCTTGTAAGCACGCAAACCAAGATCTTTCTGCAAAATCTTCCATAAAGTGGATGGGGACATATCCAATTTCTGTGTACGATGGCGGATAGACTGATTCGGGTTTTCGTCTACGCTACGCTCTACAGCAGCATTGGATTCTTCTGTACGCACTGTACGACGACATCTCTGTGGATGCGTATTATCATTTAGAGTAAACGTGGTGCGAAAACGTTGCATAGTTAATCGATTAATTGCTCTGATGGACAATTATGTTGACCGTAAAATGGACGTATTTCGAACAGAACCATTTCAAAAGAAATTTGCACAATTTGGAAGCGTTGTTCAGGTGTCAGTCTATTCAAGATAAAATGCCAAACCAAACTAAACATAAATCACTTGACAGTTGACAAGATGGCCGCCGGTTAAAAGAGTGTTGCCAACTTGAAGTTCTCTAAAAAAACACCCGTTATAAAAGATATTACAAGATCTTACCAAACTTTATTTGTTTGTATTTCTCTTACAAGGTTTATCATATTTGCGATTATCCTATTTGTTAAATAGTTGAAAATTATGGGTCATTTTGCAGTTCGTCTTGTTAATTGTCCATTCTGTGTTTGTTTGTATCACTTTTTATTAAGTTGACGTGTATGTTTCTATGTATCTATTTCAACGTAATTTTCACCAACTTAAAGAAGTCTGATTAACTTGAAAATTGGCACACGCATCAAGGGCCGCTGACAATACAATTCTTTAAGTTGAATTTTCCCGTTTGTTGTCTTTTTGTCACTGTTTTTGCCTAAATGCCAAACTCGTCTATTAACGCTGTGTTTGCCATCTAATTGGCATTAGTAGAACTTACGGTAATGAACAATATTTCACTATATTTTCATTACTCTCCTCTCATAAATGGTTGCCAATAGAATAATTCTTAAAAATTTAATATATCAAGCACACCAAGCTTTTTACTCTGTATCGAATTATTCAGTTAATAACTTAAATTTTATTATATTCTTATTTAGGTAATTAATCATAATTGATTGTTCGACTTTCTATTGCTGTAATATAAACTGTTCATTATTAAAAATTATTTTCCACTTTCTAGTTCGGTTTGCTATTAAACCCTGTTTTTTATTTTTTTTAAACTATCATTATTCTAACGCCTTCATAGTATTCCTATTCAAAAACCCCGGGGTGACAGATTTATAAAGAATTTCCCTAAAACTTAAGCACTTATATAATGGCATTTTTAAGTACCAATGTAAATTTTCAAAATTGATTGATGATATAAACTTTGATAGACCCTTGCATGATTATAATCAAGAAAACAAAAATCTGGATACCCTGCACAAAAAATGGAGTATTTTGATTATTTACGAGTATCAGACAAAACCAAATGTTTCTTATACCTCTCATACTAAAATAGACGTAAATATTCAGTTTGTTGTTTGATGTTTGACGTTATTACTTTTTCACAAATTAAAATAAACAGTTTAAATTGAATGGCAGATAAAGTACATACAACTAAAAAAAGAAAACAAACAATCTCTAATACCGAGGTCATCAGCAAAACCCGATAATTAAGATTGTTTTAAAACTAGATATTATGTTCTGAATCTAAACATCCTTATTATAATTTTTCCACGTTAGAATACTAAATCATGGGATCTTAATAGATTTATGTTAAAAATTACCATAGATAGGTAGGATAAGTCCGATTTTTTTATATTTTGTACTGTCTTCAATTGACATAAGGTTACAAACGTCTATTCAAACGTTTCAATTTTTTTTTGTTAACCAGTTGATTGATTGGGAAATCACTATTACGTTATTTTTTACATTGATGTAGGTGGTTCATGTTTTCTATACAAGGCATAACGTAAAACCCCAGACATAACGTTCTATAAGTAATTCTAGTTTCAAGATAAGAAGAAACAAACCAGCTCTCTGAATATATTTTTCTATCAAATGAATTTAAATTTTTGCCAATCACAATATTTATAATTATATGGAACAAAATGATTATTATACAGTCTTGGGAAATGTTATAACTGCTATTGAAAAAGTACATCCATCGTATTTATTTCTGTTAATTTTTACGTTTTCTAAATTTAGTTGTAGTAACTGTCGCTGTCTTACAAGTATTTTCCAAAATTTTATTTTATCCTACAAATATTTTTCTATATTAATATGTAAAGAGGTAAAAATTTGTTTGTTTGTTCATAGGGGTAATCTCTGGAAGTAGTAACCGGATTTTTCAAAATTATTTCGATAATGAAAGCTATACTGCCAGTAACATAAATTATCTCTTACTTTGATAATGTTTTTACTTAAATTTCATAATTTGGAAAATAACTTAGCAGCAAACAGTCATACAAGCGTGAAAATTGGTGTATATACGAGTTTAATCTTTTTCGAAAATTCACATGGGGGACAGTCGGGGAAATGTTTGTTGCGCAATGTATTATTTCCCGGGAACCTAATATATTAGACCCATGAGATTTAACACGTTGATTCATTTGTTTAAGTGTAGTAATACATGATTCGTCATTTTGCGAAAATTGAAATATTACATGGGGGAAATGGGGGTGACTATGGTTTTACGGATAATTCTTCTTGGAAATAGAAAGTAGTACGAGTGTAAATCTTTACATATAGTCTTCTAAAATAAGAAAAAGTTTTTCGATGGAGGATAAGTGGGGAATTTATTAAGAAAAGTTCCCTATTTCTAAGAATTAATGTGAGATTTGGAGAAAATTCAATGATTGAAGAAGAAGATGGGTTCCAGTAATTTTTAGAAAACAAAAAATTATGCAGATGTGAAAGTTGGTATATAAGATCTTCTCCTGATACAACTAGAACTGTATTTAATCACTTAGTGGATGAGAATTGACAAACTGACTCTTTTCTTCAAATCAATGGGGACATTATTCGTAATTGTGCTTATATTCAATTTATGGAGAGAGTTAGGAGAATCAAATACACCAAACATCACAAAATTATGATAATTGGTCAATTCGTCCAAATTATTCTGTGATAAACTTAAAATAAGAAAAATTTCAAAAATATTACGGAAAAAAAATGTTAAAATTTGGAGAAATAACTAAAAAATTTCAACGGCGCCGTAACTGTGAAAATAGAAAGTATGTCAAAAATATTAAAAAATGTAACAATTTGTCAAAAATGACAAAAATTAAACTGTAAATAATATTAATATTGTCAAAACTCTCGAAGTTGTCAAACGTCAAAAATGTCAAAAAATTTGACAGTGTCAAACAATATTTAAAATGTTTTCTGAATGATACTTGTGGCATATTTTTCAATGTCTAAGTACTTCTTGGGAAATAATACCACACTTTAAAGAAAATTACTTTATATTCCAAACGTTTCGGGGTCTAGGTCAGACCCCGTTGTCAATGGTTAAGAAACTATGGATAAAAAGGCACAATTCTAAGATGTAAATTAAAATATTTGACAATGTGTATTATTTGATTTCTGACGTAACTAAGAAAATTTTATTTTTATATTTTTATTTTTAATATACAGGGTAGCACAGAAATTGTTGTTGTTAACAACCAACATCAAACCTCACCAAGCAACACTGACTCCCAAGATAATTACATTAATACAATAACTATACCATACATACAGGGTCTATCAGAAAGACTAAAAAGAGTGGGAAACAGATATAATATCAAAACATCATTTAAAACAAGAAATACACTAAAATCAATTATATCAAAAACCAAACCAAATAACACAAGTCAAAATACAATAAATTGCATTTATAAAATCCCTTGTGAATGTAATAAATTATGTAATGTGTTCGATAAACATTACATATAGAGAATATTCAAAAAAAATGTATGAATTAGATGTTGCGGTTTTAGTTCAATGCTGGTTCAATGCAAGTATATAATTGACGAAGGACCTTTAGCGGAACAATCAATAAACACGTAAATTAATTCACCAAATAAAAGTTAGTCATTGACCTTTTACGTCGAAGCTCTGCAAAGGGTGTTTTCGGCTAGCCCCGTGAACAGTTTTTTAGAGCTTCTTCTGGACAACACGTTACACAAAAAATAGCGACGTAATGTTCATTGATTGAGCATACAAACAATGCGGGTTTAACAACAAATGATGCGCTTTTGTAAACACAAAAGAAACAAAATGAAAGCGGTTTAGCGGTCGTTACGAACGGAGCTAAAGAACTCGCGGACTCGTAACACAATAAACAACAATAAGCGTCGTCTCTTCAGACGGGATCAAAGCCACCGAAAAGTTCGGAGTACATTGCACGAATCTCCCAAGCGTCTTAACAGCTAGGGATCCGAAACACGAATGTCAATACTGTCTATATTTTATACGCAAAAAACACTTTTACGATTAGCATTAGCGCGACGGAATGTTTTAGAAAAGGTGCAGAAGTTTAAAAATCAATGAAGTAATTCAATCAAATTGAACACAATACACTAAACAAATTGCGGGAACGCACCATTCCGCCAGCCTTGAATTACTTATTTCAAAACTAAGGGTCCACTGGCAGTGGACAAAGCTTTACAAGAGGCCGCTTCAAAGTACCACTTGCAGTTCTAACTGTAGCAACGCGTACAACACCATCACCTCCAGGATGTACGTCAATAATGCGCCCTAATGGCCAATTCAAAGAAGGGGAAGTGTCTTGCTTCAAAATAACAGGAGTACCTGGCTTAACAACCTCCGAGGGATCAGTCCATTTACTCCGTTGATGAAGAGTATGTAAATATTCTTGCGACCAACGTTTCCAGAATACCTGATGCAAACGACTAAGTAACTGCCATCTGTTGAGACGATTAGATGGGACAGATAAGAAATCAGATTCAGGAGGTGCTGTTAAAGGTTCCATGGTAAGAAACATACCAGGACTCAAGGCGGTAAGATCCGATGGATCGTTGCTACAAGGAGTTATAGGTCGCGAGTTTAAAACTGCTTCGACCTGCGCAAATACAGTAGAAAGTTCTTCGTAGGTTAGGGTTTGATCTCCAACGACACGTCTTAAGTGAGCTATGACACTACGAATGACTCTCTTTGCGAATAGAATCCAAAATCGTTGCTGCAAAAGAAATTGAACGGTTTGGATTCCTGCGTGAAGATTGGTGACATGACAATCTTCGACAATTAGATTAGTCAAACGACTTTTACTTGGTAGCAGTGCGGGAAATTTAGTGTCCAACGGCAATGGAGCATTAGCCAATCTACTACCTAGTCTAAGAGTTCCCTGTTCATCAAGAAACGGCGAAAGTTTACGAAGCGATTTGGGCAAAAGTTTTCGTTCTCGAAGAAGGGAAATCTCTTTAGAAAATATTGATCTTGAACATAGCGAACAATGCGAAGCTGAGCCTGATATAACTCAGCAGCCAAAAATGATCCAGAGCCCCTACGGTCTGGATTGTGAGCGTTATCAACAAAGCGACAAATATGAGCTATAATGCGGGTAATGCGATTAATAGAAGAATGTTCTTCTAACAAAGTACCAAATAAATTTGGTGAAGCGGTGACTTGAAGCGCCACTATACGGACTTCAGTCAAAACTAGCGGTGACATGCTTGAGTATGAGCAAGCATGTGGCAAACAAGTGGTAATCAACAATTGTGGGCCTTTCCACCAAAGTGTATTACCTAATAACTCTGATGGCAAAGTGCCGCGGGAACCCAAGTCAGCGGGGTTATCACAAGATTGGATGTAAAACCAATGCGAAGAAGGAATTTTTTTCTGAATGTAAGCAACTCGATTACTGACAAATGTCTTCCAACGGTGCGGGGAAGAACTAAGCCATGAAAGGACTACCGTGGAATCTGACCAGCAACGAATCACCTTGAACAACAAACGACTATTGAATGGCTCATAAACATAATGAGCCAACTTAGCGGTAAGAACTGAAGCACACAGTTCCAATCTGGGAGGTGACAAAGTTTTCAAAGGGGCAACTTTCGATTTAGACAACACAAAAAAACTTTGACGAAATCCAGATGCGGTTTCGAACACAAAATAAACAACAGCGGCATAACCTTTCTCAGAAGCATCACCAAATGCGTGAAATTCACAACTAGAAAAGTTTTCTATAGCAAGCAGGCGAGGCAAAACTAAATTCTGTAAGGAGGGAAGATCACCTATGAATTTTGACCATAACGAAACAATGTGAGCAGGCGGGGTTTCATCCCAAGACAATTTCGAACTCCATAATCTTTGAATCAAGTGTTTAACCAAAAACGTTACAGGTGAGATAATTCCTAATGGATCAAAGATTCTGGCCAAAGTGGACAGAAGTATGCGTTTAGTACAAGAGCTATCAACATGTGGGAGACTAGTAAAGAAAAAGGAGTCAGAGGATGGATTCCAATGCAAACCTAAAACTTTTAAGGGATTATCAGATTCAAAAGAGTATGTATTCATCGACAAAAATTCCTCAGGGAGGTGTAGCAACAATCGTGATTCATTACTGGACCACTTGCGAAGCTCAAATCCTCCTCGTCTTAAGAGTTCAATAATTTCTAACTGCAATGTTTGAGCCTTTTCAAATGATGAACTTCCAGCAATGATATCATCTACGTATGTGGACGATCGAACAATAGCGGCTGCTGATGGCAAAGAGCGGTCTTCTTCATCAGCCAACTGATTTAAAGTGCGGATAGCCAAAAAGGGTGCGGATGAAACTCCATAAGTGACAGTCTTGAGCCTATAGACTGCAACTGGATCTTGCGGAGAAAAACGCCAAATGATTCGCTGATAATTTTGATGTTCTGGGGCAATCAAAATCTGTCTATACATCATTTGGATGTCTGCAGTGAACACTACAGGATGAAATCGAAAATTCAACAAACTAGCGATAATGTCTTGCTGCAATTTGGGACCGATAAATAAACAATCATTCAAAGATAACCGATGAGGTATCTTAGCGGATGCATTAAACACTACACGAAGTTTGGTTGTGCTACTATCAGGTTTCAAAACACAATGATGCGGTATGTAGTAACAATCAGAAGAAGTAGATGATAGAACTGGAACCATCTCCATATGTTCAAGCTCCAAATACTCTTTGAGAAAATCACAATATTGTTTGTAGAGATCTGGTTGCTGTAGAAAACGTCTTTCTAAAGAGTAGAAACGTTGTACGGCGAGATTATACATTCCATCAAAAGCAGGAAGTGTATTTCGAAAAGGAAGAGGCACAACGAATCTACCTGAATCCAATCTCCTGCATACCTCGGAAAATATTTTTTCGCAGATAAGATCATCAGGGGACTGAACCAGTGCGGTAGAAACATCTTCAATTGTCCAGAACCTTTGGAGAGAATCATCTAATGATACTACATCTTCAATTTGACAAAAAAGCGAAGTTGGGTTTATGACTGACTGAGAGTGAGAGTTAACAGAACTCGAAGACACTCTACCCATAAGGATGTAACCAAACACAGTGTTAATAGCATCCGTCAAACAAAATTTGAGAGAATATATCGGCACCTAACAAAAGGTCAATAGCGCCTGGGCTATTGAAACCAGGATCAGCAAGTTTCAAATTGTTTAGATATGCTATATTAGCCATGTTAATGGGCGCAACAGGTATATCATTGCAAATGCGGGGTAAAACAATAGTATCAACAACAAAATTGCACTCACGCTTTACTATAGAGCGAAGAGAAAGGGTAATAGAGCCCTCAGCAGAGGTACTCTGAACAGAACCTAGCCCGTTGAGTTGAATCGAAGCGGGCATAGGTCGGAAGCCAAGGCGTTTCACAGCCTCGCTCGCAATGAATGATGTCATGCTACCAGAATCTAGCAGACATCGCAAAGTTTGATAAGAACCGTGCTTATCTAATACCTCAACTAAAGCGGTAGATAACAACACATTTGAATTGTATGACAAAAGTGAACTATGAACAAGAAGTCTGCGGTAGAGAAGTTTCGGGACTTTCAACAGTATTAATGGTACTGGATCCACCAGATGTGGAAGCCAGGTTTGCGGGGGGAGCTTTAGATTCAGACCGAATGCCTGAATCACCACGATTTACAAAATGAAGCAATGTGTGATGGCGTTGTTTGCAGTTGCGGCAAGTGGATAAAGATTTACAGCGATTCGACTGATGAGAATCGCTCAAGCAATTAAAACAAAGTATAAAATCTTTAACAAACTTAAACCGCGCGAATACTGATTTGTTCAAGAATTCAGAACATTTGTAAATCGCATGATCGGATTTACAAACTAAACAATTTCTATTCTTAGTGACAAACAAAGATGTAGTGAACCGGGAAGAATGTTGCTTTGAATTCAATGGTAACTTTTTGTCAACACTTCGCTTTGCCTTGCGGGATAATTCAACATGTTCAAAGGCATCGCAATGCTTCGAAAAAAAATCAACAACTTCCGAGAGGATCGGAAAGTCATCTTGAGCGGTCACAGTACCATGGTAAAGTTCAAACTTAGCGGCTAAATTCTTTGGAACTCGTTTCAACATCATCTGAACGATACAAAAATCCCATTGATTTACTGGTAAACCCAAATTCTTCAGTGCTTCCAAATTATCACTGAAGTCATCCAATAACTTCCGAACCTCTGAAGGGCTATCTGAAGTTAGTTGGGGGAATTGTTCTAAAGCTGACCAATGAGACTCCGCGATTAAACGAGTTCGCTTGAATTTTTTCAAAAATGTTTCATAAGCACTCACGTAATTGTTTTGTGTTAGTTTAAAATTCCTAATAGTCTCAAAAGCATGCCCTTTTAAAGCTAACTGCAAATATTTGAACTTCTGCATAGCACTGAGTTTTTCATTATTGTGAATTAATGAATCAAACAAATCAATAAAAGTACCAAATTCCAATATGTCTCCACTAAATGAAGGCAAATCAATTCGCGGCAAAGCAACAACTTCCTGTTCCCGAGCTATATTTTGTGGCGTAGAATTCTGAACAGATTTCAGTTTAGCAACAATAGACCTAATTGAATAAAACAATTTTTCAAATTTATTGCGAATGTCATCCTCAAAGTCAAAATCATCGTTTGCTTGTGAAATTAATCCAACAATCGAATTGTGATGTTTAAAAAATTCTGAATGAATTGAATCAACCATATCAATCATGCTAAAAAACAATTCAACGTCGTCACCTCTTAAGGCTTTCTTGGCAGCAAAATAAATATCCTCTAATCTTTTAAACTCCGATTGTCGATGATTTTTAAATTTACGTAAATTTTCAGCGGTTTTTGACATCTTAACAATAAATCAAAATCACTGTAACGCCACTGAACAAATCTAACACTATAGAACGAAAACAAAATACTATTCCAAAAATGTACAATTTTTTACTGTTGAAGTAGAAAATATCTGACCAAATGTCAAATAAATTCAAAACAATTTAGCAAAATAACCAAACAAACAAAACGAGCTCTTGTAAGTTTTTAAGGCGGCAAAAAAATTGCGTTTTGTTTCCAACGGAATGAGTGAATATCCCGAACTTGCTTTCTCTTCTAACAATTAAAGAAACGAAAATTCAATGCGGTTTTCAACAATAATTGCAACGAAAAATCAATGGTTTTTCTTGATCGTTAAACTTTGCACGAAATTAACTCAAATGTACCGGCCCGGAGTTGGACCAAATTATGTAATTTATTCGATAATCTTTGCACGAAATTAACTCAAATTGCATCCGGCTCGTACTTGGACCAAATTATGTAATGTGTTCGATAAACATTACATATAGAGAATATTCCAAAAAAATGTATGAATTAGATGTTGCGGTTTTAGTTCAATGCTGGTTCAATGCAAGTATATAATTGACGAAGGACCTTTAGCGGAACAATCAATAAACACGTAAATTAATTCACCAAATAAAAGTTAGTCACTGACCTTTTACGTCGAAGCTCTGCAAAGGGTGTTTTCTTGGTTCTTCTTTCTTCAGAGGCTAGCCCCGTGAACAGTTTTTTAGAGCTTCTTCTGGACAACACGTTACACAAAAAATAGCGACGTAATGTTCATTGATTGAGCATACAAACAATGCGGGTTTAACAACAAATGATGCGCTTTTGTAAACACAAAAGAAACAAAATGAAAGCGGTTTAGCGGTCGTTACGAACGGAGCTAAAGAACTCGCGGACTCGTAACACAATAAACAACAATAAGCGTCGTCTCTTCAGACGGGATCAAAGCCACCGAAAAGTTCGGAGTACATTGCACGAATCTCCCAAGCGTCTTAACAGCTAGGGATCCGAAACACGAATGTCAATACTGTCTATATTTTATACGCAAAAAACACTTTTACGATTACGCATTAGCGCGACGGAATGTTTTAGAAAAGGTGCAGAAGTTTAAAAATCAGTGAAGTAATTCAATCAAATTTAACACAATACACTAAACAAATTGCGGGAACGCACCAAATTCTATATTGGAGAAACTTCTAGACCTCTGAATGTTCGAATAAACGAACACAAAAATTACATAAAAAACGGCAATTTGAAAAATCCAAAATTTGTGAACATGCTTGGGACCTTGGTCGTAAGTACAGTACAGTTTCATAATGCAGTTATATTACACAAAGAAGAATACAACACCAAAAGAAAACTAAAAGAGTCTGCTTTAATTTTGTTAAATGAAAACGATTGTATCGCTACTACCTCCGTAGAATTTAGTCGTTCCTGGTTGCCGATGATTAAGGAAGAAATTGCTAACGGTCATGTCCTTGTGAACAACCCAATATAGGGATAGTTCATAAGGTTTTTCCTAGGTTTTCCCTGATATTAATGGGATCACTGAATCAACAAAGTTCTTTGGTCGCATTTTTGGCGAATGCACTAACAAAGTCGCACCTAGGAGCGCCACATAAAATTCTGAAGATCTCCATTTCAAATTCTTCCAATTTGAAAGGATCTTTATGATTACATGATCTTTAGAAATTTCTATGCTACCCTGTATATTACAAATAAAATTCTCTTAGTTACGTCAGAAATCAAATAATACACATTGTCAAATATTTTAATTTACATCTTAGAATTGTGCCTTTTTTATCCATAGTTTCTTAACCATTGACAACGGGGTCTGACCTAGACCCCGAAACGTTTGGAATATACAGCAATTTTCTTTAAACTGTGGTGTTATTTCGCAAGAAGTACTTAGACGTTGAAATATTTAAAATGCTACGGCTACGGCGAAAATGTTAAAAATGTGAAAAATGTCAAAAATATCAAAAAAGTAATTAATGACATAAATGAGAAAAATGTAATGAATGTCAAAAATATCGAAAAAGAAAGACATGATAATGACAATACATGTAATAAAAAACTAAAATGGAACACGGGAAAACCGCTATATCAAATATCAAAAAACTCAAATACGGCAGTTATGTCTAACTATTCATCCCAAAATAACGTATTTTACAGATGGTTGTTGCCATATAAATTTAGCTCATGAATGACTGCAAAATGGTTACCACAGAAAGAATCTAAAAATGTTCGGGATTTGAAATTTACCAAATGAAAAAAATGCGTCAAATACGCGGTTTAGCTAGTACGTGGTAAAGCACTACAAATTTTCTAGGCGTCATTTTACAAATAATTAATTCAAAAAGTGTAGAACTAAATTCAGCATTTCAACAATCCTAACGAAAGGTTGTTTAATTTCATGAAGTGCCCCTTCAGATTTGTTAAACGTTTTACACTTTATATCAACTAAAATGGCTTGTTCTGTACTACAAAGATAAAATCCCGGCCATAATTCTAAACAAAGTTTTTATGGCCATTCTTATAGTCTCCCAAGTGTATTACACCTCAACTCTAAGACATTTCTCTGTCGTGTCACGCTTTCTGTAATATTGGAAGCAATCTTCGTACTCAAAATCACCAAGGTTACTCCATATATTTGTCAACCCTTACACATCCACATAAATAACGCTTTCAAGTTTATCACTCTGGATAAGAAAATCTCGTTGTTCGCCATAAATAAACTGCACTTTCCTTTTCGTTCTTGGTTGTGATTTGCTCCGTAACAAAGATGTCCTCGCACTGGAAGCAGTGGATATAACTTTGATTTAGTAAGGAACATTTTTTAACTTTTGCAGACGTGTATACATTTGGTGATTTCTTTTGTTTGCTTAATCTGGTAGAACTGTGAGGAATTTGGGGTTGTTGAACAAGAAATGTTGAGAGTAATTAACCGTTTATTACCTACCAATCTAAACCGTTTTTAACAGTCAACGAAATCACATATTCACAACTACTAAACTAAAACTAAATTCACATCTAATTGACATGGGAACCATACACAACACAAGATATACAGGGTGAGACAACAGTATGTTAAATGTAAATGGTTTAGCTATCTAACGGTGACAATGACCTTGACCTTGACGATCATATCCAGGTCAAATGCATTTTTTTCATATGAGAACCCCCATTTTTTATTCCGGTTTCGAAACGAGAGGAAAATTTTAGAGTTAGAATGTCCTTGTCCATGACGTCGTTCATAACTTTGACCGCTAGTAAGGTCAAATTTCATTTTATTGAAAAATCAATAGATTTTCGGATCTGAGGTCAAATTTACAAAATTCAAAATGGCGGATCCAAGATGGCGGACAACATGTTTATTTTTTTCAAATAGAAACCCCTTATTTTCCAAAACAGTCATCCGATTCTGGTGAAAATCTATTGATTTTTCAAATTTGCGTCCACCATCTTGAATCCACCATTTTGAATTTTGTAAATATGACCTCAGATTCGTAATCAGCGACCTCAAAACTCTCTATACCGATTTTGGTGACCATCTAACGGTTTTTCAATAAAAGGGCATTTGACCTGGCCAAGATCATGAACCAGGTCATGGTCAAGATCATTCTGGACGTAAAATTTTACGCGCTTTCCGAAACCGGAAATGGGAATGGGGGCCCTCGTTTAAAAAAAATTATTTTAATTGGATATGACCTTTATGGTCATAGTCACCCAAGGAAAAATGCAAAATGTTTTGTATTTATCATTTATCAAAAAAATATATTCCTGAAGAGTTATTCAAAGGTTTCCATACTCTTGCCTAACCCTTTATAATTGATAAATACTTGATGAATAAATAACTGATGTTCTTAAAGTTGTATTGATTAATTTTGATAATCCAGCTGATAAAATGTGCAGCTCAATGCTAATTTCTAATAGCGTTATGGATCATTGTGAATATCGCAACTTCAAAGATAAATTTTGTTCCGATTCTTCTGAAGTTCGTACCAAATTAGAGTAATTAGAGCTCCTAATTGCACTTTTTTGGATACACTCTACTTAAATTTAAGGTTAGGTATTTCAAAATAATTAAAGAAATATCGTGCCCATCTTCATAAGAATTCATACTTCTACTACAACAACTTATCAAAGCAATTATGACAGTATTTTTTCGATAAGGTATAATACATTGACCGTATGGCAATATATTGTTTCTCGAAAAAATACATATACAAAAAATATATCATGTGAATTTTCATGAATTTATTGCGATCTATAATTTTCTCTATATAATAGAGCTTTGTGAGTTTACTCAATACATACATCATTCTAATTATGATCACGTACGAATATTAATTGGCAGGCTTTATAAAGTTTAAAGCACACATTTCATGTCATTTCGTTAGTCTACATTTATTTTCTATGGTAATTGCCATTATTTTCCATTGGATCACTCTTTTATATTGAGTTTTGAATAATGTAATATTTTTTAAAAATTACAGTTTTTAGTTTTTTAAATATAATTACATACCACTTGTTGGCCTGAATCTGGTAGAGAATGTCTCTCGTTCCTCGAAGTTTCCTTAGACTTTCATCGTCTTGAAAAGGTTGATCTCACAACGTTTCAATAGCTTTGTATCTGCTATCGTCATCAGGTGAATGATGGGAAATTCAGATTATCCGGCGTATTTATACCTTTAACTTTTCATATCTGTTTATATAGCCAGTCATGGTCATTGGGTCTCATCCGGTCCAATCAGAGTCGTCGTATCTGACGATTGGCTGTAGGTGATACGTAGCGACAGTGGCCGAAGAAGGGGTTTCCAAATGTTTTTAATTTGGACGCTGGGCTCGCTAATTATATTCTCGTTCGAGATTATATATGCTGTCTCTATAAATTTTCATTTATACCAATGCTCCTCCTTGTGAATTACCTTGGCCTGGTCCCAGTTAATGTTGTGGTATTCGGTCCACGCGTGGTTAGCTAGCCCAGACTTCGTTAGCTTCCCTTTGAGTAGCTGTGCGGTGTTCCTTAACCCTGGTGTCCAGCGGTCGCTTTGTCTCTCCAATGTAAAAATTGCCACATTCACAAGCTTTACTGTATATACAGTTATTTGATATTGCTGGGCCGTCCGGCCTCGTTCTTGTAATCATGCTCGTTAGAGTGTTGCTGCTTTTAAAGATCATTCTGATTGCATATCTGAGTGCAATTCGTCTAAGTTTCTCCGACAAGCCTTTATTATACGTTGTTATCGTGATTTCGGTTTCCTGCCTAGGTGGTTTATCCAGTTCTTCAAACGCCTTGTTAATGATGGTTTCCATGTATCCATTCGCCAAAAGATCGTCTCTAAGTTTCACTTGTTCTTCTTTAAGGACTACAGATATTTTTGGCTCTATGGATTAGAGTTTTGATGATGCCAGTTTTCGTTGTTGATGGGTGGTTAGAAATATAATGTAGATACAGTCCTGTATGGGTAGCCTTCCTATAGACTGTTGTTTGGATTCCGGTCCTAGTCCTTTGACACTTTACATCTAGGCACCCACCTTCTTCCATCTCCATGGTGAATCTAATGTATGGTTGGCATCGGTTAAACGAATAAACTGAATTCTCCATCATTCACCTGATGACGATAGCAGATACAAAGCTATTGAAAAGTTGTGAAATCAACCTTTTCAAGACGATGGAAGTTCAAGGAAACTTCGAGGTACATACCACTTATATTGCACAATTATATGAACTTTCCAAGAGGACAACAAATACTTGAAACATGAAATTTCATAAATTTTTTTTCTGTTCATTCTGGTCATCGGCTTGTTGGCATAAACCTGAAACCACAGGTGACATCAAAGTAAAAGTATTAAATTTTTTGTCGATTCGTAAACACAGCCATAACCATAAGTGTGACCTGTAAACAATGAACCCTTGGCTATACTATACTAGTTTTTCTCAAGACAGACAAGACAGAAATATTATCAAATCAACTCTTTGTGAACCTTAAAAAGGAGAAAACTATTCTTCGCTAAGAAAACCTGCCTGGTGTAGCTTGTTTGTAACTTCTGTTGGTTAGAGAAAGACCCTAAGACATGTTGAAAATTTTCTTTCTAGGCGAAGTTACTTTACAGAAAATACTTTCTGGATTCAGAATATCTGTTGGTATGCTATGTAGACCTCATCAGATGCTAGCACTGACTCAGTCTTTGAGCGGTTTGACAATTTTGAGCAGACTTCGTTGTCTGAAATTGAGAATTACTTCTTGAACCAATTATATAAATTAATATCAAATCAGCTCTTAGGTTACTTCATCTAACTGACGAGATCCAGGAATGTTGAAAGTTTACCACAAATGGTTAAGATGAATCCAGTAATCCAGTTTACTCATTCACAAGTACCCTCTGAATCTACAAACATTTTTCTTTTGACTATTCAGACACTGTAATACCAAAAGGTTCCTTTTTCTATGCTATCTATTTATTGTGGAAATTATCAAAAGTTAACAGTGCCACCAACTTTTTCCAGATGAAGGCATCACTGTCGTTGAAACTTTGATGTCAAAAGTTTTGTCTCATTTTCCTCATAATCTTTATCATAAATATGTAAATATATATAAATAAAATTTAATAAATAATATTGTATAATAATTAAATATGATATCTTACAGCTCTGAACTCTACATTCACAGTACCATTAACTTTTTTCCTTCATAATACTTTCTCCTTCATTTTCTAACTTGAATTTATAATTTTCTTTTGTTTTCCTTACAGGTACTGAACTCTCTGTAAAACACTATTCCATTTGTCTAATAATATTCATTTTTCGTTACATTATTTCCCATTCCTTTCACATTTCCATACCACGGATGCTGTTAGTATAAAGACTATCACCCATTTTGTTTTGCAGTTAATTCTACTTCAAACTTTCAACTCTCGACAATTTTTATGATTGTTTATAGTTCGCCAAGTATATAAAATTTCCATTTCCTGAAAATTCCGGCTACAGAATGTTTCCTCTGTGTCGTTTCAGTCTGCCGATGTTCATTTGGAAATCTTATTTAATGTCACAAGTTTCAAATTTAAAAGTCTATGCTACAAGTGATTGTATTGTACTCGTGGAAAGTTTCCTTGAATAGGGACTAACGTAGGGAAATATACTACTTTGAAATTCAATAGAAACTACTCTGTTTTAACTTTATTTATTTACAAGGTACAAACTCCTCATAAATAAAGTAAACAAAAAGATATGTCATATGATTTTAAGACAGCTTCCTAATAATGAGCTAATATTTGTGCAAAGAGTCAACAAAAAAAAAGTAACGGAACAATAGTATTTTCGAAAATGAGAAACTTTCGCTTATACTGGAAGTAGATTGCATCTAACTTTTTTTGATAGAAAATTGCTATTATTCTTATTTTTATGAAAGAAGTAGTCATAAACAATTCACGACATTCCTGTTAAGAGAGACACTATTGAGTTATAATTATGGAACAGCGAGTTATTATAGTTACCTCACTCTTATGCTAATCTCACCCATAAGCAAACATGTTTTATATCTCCTTTGTTGAAAGAAAGATAAAAATGGTGACATAACATTAATAATATTTTATATTTTAGGGGTGAGGTTTGGTTAAGGCTGAAGCAAACCTCACCCTCAAGCAAAGTTTGCTAATGGGTATTTATTTAGCGTATGGCAATAGTATACATGAGTTTATCTTATGTACAGGGTGTCCCAAAAGTCCCGGAAAGGCATTTTATCTCGGCGGGAACGCATTTTAGAGAAAAATGTTTTAAACAAAACTTATAGGATTCGTCCCTTGCTATCGAATTGTGACTTTGAATTTGACCTTGACCTTGAGCTTCAAGGTCATTTCAAGGTCAAGTCGATTTTTTCAAAAGGGACAACATATTCCTGACCTCGGAAATGGAAAGATCGGAAAATTTTACGTTCAAATATGTCGTTGACCATTTTTAAAACTTGACCTCTTGTGTTCAGTAAAGGTCAACTGAAGGTCAAGTACAACTTCGGTGCGTAGCTCGTCAAATATGGGTTAAAAAAACCTTTCAAGAACAAAGGTTTAGGATTTTTCCACGGCAATGCGATGCTTAGTATGGCTACGCAACCAAGTTGTTCTTGACCTTGACTTGACCTTTACTGACCACCAGAGGTCAAGTTGTAAAAATGGCCAAGGACATATTTGAACGTAAAGTTTTCCGATCTTTACATTTCCGATGTCAGAAATATGTTGTCCCATTTGAAAAAATCGACTTGACCTTGAAATGACCTTGAAGGTCAAGATCAAGGTCAGATTCAAGGTCACAATTCGATAGCCAGGGACGAATCCTATAAGTTTTGTTTGAAACATTTTTGTCTAAAATGCGTTCCCGCCGAGATAAAATGCCGTTCCGGGACTTTTGGGACACCCTTACTGATCACCACAGGTCAATTTTTAAAAATGGTCAAGGACATATTTGAACGTAAAATTTTCCGATCTTTCTATTTCCGAGGTCAGAAATATGTTGTCCCGTTTGAAAAAATCGACTTGACCTTGAAATGACCTTGAAGGTCAAGGTCACATTCAAGGTCACAATTCGATAGCCAGGGACGAATCCTATAGGTTTTGTTTGAAACATTTTTCTCTAAAATGCGTTCCCGCCTAGATAAAATGCCGTTCCGGGACTTTTGGGACACCCTGTATATATAAAAATACGAAATTACACTTAAACACTAACAATACACAAAAACAAAAATAAAACCGTACTGAGTAAGAAAAAAAATTAAAAATTAAAAACACAGAAACAGAGCATTTGTAAATAACAAGTCCACACATAGTTATCACAAACTAACAGATAGGTTCTTTATCTTTATTATATTTGGCGGCATAATATGGCTGAGAGTTGGGAGCCAGTAAGTTGGTGGAGATGTTATGCATCCTTTTATGATACGCATGCTCCTGCGGAGCTAAACATCAACTTTTGAGATATGGTGGCTGTTCATCCATGCTGGAGCACCATACTCAGCCGCACTGAAGACGAGACCCATTGCCGAACATCGTAAGGTATCGGCAGTTGCTCCCCTTGAGAAAAGACAGAGCTTTTCCAGAATGTTATTCCTCGTTTGAATTTTTGCAGCCGTGTTCTCTATGTGTTTCCTAAAAGAGAGCGTTCTGTCCAGTGTAATACCCAGGTATTTTGGGTTCGGATTGTACCTAAGGGTTCACCATTTCATAATATTTCAAGCTCTTGATTAGCCTGTTTATTATTTATGTGAAAAAAAGGAACACTATGTTTTGCTGGCACTTGGAACTAGTCTCCATTTTTTATAATAAATATCCAAAGTTTCCAGATCTTTTTCTAACATTCTCTTTGCTGCATCAAAAGATTTAACTTTCACCGCTATAACCAGATCATCGGCGTACGCAAATTTATGTGCAGTCGTTGCAGGAAGATCAGCGGTGTATAAATTAAAAAGGAGCAATTACGGAGCTTTGAGGAAGGCCATTATTTAGAATTTTCTGTTTGCTTGCCAAAGGGTGAGGTTTGCTTACGGATCAGATTTGCTTAAGGTTGAGATATGCTCACCTCACGCTCATTCATTACTCATTTGTAAGCTAACCTCACCCGTCTGCTAATCTCACCCGTTAGCAAACCACCCTTATGCAAACATATTTTATATCTCCTTTGTTGAAAAAAGACAAAACCGGTGACATAACATTAACAATATTTTTTGTTTTTAGGGGTGAGGTTAGCTTCAGCCTGAAGCAAACCTCACCCCTAAAAACCCTTAAGCAAACCTCATCCGTAACCAAACCTCACCCGTAAGCAAACTTTGCTTAAAGGTAAGGTTTGCTTACCTCACGCTTAATCATTACAAGCAAGGAAAAAGGTTTCAAAATACGGACAGAAGATGAAATGTAACTACGTTACAAAAAGTATTTAAATAATCATAAATAAAACAAAAAAATTGCCCCAAAAAATCAGCGAACGATAAATTAAATCTGAAATATTCTATTTTCGCCCCTTTCCTCAATGAAAATGTTATCTTGTTTTTCTTCACCACCTCCTGCCCTCCAATAAAGATGCTGAAGATACGCTCCTGATAATGAACTCACAACTTCGCCAGAAAGTCGTTGTGATTTTCTTTGACTTAATTATAAACTTTTCTGTTAAAAGCTTTATTCTAATTTGTTTACAGATAACATCAAATTTTATTCTGATATTAAAAACTTTAATTGCATAAATTGTTTGGGCGAACGACTTTAATACGACGAGATTAACTCTTTTGTTTCAATTTTCATAAATATTCTGTGACAAAGAAACAAAGACTAGCCCGCGATAAAGCGACTCGACAAACTCCGCAAAAGTCTTGGAATTAAAGTGAAATTATATTCTTAAATGAGAAGATTTTTCACGATTAAGTTTATGAATAATCTCGAGGAGAAAGTTTTTGCGCTTTCTGGAAATATCTACAAGGTGTGGCACGAAGAGTAAAATTTAGAAGTTTTTTAGGATGCAGTTGTAGCTGAAATTTAAAATTTTGCCGCTATAAGTGTTCGGTAATGTTTCTAAATATAGAATTTTTGAAAATGAGAAACTTTCGCTTATACTGGAAGTAGATAGCATCTGGCTTTTTTAGAATAGAAAATGATATCTTTATTTTATTATGGAATCCTAAAATTGTACTTTTTGGCATATTGCAATTATTATTAATTTTCATGAAAAAAGTAATACCAAATAAAACATTTTTTAAAAAAATATAACTGACTTCGACGTACAACTATAAAGCTCAAAATAATTATAACAAAATACAACTCTTGCAAATAAATAACACATTCAATGTTGTTAGGTACCTACCCAGGAAGTAAAAAATGTAAACATTAAAAGGTGCACATTCTGTACAAATTAATTACTTGCCAATCTAGTATATTTTTGAAGTCGGTGCCAAGCAAATCTAAACTCCTTCATTGCGTACTTATCTAGTACTTCATCAAACTTGATTGTCGCTTAGCACCGACTTCAAAAATATACTAGATTGGTAGGTAATCAATTTGTACCGAATGAGCACCTTTTAATGTTTACATTTTTTACATCCTGGATAGGTACCTAACAACATTGGATGTGTTATTTATTTGCAAAAGTTGTATTTTGTAATAAGTATTTTTAGCTTTTTAGTTATAGGTTGAAGTCGGTTATATATTTTTTAATGTTTTATTTTCAACTTTTTAGTTTTTTTGAACTCAGGTAGTTTTCATTCTTTTTTTATTTTATATGTATTACCTCAATAGACAGGACCAGGAAACATCGAAAGCCTCAACATTACACAATGATACATTTTCATTTAAATTGACAGGTATATATTTGGTGCGTTCCCGCAGTTTGTTTAGTGTATTGTTTTCAATTTGATTGAATTACTTCATTGATTTTTAAACTTCTGCACCTTTTCTAAAACATTCCGTCGCGCTAATGCTAATTTTAAGTTTTTTTTTGCGTGTAAAACATAGACTGTATTAACATTCGTGGTTCGCTTCCCTAGCTGTTTAGACGCTTGGGAGTTTGGTGTATTGTGCTCCGAACTGTTCGGACATTTTTGATTGCGTCTGAAAAGACGACGCTTATTGTTGTTTTTTGCGTTACGAGTTCGCGAGTTCTTAGCTCCATTCGTGACGACCGCTAAACCGCTTTCATTTTGTTTCTTTTGTGTTTACAAAAGCGCATCATTTGTTGTTAAACCCGCATTTTTTGTATGCTCAATCAATGAACATTACGTCGCTATTTTTTGTGTAACGTGTTGTCCAGACGAAGCTCTAAAAAACTGTTCCTGCTTACGGGGCTAGCCTCAGAAGAAAGAAGAACCAAGAAAACACCCTTTGCAGAGCTTCGACGTAAAAGGTCAGTGACTAACTTTTATTTGGTGATTCGTTTATGTGACCGCACGTGTTTATTGATTGTTCCGCTAAAGGTCCTTCGTCAATTATATACTTGCATTGAACCAGCATTGAACTAAAACCGCAACATCTAATTCATACATTTTTTTAGAATATTCTATATGTAATGTTTATCGAACACATTACATCATTTGGTCCTTCGAGCCGGATGCAATTGGAGTTAATTTCGTGCAAAGATTATCGAATAAATTACATAATTTGATTCAACTCCGGGCCGGATAGATTTGAGTTAATTTCGTGCAAAGTTTAATGATCAAAACACTGATTTTTCGTTGCAATTATTTTTGAAAACCGCATTGAAAGAGAAAACCGCTGAAAATTTACGTAAATTTAAAAATCATCGACAATCGGAATTTAAAAGATTAGAAGATATTTATTTTGCTGCCGAGAAAGCCTTAAGAGGTGACGACGTTGAATTGTTTTTTAGCATGATTGATATGGTTGATTCAATTCATTTAGAATTTTTTAAACAGCACAATTCGATTGTTGGATTAATTTCAGATGCAAACGATGAGTTTGACTTTGAGGATGACATTCGCAATAAATTTGAAAAATTGTTTTATTCAATTAGGTCTATTTTTGCTAAACTGAAATTTGTTCAGAATTCTACGCCACAAAATATAGCTCGGGAACAGGAAAGTGTTGCTTTGCCGCAAATTGATTTGCCTTCATTTAGTGGAGACATATTGGAATTTGGTACTTTTATTAATTTGTTTGATTCATTAATTCACAATAATGAAAAACTCAGTGCTATGGAGAAGTTTAAATATTTTGCAGTTAGCTTTAAAAGGGCCTGCTTTTGAGGTTATTAGGAATTTTAAACTAACACAAAACAATTACGTGAGTGCTTATGAAACACTTTTGAAAAAATTCAAGCGAACTCGTTTAATCGGAGTCTCATTGGTCAGCTTTAGAACAACTCTCCCAACTAATTTCAGATAGCCCTTCAGAGGTTCGGAAGTTATTGGATGACTTCAGTGATAATTTGGAAGCACTGAAGAATTTGGGTTTACCAGTCAATCAGTGGGATTTTTGTATCGTTCAGATGATGTTGAGACGAGTTCCAAAGAATTTAGCCGCTAAATTTGAACTTTACCATGGTACTGTGACCGCTCAAGATGACTTTCCGATCCTCTTGGAAGTTGTTGATTTTTTGACAAAGCATTGCGATGCCTTTGAACATGTTGAATTATCCCGCAAGGCAAAACGAAGTGTTGACAAAAAGTTACCATTGAATTCAAAGCAACATTCTTCCCGGTTCACTACATCTTTGTTTGTCACTAGGAATAGAAATTGTTTAGTTTGTAAATCCGATCATGCGGTTTACAAATGTTCTGAATTCTTGAACAAATCAGTATCCGCGCGGTTTAAGTTTGTTAAAGATTTTAGACTTTGTTTTAATTGCTTAGGCGATTCTCATCGGTTGAATCGCTGTAAATGTTTATCCACTTGCCGCAACTGCAAACAACGCCATCACACATTGCTTCATTTTGTAAATCGTGGTGATTCAGGCATTCGGTCTGAATCTAGTGCTCCCCCCGCAAACCTGGCTTCCACATCTGGTGGATCCAGTACCATTAATACTGTTGGAAGTCCCGAAACTTCTCTACCGCAGACTTCTTGTCATAGTTCACTTTTGTCATACAATTCAAATGTGTTGTTATCTACCGCTTTAGTTGAGGTATTAGATAAGCACGGTTCTTATCAAACTTTGCGATGTCTGCTAGATTCTGGTAGCATGACATCATTCATTGCAAGCAAGGCTGTGAAACGCCTTGGCTTCCGACCTATGGCCGCTTCGATTCAACTCAACGGGCTAGGTTCTATGCAGGGTACCTCTGCTGAGGGCTCTCTTACCCTTTCTCTTCGCTCTATAGTAAAGCGTGAGTGCAATTTTGTTGTTGATACTATTGTTTTACCCCGCATTTGCAATGATATGCCTGTTGCGCCCATTAACATGGCTAATATGGCATATCTAACCAATTTGAAACTTGCTGATCCTGGTTTCAATAGCCCAGGCGCTATTGAACTTTTGTTAGGTGCCGATATATTTTCTCAAATTTTGTTGGATGTACGTCTTCTGGGAAAGGAAGGTGTTCCTGATGCTATTAACACTGTGTTTGGTTACATCCTTATGGGTAGAGTGTCTTCGAGTTCTGTTAACTCTCACTCTCAGTCGGCCATAAACCCAACTTCGCTTTTTTGTAAAATTGAAGATGTAGTATCATTAGATGATTCACTCCAAAGGTTCTGGACAATTGAAGATGTTCCTACCGCACTGGTTCAGTCCCCTGATGATCTTATCTGCGAAAAAATATTTTCCTAGGGATGCTGGAGATTGGATTCAGGTAGATTCGTTGTGCCTCTTCCTTTTCGAAATACACTTCCTGCTTTTGATGGAATGTATAATCTCGCCGTACAACGTTTCTACTCTTTAGAAAGACGTCTTCTACAGCAACCAGATCTCTACAAATAATATTGTGATTTTCTCAAAGAGTATTTGGAGCTGGATCATATGGAGCTGGTTGCAGATCTATCATCTACTTCTTCTGATTGTTACTACATACCGCATCATTGTGTTTTGAAACCTGATAGTAGCACAACTAAACTTCGTATAGTGTTTAATGCATCCGCTAAGATACCTCATCGGTTATCTTTGAATGATTGTTTATTTATCGGTCCCAAATTGTAGCAAGACATTATCGCTATTTTGTTGACCTTGCACAATTTAGTTTTGCCTCGCCTGCTTGCTATAGACCACTTTTCTAGTTGTGAACTTCACACATTTGGTGATGCTTCTGAGAAAGGTTATGCTGTTGTTTATTTTGTGTTCGAAACCGCATCTGGATTTCGTCAAAGTTTTTTTGTGTTGTCTAAATCAAAACTTGCCCCTTTGAAAACTTTGTCACTTCCCAGATTGGAACTGTGTGCTTCAGTTCTTACCGCTAAGTTGGCTCATTATGTTTATGAGCAATTCAATAGTCGTTTGTTGTTCAAGGTGATTCGTTGCTGGTAAGATTCCACGGTAGTCCTTTCATGGCTTAGTTGTTCCCGGCGCCGTTGGAAGACATTTGTCAGTAATCGAGTAGCTTACATTCAGGAAAAAATTCCTTCTTCGTATTGGTTTTACATCCAATCTTGTGATAACCCCGCTAACTTGGGTTCCCGCGGCACTTTGCCATCAGAGTTATTAGGTAATACACTTTGGTGGAAAAGGCCCACAATTGTTGATTACCGCTTCACATGCTTGCTCAGACTCAAGCATGTCACCGCTAGTCATGACTGAAGCCCGTATAGTGGCGCTTCAAGTCACCGCTTCACCAAATTTATTTGGTACTTTGTTAGAAGAACATTCTTCTATTAATCTCATTACCCGCATTATAGCTAATATTTGTCGCTTTGTTGATAACGCCCGCAATCCAGACCGTAGGGGCTCTGGATCATTTTTGGCTGTTGAGTTATATCAGGCTCAGCTTCGCATTGTTCGCTATGTTCAAGATCAATATTTTTCTAAAGAGATTTCCCTTCTTCGAGAACGAAAACTTTTGCCCAAATCGCTTCGTAAACTTTCGCCGTTTCTTGATGAACTGGGAACTCTTAGACTTGGTAGTAGATTGGCTAATGCTCCATTGCCGTTTGATACTAAATTTCCCGCACTGCTACCAAGCAAAAGTCTGACTAATCTAATTGTCGAAGATTGTCATGTCACCAATCTTCACGCAGGAATCCAAACCGTTCAATTTCTTTTGCAGCAACGATTTTGGATTCTATCCGCAAAGAGAGTAATTCGTAGTGTCATAGCTCACTTAAGACGTGTCGTTGGAGATCAAATCCTAACCTACGAAGAACTTTCTACTGTATTTGCACAGGTCAAAGCAGTTTTAAACTCGCGACCTATAACCCTTTGTAGCAACGATCCATCGGATCTTACCGCCTTGAGTCCTGGAATGTTTCTCACAATGGAACCTTTAACAGCACCTCCTGAATCTGATTTCTTATCTGTCCCATCTAATCATCTCAACAGATGGCAGTTACTGAGTCGTTTGCATCAGGCATTCTGGAAACGTTGGTCGCAAGAATATTTACATACTCTTCATCAAAGGAGCAAATGGACTGATCCTTCAGAGGTTGTTAAGCCAGGTACTCTTGTTATTTTGAAGCAAGACACTTCCCCTCCTTTGAATTGGCCATTAGGGCGCATTATTGACGTACATCCTGGAGGTGATGGTGTTGTACGCGTTGCTACAGTTAGAACTGCAAGTGGTACTTTGAAGCGACCTCTTGTAAAGCTTTGTCCACTGCCAGTGGACCCTTAGTTTTGAAATAAGTAATTCAAGGCTGGCGGAATGGTGCGTTCCCGCAGTTTGTTTAGTGTATTGTTTTCAATTTGTTTGAATTACTTCATTGATTTTTAAACTTCTGCACCTTTTCTAAAACATTCCGTCGCGCTAATGCTAATTTTAAGTGTTTTTGGGCGTGTAAAACATAGATTGTATTAACATTCGTGGTTCGCTTCCCTAGCTGCTTAGACGCTTGGGAGTTTGGTGTATTGTGCTCCGAACTTTTCGGATATTTTTGATTGCGTCTGAAGAGACGACGCTTATTGTTGTTTTTTGCGTTACGAGTTCGCGAGTTCTTAGCTCCATTCGTGACGACCGCTAAACCGCTTTCATTTTGTTTCTTTTGTGTTTACAAAAGCGCATCATTTGTTGTTAAACCCGCATTTTTTGTATGCTCAATCAATGAACATTACGTCGCTATTTTTTGTGTAACGTGTTTTCCAGACGAAGCTCTAAGAAACTGTTCCTGCTTACGAGGCTAGCCTCAGAAGAAAGAAGAACCAAGTAAACACCCTTTGCAGAGCTTCGACGTAAAAGGTCAGTGACTAACTTTTATTTGGTGATTCGTTTATGTGACCGCACGTGTTTATTGATTGTTCCGCTAAAGGTCCTTCGTCAATTATATACTTGCATTGAACCAGCATTGAACTAAAACCGCAACATCTAATTCATACATTTTTTTTAGAATATTCTATATGTAATGTTTATGGAACACATTACAATATTAAAAATATAAAATATTGTTAATGTTAGGTCACCGGTTTTGTCTTTCTTTCAACAAAGGAGATGTAAAACATGTTTGTTTAAGGATGAGGTTTGTTTACGGATGATATTAGCTTAAGGTTAAGGTTTGCTTACACAAGTTAAGCAAACCTCACCCTTAAGCAAATCTCATCCTTATGCAAACCTCACCCTTAAAAATATAAAGTATTCTTAATGTTACCGGTTTTGTCTTTCGACAAAGGAGATGTAAAACATGTTAGTTTAAGGGTGAGGTTTGCTTCCGGGTGATTTTAGCTTACCCTTAAGCATGCCTGATCCGTAAGCAATTCCTCACCCTTAAACAAACATGTTTTATTTACATCGCCTTTGTTGATAGAAAGACAAAACCGGTTAAAAATAATATTTTTAAGGGCGAGGTTTGCTTACGGATGAGATTTGCTTAAGGTTGAGGTTTACTTACCCAGTGTAAGCAAACTTCACCCTTAAAAATATAAAATATTGTTAATGTTATGTAACCGGTTTTGTCTTTCTTTCAACAAAGGCGATGTAAAACATGTGTGTTTAAGGGTGAGGTTTGCTTACGGATGAGACTTGCTTAAGGGTGAGGTTTGCTTAAACTGGGTAAGCAAACCTCAACACTAAGTTAATATCACCCGGAAGCAAACCCCACCATTAAACTAACATGTTTTACATCTCCTTTGTCGAAAGAAAGACAAAACCGGTAACATAACATTAACAATATTTTATATTTTTAATGTCATATCACCGGTTTTGTCTTTCTTTCAACAAAGGCGATGAAAAACCTGTTTGTTTAACGGTGAGGTTTGCTTACGGTTGAGATTAGCATAATAGTGTGGTTTCCTACCGGGTGATATTAGCTTAAGGTTGAGGTTTGCTTACCCAGTGTAAGCTAATCTCACCCGTATGGAAACCTCATCCTTATGCTAACCTCACCCTTAAGCAACTTTCATCCGTAGGCAAACCTCACCCTTAAGCAAACTTCAGCCTAAAGCAAACCTCACCCTTACGCTAAACTTACCCCAAACAAACTTTGTTTATGGGTGAGGTTTGTTTAAGATAGACGGTTAAAACATACGTATTTAATAATAACTGGATACAATGTAACATAAAATGGTTTAATTTAACCTGTTGATTATTTAAATAACACACCAAATATTTCAGTTTGATAGTTATACAAATTTAAGTACACACATACTAAATAATTCTCAAAGTTATTATTTTCAACATAAAAACTGCACCAAAATGCACGATTTAATCCACTTCTTCACTATAAATAAACGTTTCGTGGTAATTGCCACCTACTACTTACTGCCTTCAGACAAAACAATGTGGCGTAGTTTTTAGTTATCAACACGTTGTTTGATTTTATTAATTCAATTTTGAGTTTTGTTTCCTGGTTTAGGATGTTGTGTTGACATTCCATCTGTTCCCTTCAAATCCTGTTTGTTGCATAAAAAAAACTGTCGTCCCTTTGAATTGTATAATTATTTAATCCAACAAATTTTAGCTAGCAGTTTAGTGTAATAATAATTTTCCAGGATTTGATTGTGATTTTCAATTCTAATTCCAGATAATGGCAAAGAAGCAGGCACTGGAATGGACCGCGATAAAACGACTGGGTGAACTTCAGAAAGCACTCGACGTTAATCTCACGGAAATGATATCCTTAGTTGAGAAAATCCTCCACCAAGAACCATACACGAAAGACGAAGTCGTCGCGGAACTAGACACTACGCCGGATATTTTGGATGAAATCTCGCTAACACCAAATACCAGGCAAATACAAAGTTTCAAGTTGAAGCAAAGGGCCCTGCACGTATTCAACGGTAAGTTAGCGGTATAATTTTCAGTCTACAACTCGGAATGTATGACGAATTAAAGGGAACTCTCTCTGTGGACCTTTGTTCTCTTTGTGCGTTAATTATAACTTCATACTTGATACTCCCACATAATCAAAGTTCCACTGTACAAATAAAGCATTAACGTGAACGAGCCAGTCCAATTACTGGCTTCGGTTATAAATTAAATAAGTCATGTTAGGGAAAATTTGTTATTGGCTGTGTGTCGGCTCTGGCATAGGGAAAGGAAGTCGATAGCAGCGCCGATTGTGGTTACTAATTGCATAAAACTAGGTTTTATAATACATGATACTATAACGTCATTTCATACATTGAACTCTCGTCAACATCGACTCTCTTACATTGCGTGTGACGTCACGCCGTGACAACATTGCAAATCTATACTTGATAATCAGTAGGAAAAACAATATCTGTATAGGAGTTTTTTATAATTGTGTAAACATCTGTATTTATTTAATTCACGTATTACGTATAACATTTAAAATCTTTCCTACAATACTACTAGGGGTATAATTATTATTTATAAACATTTCGAAACACTTTAATTAAACGGTTTTTATTTATTTTTTATTGATATAGAGGTAGCCCAGAAAACGTTTTTGAACTTTTTCAATTTCATTACTGAGGGTGTAAAAATTTATATAAAGTCTTAGTTTTTACACTCAAATTTTGGCTATTACGTATGACAAATCCAAGAACTGAGTATTGAGTTTGAAGTTATCTTGAAAGATCACCCCCAGATCTAAACTATTCTAACTTTTTTTATTTTTCACAGTAGCTTCACCGAATAAACTTAAATCGAATCTATGATGTTTGTTTGCTCTTCTGCATTCGATATGTGACACAAATGATTGGTTGAAACAATTCATTCCCAAACGCGTGGATTAAAAGGCCCTATACTCTGGCCTCCAAGGTCGGCACACCTGACTTCCTTTGTTTTTTTGTATGTGGACGGGCCAGCCACCTTGTAAGCTATCTAGATGTTATATGGACTACATAATATAGCACATGAGCCAGCCTATCTGCCCTCCATGTTTGGCAGATCTTAAACAAAACACCCTGTATATATTATATATATTATACATATTTCATGTTTGTTTGGGTCAAATTTAGTAACTAAAATTTCACCACTTTCCTGTTGAAGATTGATATGATATTTAGCGAACACGTTTAGTATTAACAATACAATTTAATACATTTTGTATAATTGTAAATTCAAGAGGGCCTCCACTACAAAATGGCGGATTACATATTCTTTCACAACTACCTCAATTTGGGTATCAAATGAAAGGGTTAGAATAAAAGAATAAAGTTCACTATATAAAAAAAAGAAAATACAATATGGCCGCCAGCTAAATGGCGGATTAAGTATATATTGTTTCACACCCTTTCAAATGGGTATCAAATGAAAGAGCTTTGATAGAAGCATGATTTACCAAAGTTATTCTTATTTTTTTATTTTGGCCCTTTCATTTGATACCCAAATTGAGGTAGTTGTGGAAGAATATGTAATGAAGATTGGTAGTTCAGTCTCAAGCGAAATACTTGTCCGTTTTGGAGTACCACAGTGGTCCCATTGTGGCCCCATGCTTTTCAGCCTATTTATGGTTGACCTTAAAACCTGTCTACCAAATAAGAGCCCTTTCCTGATGTTCGCTGATGACGTCAAGTTGTTCAGATCGGTTGATACCTTAGAAGATGCTTTACTTCTCCAAGAAGATATAAATCACTTTTCTTATTGGTGCAAGGTTAATAAAATGGACCTAAACATAAAAAAATGTTGCCAAATATCATTTGGTAGACGACTAAACCCCATCACCTATCAATTCCAAGTAGAAAACAATAATCTTAATAATTCTTCAAAAATCAAGGATCTGGGAATTACTATTGATCTTTTAGATCACATATAGAAAATATAACATCCCGTGCCCTAAAGATTCTGGGATTCATTCATAGGTCCTCCTCTGAATTTTCTATAACTACATTTAAATTATTGTACTGCACTTTAGTGAGATCAATTTTAGAAAATAGCTGCGTGGTCTGGTCACCATCATATCGGTCGTATGTCGATCTTTTAGAGCAGGTGCAAAACAAGTTTCTACTTATTACTGCATATAAAATGGGACTTCGTAGAGATGAATACTCATATGATATCATTAGAACAGAGTTAGGATTGTTATCCTTGGAGAGCAGGAGAATTTGTGCAGACTTATGCTTTTTGCATAAACTAGGTAACTCATATAGAATATGCCCAGATCTACTGAATTTGATTCATTTAAATGTGCCGGACAGGCACAGTAGGCATACTGAACTGTTTAAAGTGCCATTTCATATGACTAAACGAATCACTAACTATAATCACAAGAACTTTTAAGTTATTTCAGGACCTTATTGGTATGATTGGAATCTCTTTTAAGAAATTTAAATGTAATATTACAAAGCTGTTTTAACTTTGAGAAGATAATTGGGATGCTTGGTTTGTCATTAATTTAGTGTCTTAGCGTGTTGTAATATTTCCTGTATCTTATATATATATATATATATATATATATATATATATATATATATATTACAAATATTTGTTTAATAGTCTCATATACTAAAGTAATTATGGAGATGAGGGATATTGACTACTACTTTTTGGTGAATTCTTTATTCAAAAATCCGAGCTTTCGGAACTGTTTGTTCCTTCTTCAGGGTCTAATGCTACAAGTTATATCAAACATTAATTTATATAATTTCTATACCTGATAGTTGTTAACTTACAATGTGAGGTTTAAAAGGTAATTTCAGGGGCTTGTTAAACATTACAAAACATACTCTATTTACAGCAAGGATTACATTAGTAATAAAATTTTATTTGTGTTGTTATTAATAGTTCATTGTTCGTATGACATTTAGGCTGTCAACCTTCATTCATCCATCTGTCCATCATAGAACTCATGGAACCGCTTTGAGAGTAAGAAGGCATAGACAACACTCAATTGTTGTACATCTGATTTTTTATTGATTGGATTATTTTGATAATTAATATGGATCATTTCTAGTAATAAGCGTTTGTTATATTTGTTTTTCCTATCTAAGATCTTTATATTTTCAAAATCAATTGTGTGCCTTTGGACGTTAGCATGATTTGTCAGTGCACATCTTGGCTTGTTGTCATTTATGTCACTCTTATGAAGTGCTAATCTACTCTTGAGCCATTGCGTGGTCTGGCCTATGTATGTGCTGTCACAATCCTGACATCCAATTTGATACACTATGTTTGATTGCAGCAGAAATGGTGTGGGATCTTTTAATCTTGAGAACAATGATTTTATGGTCTTTATATTATAGGTGGCTATTTTTATTTTTTCATATTTAAAACAGTTTTTTATTTTGAATGTTAGGTCCCTCACATATGGCAAACTCCCAAAAATGATGTCTTCCTCCTTCTGTAAGTGTTCTGGACCTGGTGGTTTTGTTTTTTCTGAAAAATTTGTTGTGGTCAAGTTAGATTCATATATTAATTTTTTAATCATTCTGTTCGGGTAGTCGTTATCGATTAGAATTTTTTCTAGTTTTTTCAAGTTTTTTGTGTAAAAATCTTTGTGGCATATTCTTAGTATCCTTTGGTTCATTTGTTTAATTATATTGATTTTCATACTTATTGGATGTTCTGATTGGAAATGTATCACCCTGCCTGAGTTACTATTTTTTCTGTGCCAATCAATTTTTATTTGATTATTTACCCGACATACTTTTGTGTCTAGAAATGGAACGGACTTGTGTTGGTCTTCCATCTCAACCGTGAATTGTAGTTTCATGTCAAATTTGTTGAAAATGTCAAGTGTTTCAGTTATTTTATCTTGTGGTAGGGCAATAATTATATCATCAACAAATTTTTTGATAAAGACTGGTTTAAATGTCAGTTTTTGTAAGCATGTGTCTAATAGGCAATCCATCACATACAGAGATAGTATTGGGCTCAGTTTTGACCCCATTGAACAGCCCGATGTTTGTTTGTAATACTTTTGCTGGAAGCAAAAATAATTGTTTTGAATTATGAATGTTAATATCTCTAAAAACAATTTTTGGGTGATATTACAATGTGGTTTAATATTAGACCATTTAATTTTTATTACTTTGATCACTAACTTCTCATACAAATTTCCAAACAAGTTTATCACATCCAATGATCCCACAACCACATTCTCAGGTATCTTCAACATATTTATTGTCTCTGCGAATTCTATCTACTATCTTTTATATAGTACTCATTATTTTTGTTGTAAGCCATATTGAGCACTTCAGCAATCCATTTGGAAATATTGTTTTGTGGTCCTTGAATACTAGATATTATAGGTCTTAAGGGATAATTTTCTTTGTGAATTTTGGGGTTTCCATATATTCTGGGGCAAATTGAATTGTATTTCCTCATACTTTTGGCCTTGTGATTGTCTATTGCCTTGCATTTTTCCAACATACTTACGAATAGATTACATTTGTTCTGTATAGTTATAGTTGGATCTCTACGAATCAGTTTAAAATCACTAGTATTTAAAATGCCATTCATTTTTTGTGTATATTCATCTTTATTCATTATTACTGTCACACCTCCTTTATCACTATTTAATACAATAAATTCTGATTTGCCTTTGAAAAATTTTTAGTTTCCTTGAATGTTTTATTTATTTCATAAGTTGTATTTTGATGTTGATGTATATAGTTTGTAATAAAGCTTGTTATTTTCCCCCTATATACTTCTTTATTTTGCTCGGATTTTTGAATAAAGAGTTCACCAAAAAGTAGTAGTCAATATCCCTTATCTCCATAATTACTTTATATATATATATATATATATATATATATATATATATATATATACATATATATGTACTCTGTGCAAATGGTCTTAACCGTAAATATATAAATACAGAATCCGCCATTTGGTAGTGGAGGCCATCTTGGATTTATAACGATACAATGTATTAAATTGTATTGTCATCAGAACTAAATTTGTACGCCATCATAAACACTGTTTTTTTATCTATATTATTGTTATATATTTATATTAAATTGTACTTTATGGATAAATTTCAAATAAAAATTATTATTATTATTAAATATCAGGTCAATCTGTCAACAGGAAGTGGGTGAAATTTCAGTTACTATATTTGACTCAAACAAATAAATAAACATGGCAAGCTGAATAAAACCGTTACGTATATTTGTTGGTACAAATATTTAGTTTTTAAAAAACTTTTATTTTCTACTAAGAACAAAGTCTTTCTACTTCAAAATTAAAATATTTGAATATAATTAAGAATACAAAAATACGTCTTATCTAGTTGAATGTTCATATCAGAATAACTTTAGAATAACAAAACAACATGTACAAAGATGATAATACAATATTAAATTACGTAGGTGAAAATAAGCGAATACTGCATCATCACAATATGATGTTATAGCATAAGCAATTTTATTTATATTATGTAGGTCAGTGAGGTGACTAGAAATCGTTTAATAATAGAAGCATTTTTTGTTTTTACAGTACACATGAGTTTAATGTTTTTTTACATAAAAACGGTGGCAGATATTTAAAAAAATGCAACAAATAAAAAAGATTGCAAATTCAAAACAGATTCATATACAGTTCTTGTCAATTCCCAAGGGCGTACTAAAGAAAGTTGTAGGGGTATAAAGAACATGTGATCCCAGAAAAGTACCACCCTGTAGATTTTCTGTGTAATTATTATGAAGTCTCCATAAAGGCAATAACGCTCTAAAATTGATCAAAATATCTAGAAAACTTTACTAGACAGAAAATAAAACTGACGAAATCTGAAGATTTGAACACTTTGTACATCGGAAACGAAGCGTTTGCGGACATATGTTCATAGCAACTTTTCGTCATAAAATTACTCAAGGAAACACATCTTAAAGTCCTTTACACTTATTGCACTTATTCATTTAGACCCTGTATCACTAGAAAATACAAAAAAATATTTGATTGCGGAAGCCGTTACAACAGAATTTAACTTAGTTTGTATATCACTTTTTATTTTCACTTTACTGTGAATAGTTTCGGCAAGAGGCTATGCCATTATCAAACAAGAGTGAACTGATGAATGAATTCCAGATTGTTACAATGTTATAATTTATACACAAATATACAATGGGTGTTACTTAAGTATAATGATGGATTATATTTATGACATGAAATTTGGGAAAAACCCATGAAAGTATTATTTTATTACATTCTAAAAAGGTTATTAAATTTTTAGAACACAGACATACTAGTTAAAAATAACGGTGGATTAAAGTATGACAACCTGAAATATTGGGAAAACCCACAAAGATATTATTTGAATACTTGGAAGAGGACACTTTTTTTCAGCTCTACCTGGTCTTTTAAAATTATACTCGAGAATAAAGGGTCGTTAATACTCTTGAAAATTTGAACTGATTCTAAAATGGTGATTATCGGTTTAAAACTGTGTACGTGTGTGCAAGCAGTTATTTGCAAATGTTGAGTTTGTTTTGTTATATCTAAATGATGAAAATGTTCATCGTAGCGGGTGTTGAAATTTCTGCATGTCATACCAATGTAAAAACTGTTGCATTCCGAACATGAAAGCCTATGCAACTGAAAAAAACGCTAAAACAAAACAAGATAAGCTTAGGTACAACTAAGCTATGCACCTGTAGCTGTTTTTGCTTCTCCCTTTTCCGTCAAAAACACGAGTTAATTCTTTCAAAGCTTTTCACCGCCGGCTCAGTGGCCATTTTTTTTCTTCTGTTGCATACTCCTTTACACAACAAAACCATACACAGGAAAGTTTAGTTAAACAGTTGCGTTTCAGATATACGAAGGATTACGGTGGCCGACAGACTAACAAAAAACAAGGAGAAAGCAAGTTGTCGTTAAAGTTCGACATCGCAGGAAAGCTAATGACGGGTAAACGTCGAAAAGGCCATTGTTTTCCGCATGCATAGCACTCTTCGTAAAAACTATTACGAGCTCGTTGTCTTGACGATACGCCGTGAATGTTGTTCATGTTTGGCATCACTGAACTCTCTTTGCTTGCCAAAGGGGGGCGATTATCTGAGGGGCTTGAGGTTATGGCCTTCCGACACACTAGTTTTTAATGGACACCTCTTATATTCTTTCGGAGATTTTTTTTATTCACCTGTTTAGATAACAATACATCTTCTATATATTATATAAAAACTGTTGCCATCAAAATTGACTCACCCCCTGCAAATATATTTCTAAAAATACTCACTTTCTGAGCCTATTAATACGTGTTATCTTTTATTTTTAACCGACTTTTTTTTGTTTGTATGTTACCTGATTTCTTCTTCTGTGGTGAACCGTTTTGAATGAATATGGTCTTGTTTAATAGCGTATAGATCGGGACTGATGAAACTTCAAATTTTGGAAAAGAATTCTATTGGTAACGTGATGAAATTTGTGAATGAACCCATGCGTGCATAGAAATCGACCAATATCCCTAACATATTGGTCGAGTTTTCGAAAACTCCTTAGGGATTTGTATAGTTTTTTAACGTTTAATCTATTAAGGAAGATCCCTAGGTGATCTCGTATAATTTTCTGCGACGTGCAACTTGCAAATTTGCAGAAAATCGCCGAAAACTCCATATTTCTTATCAAAACTTTCATCGAAATGACATAACGGACATTTCCTCATAAATAATTTAATTCCAACGTGTAATGTCAAAAACGTCCGGTTAATGCCTAGAAGTAATGGCTAACCTACCACCTTATTACGGCCCACGTGGTAAACGTTGACACCAGGGTGCACGGCAGCTTCAGTGGAGACGGAGTGGGTTAACAAACAAGGGCCAAGCCAACTGTAAGTTAACTTTCCAATATAAAGATGTTCTGGGCGCCAGGTAGATTCTCTGCCTCTTTACCACAGCTAACCGCCTAAGATAACCTACTAATCCTCCGCGGCTACAAGAGATCTATAGATAAGGGCTCCATGGCTAATAAATATATTGTCAGTCACGTCACAACAAACCTACTTCAATAAAACTCTTCATAAAACAGTAAATAATTTAATGAACATGTAAATTATCTCAATACAATCCTGCAAAAATATCAAACACAAGTCGACCTGTAGCCAACTTCCTGTACCTACATACACGTATCTATAGTTCAACCAAGAATCAACATTACATACCTGATACACTAAGTTCAAATTATTACCAAAATCAACAAATGTAATAATCAATTAATGATCAAGTGAACCTAGATAAAATTAACAGATGTTATCAAAAGCATTAATCAAAATATTCAAATGTTGTTGTGATCCGTAAACATGCACAATATATCTAAAATCAGAAATGAGTTACTTGAATGCACAATATTCAAAATAATATCAAAGTCAATAATGACATCTAAACTGTGAATAATTCAAAATTATATCAAATTCAATAACTGTACTGTTATTCTGAAATCTGAAGCCAAAAATTCAGTTTCTAACAAAAGTGTTTAATTACATTTAAACTTCAAGAAAAATCAATAATGATTTCATAAATCTAGAAACAAATATTATCTTTAAAACAACCAAAATGATTCAATTAACAAATCCTCACAAATTAGAACGTGTTTCCACTAATTTCCAAAAATATCACCAAACTGCAAATGGAAACATCAATTAAACGTTGCTGAAACTGCAGATCCACGAGAGAGTGAGTGATGAACTTGTCTTAAATCCTCACACGAGCATGGTTTCCGTTAACATCCAAAAATATCACAAAACCAATAACGGAACCAACGATTAAAGTGTATCCAACTAAATCTCAAACATGGATGGCACAAAATTGCCATTATAAATTCAGATAACACTTCTAGACATCTATCACCCTACTTCACCATAACC
Organism: Octodonta nipae; assembly: GCA_034190945.1. Taxonomy (NCBI): domain Eukaryota; kingdom Metazoa; phylum Arthropoda; class Insecta; order Coleoptera; family Chrysomelidae; genus Octodonta; species Octodonta nipae. The sequence goes on along the minus strand of CM067216.1, from coordinate 33,920,094 downwards.
TCTCTTTCCAAGTACTACTCGCATCCTTACACTAGGACGGTCAACGGGCAACAGCCGTTCACGAGGACGGTCAACGGCCAACTCCCCTTCTGACAACTGACATCTCAAAAAGCCTACCAACCTATTTCTCAATTCCAATACCAACATCGCCTAAACAATGTTCTTCTTCTACGACATTCCACAACATCAATGCTCGAAATGTCCCGTGCTCGACTCTACTTTTCTACCTCTTCTTCCCGTAGATGCCATTAACCCATTTAGAACGTGTAATTCCGCCCTTAGCAAATCGCCTCGAACGTCAAGAAAATCTAACCAACAAACTTAACCTAGAATAACAAGACATCAAAACAAATCAATACCAAATACAAAGCGAGAATATTTCCAAAACGAAAAACCCAATAAGCCTATCGCAATATCAAAAATGCTACAGAATAATAAAAAAGGTACGTATTTCCGTTTGAAGATAATTTTATCCGATCCGTTGGTGTTAATATTCGAAGTCAATACTCGTGTTTTAGTTACAAGAAAACAATTATTTTAGATAAATGACACATCCAACGTCCAGTTTAGGCTATTTAAAATACGTTTTGCATAATTCAAACCTCAGATATTCCGTTGTTTACTTGTTCTATTACGGGTTTATGGAATACACGGATAGTTATACTCTCCGGCAAAAATGTAATGTTACAAACGTAATAGTGCGGGAATTTTAGGCACTGGAAGTTTTAATTGCGAATTTGATAATTTTCTATGTACATCTCAAGCATATAGGTAGTAAAGCATAGTATTTTCGGTTCCTTAAATCAATGAGTACCAAGCTTGTTTTGTGTGTATATCAGGCAAATAACTATTTAAATACAAATTTTTCCATTTTGCGAAGACGGTGCTTTTGGTTGTCACATTCTAAACTGTCATGTCAAATTTTAAACTGCTATTTGGTGCGTTTATACACAGGGTGTTTAGTTATAGCAAACAAAATCACAATGTAAAGTGATAGGAGGAGTTGCATTTATATGATGATTGAACTATAGGACGGAGTAGAATGATAGTGGTCCATAGGCAGACAGGATGGTTGGAATATAGGGTAGAATTGACGTTTGGTGGTATAAAAATGTTGGAAAAAATGTGAAATTAAAATTATATAGAATGATTAAAAAATTGTTATATGATATGGACGTAAACAAATTATATACAGGATGGTTGAAATATATGCTGGAGTTAAATTACATTTATACAGTGTGATTAAAAAATTATTTATTTTATAGCCCAAAGATGTTGCATAAAGTGTGGAAAGGTATTAATGGTACACAGGGCGATAATATAAAATGTTAAAACTGAAATAATTTATGGGGTAGCCCACAAGGAGTTATATACTATGGTTGAAATATAGGACGGATTTGACCCGTAAATATGGGATGGATTCTACTTCGTCCTATAGTTTACAGAAGGTAGCTAAGGTCCTATAGTTTACAGAAGGCAGCTAACAAATTTATGCTTGTCCGTGGCCAGTCATGAATGAAAACTAACTAAAAAGTTGAAAATTAAACATTTTTTTTTAAATATAACCGACTTCAACCTATAACTAAAAAGCTAAAAATAATTATAACAAAATACAACCCTAGGAAATAAATATCACATTCAAATTAATTACCTACCAATCTAGTATATTTTTGAAGTCGGTGGCAAGCAACAATCAGATTTGATGAGGTAGTAGATGAGTACGCAATGTAGGATTTTAGATTTGCTTGGTACCGACTTCAAAAATATTCTAGATTGGTAGGTAATTAATTTGTACAGAATGAGCACCTTTTAATGTTTACATTTTTTATTTTCTTTCTTTCTTAAAAAAACTAAGCTTATAAGAAAAGGAAGTTTTTTTTTAAATATATGTAACGTGAAATAGCTCAAAAAATTCACGTGTTAGTCTTCAAAATAATATGGATTTTAAGCCATTAGCATAACAACTGACGGAGTTGAATTTATTTTGTTTTTTTCTTAAATACTGCAATAAATCTGGTATATTTGCCACCGGATTTTAGATTAAAGGCTATCCTTCTAAAATTTACTTTATTTAGATTCTGGTATAATATTCTGAAAGTTTCAGTGATTTAGGAATCATGTTTTTTAATATTTTATAAAAATAAAAAAAAATAATTTTCAAAAATTGCAGTTTTTTGAAAAAAAAATGTTAGAGAGCAAAAATTTAGGGCACAATCTGAATTTCTCCATATATGAAAAATTTATATTCTTACTGACAAAATACTGCCACATATATATGCAGGAAGGTATAGGTAGAAGTTTATGAATTTTTTATAAGTTGGTGTCAGTCACATTTCCCCTCACCGCAGACGAGCAGTTGGGGCAAAAATAGAAAGCCAAACATATTCGACACCCTAAATGGAATTTCCATCAATATGTCTTCTAAATGTCCATCATCCGGTTAAAAGAAAAATGCGAAACTAAAAGAGCGTAACGGTTGGAAGGATGAAATTCATATTAGTAATCGAGTTTATATTTATGTATATTCGAAATGTGCTAAATTTTATCACAAGCTAATTTTAGAAGTGTTACTTAACGATCTCTATTGTATGAGATATGGCAGATTAAAAAAATTTGAAAAGTACTATAACTCAATCTTGCACGCCCAACAGGGGTTTTAAAAGACTTCAAACTATAGTATATTGTAACAAAGACGTTCCCTGTTTCAATTTTAAGGTATAAACAACCGACTTGTGTAATGTAGATGAAAGATTATGCTATGAATATGTAGAAAAACATTCAGGTTGTTCTAACCAACAAAAATGATTAAGATAACATGGGTTTAACCACCTAACATTTTTTTATAGTTATAAATTTACCAATCCCGAATACATTAACAACTGCAAGTGCTTATGGTCGACATTATATAAAAATTTTATTCAACATTTTGTGGAATCTTGTCTGACTGTAACTCTGCTTCACCCTATAGTACAACCATCCTGTATATGCTGCTGTTTATTTGTCAGCCAATATTACATTTTTAAATTACCTAACTATAGTTCTACTCCACCCTATATAACAGTTATTTCCGATAATTTTTGAACCACCTCGTAAACTATAATTTTAGCCGGCAATTTTTTCTAACATTGTATTAAACACATTCCATATAGCAAGATGTAAGTGTTCATGGTCTACCTTATAGAACAAAATTTCTTTAACATTTTTTAATCCACCCTGTAAAACTATAATTCTACTAAGCACCTGAGCTCAACCAACTATTTCATACACCTACTTGTGGGCCACCCAATATAACATTTTTTGTAGCACTCTGTATAACTAAATTCACCAATCCTCAACATATTCCACCCAAACCGTAACTTTTGATGTTCACCCTATATAAAAATTTTTTTCAATATTTTTAAGACCTGCCTTCTATAGCTATAACTCTACTTCTATCTATAATTAAACTATCTTGTATATACTGCTGCCAATTAGTCACCCATTATAACTTATTTGTCTATCAGTTTTTGAACCATCCTGTATAACTATAATTTTATTCTACAAAATATTGCAATTACGCTGTATATACATCTGTTTAGGGGCCACCAAATATAACATTTTTTAAACACTATAACTCTGATATACTCTATATTTCAACTATCTTATCTATGCAACTGTTTAAGGATTATGCTAAATAACCAATTTTGAGATATTTTTCAATCATCCTGGAAAATGTAATTTGTCTTTACCCTATATGTCAACCACGCCTTATATGCAACTTTTTGTAACATGTTTTAATCACACTGTTTAACTATAATTTTACCTCGCCCCATGTTTCAGATAATGCATATATGGAATATCTCATGTTCTATCTATAAAAACTTTTCGAAAATTTTTTTATCGACACTGCTTAACTATAATTCTACTCCACACTCTATTTCAACCACCTTGTATGTGCAACTACTTATCAGCCACCCAGTTTGAGATTTTTTGTACCACCCTGTATAATTATAAATCCACCAATTCCCAATAAATTTCACCAAAACTTCAACTGTTTATGGGGCAAACTATGCAACAGTTTTTAAATATTACACTACTCCTCTCTATATTTCCAAAATCTTATATGTACAACTTATTATGAGCTACGCTATTTCACAATTTTCCTCATATGTTTTGAAACACAGTATAAAATATAGCAGCTCATGCCCTACCCTAAATAACAACTAACTTATTCTACAACACACTGTTTAATTATTATTCTACTCCACGCTATATTTCAACAACCTTGTACATGCAACTACTTATGGGCCACCCAATATAACATTTTTTCACCACCCTGTATACTTAGTATACTAGTCCACCCTATACCACTCAATGATACAGTTTGGAATACATACTCCATGTTATGTTGAACACCCTGCATAAACAACTGCTTCTAAAATTTTTGCAAACCATTTCATAGCTCAATAAAATTCAAATATCCTAACTCCGTACATAATATATTTTTTATCCACACTGTATAAATATAATTCAACTCCATCCGTTTTTCAAAGACCTGTATACAACTGTTTATGGTCCATTCAATATATCTTTTTCGAATCACCCCGTATAACTTCCCCCTTATTTCAATCACATTGTATACATGCAGCTACGTACAGGCCACCTAATATACCTTTTTTGCAAAATTTTTTAAATCCATATAATTCTACTTCGGTATAAGTTTTCCCTTTCATATATATGGAACACCATGTAAAATTTCACTTGATTTATCAGTTGTTTTAAAAATTTAATTAAATTTTAAAAACAAAACATGTTACGATGGTATATTCCGAATCTTGAATAAAAGCTAAGCCGATGCAAGTATCTAATATTTGCGTTACCGAACATGGTAGTAGTATTTTCCCTATATCTACCGTTTCTGTCAATATAGGGATATAAAATGCATACCAGATATTTAATCAAACTATAAGCTTTGCAACAAAAAAGACCCATCAAAAACAGTTGAGCAGTTATTACGTGATGAAGTAACAAACAAATAAGACAAAAACAATTTTATAATAGTATAGAAGATAGAAGATGGGAGTCTTATCTAATCTGAATTAAATACGTTGATAACGAGTATACACTTCCTGGCCACTCATAATTATAATTAGTCCCTTAACTTTCTCAATTTATACACCAACAATTTTAGTACATTAATAACTATTATTATAGAAGTCCTAAAAGGAATCTAATTTCTAATTAACTAAGCCACTGTCTTTGCTTTGGTAATTTTCCTTTTCTCAAACACGTAAACTTTGAAACATTCGAGTTTAATGTGCTTCTTGTATTCGAAGATCAGACACCATATCTTGGAAATAGTTCTGCAGTTATTCCACTCAAGTTTGGTGGAAATAATCCCATGTGGATTGCATTTCAGTCAGTTACTAAACCAAAAACATTGCAATGACCGTTTAAAAGTTGGATTAAACATTTCAAATACCTACCCTAAAATTTAATAGGTTATTCAATACAAGATTTTTTATTTTATTTCTCTGCTTTGTAGAAACAATTGTTTAGTTATCTCAGTTCGGGATCTTGTATTGGAAGTCTTGCCGATTTGATATTTAATTATTTTCATGTCCTTCTGTCGTCATCCAAACATGTTGGTAATTGTCGGGGGTCGACTGTCCCTTCAGTTCTAGAATTATAGAATAGTCCCAAATTGGTGATATAAACAAAACCGTACAACATAATCATGATAATTCCAGGTCTATACTTTGCTTCTACTAGAGGGGTTTTATTTTCTTATTAGTGAATCCAAATAAGCAGTAAAAGTGCAAGAAAACGGCAATACTTACTTTTACTTCTTATGATACACTCTCCTTTTGGCAGTTAACAGTTTTTGATGAAAATATTATTATATACTCTGTGGGTTCAATAAAAATTAAAAAACAAACTAATATCACAATAATAATTCAACATAAGCCCTTCGCTGCACTAACTATCTGCTGCGACGATGGGCTGCTCCTTTTAAAATCAGCATCGAAAACTCTCGTACAATCCATTATCGAGATCAATTTTTTTGTCCTAAAAGCGATCGATGTCGTACTGGAATGAAACCAGGGCCGGCTTAGGGAAATTTCGTTACAATACAGATAAAAGTTGTAGCGATAATCTATGATTTTTGTCGTGTTTAATGTTTTTGGGACAGCCAATTGTTTTGTTTGAAATATAGTGGCTGTAAATGGTGAAATGATACCAGCCAATCCCTCCATATTGCTGATGGTCTTCCTCTTCGTCTTTCTGTTGTGACCCAGTCCTATATTCTTTTTGGTATTCTTGAGCAATCCATTGTCTTGAGGTGACTAAATTATAGTAATTGCTTAGATTCTAGTATGGCTAAACTGGTTCCATTTTCTTGCACCCCCCTCTATCATAAGACCATTTCTTGGTTGTTCCAGCTAGAATGTTGTATTACTACGCCTACATTAATCCATTTACAGTGCAAATTAGCTTTATTTCTATTTACCAGCTCCCACTTCTCCGACCCATTTGAACAAACATATTTAAAGATTGCATTATACATTATATGTTTTATCTTTTGTAATATTCTGTCGCTACAAAGAAAAGAGTTTTGCCGTTTGAGGAAAGAGTTACTTCAAGGTATTTAAATTTGGTGTAGTGTTGTTCCCGTACCAGTATCTAAATCATTATGATAGTCTATTTATTCCTCTAGACGTGTGTACCTTTTTTAGGGTTCCGGATCTACAATAAACAGATACCCTAAAAAACGGAAGATTTTGAAATTTGATATCAATGTGTAGTTTGGTGACCTAATCAGGAGTAGATATCGTAAAAGAATAAATTTTGATTTTAGGGGTAATTCTGGGGGGAAAAACTAAAAAAATCGACCGTTCCTCCCCCCTGATCTCCGAAAGTACTGCGCCTAAAATTTTGAAAAAATAGGAAATATAGAACGTTACCAGAACTTTTCAGAAAAAATTAAGGAAAACCATTAATATTAATTTTGTGGCGCAAATTATAGAATTCAATGAAAATTTAATTTTTTGCACCATGTAATACATCAAATGAGGATTCTGAGGAACACAAATATATATTTTTCATATTAAAAAAAATAATTAAAAACATATTAACTAAAGTATACCAAAATTTACCCATCCCCCCCCTATCTCCGAAACTGTAAAACGTAAAGTTGTGAAAAAAATTGGAGGTATAGGGACTGATCTGAAGTTTATTGGAAAAATAAGGAGAAACCTCTACTTTTAATTTTGGGGGGCAAATTATCATGTTATATATCAAATAAAAGGGCTCATTATGACGAAAACAAATATTTTTTCATATTTTTAAAATAAATAAATTAAAAGATATTAACAAAAATATAAAAAATTTTACATATCCCCCCCTTATCACCGAAACCATAAGCTGGAAAATTTTGAAAAAAAATGGACGTATAGCCCCTTACCTGAACTTTACTGGAAAAATAAGGAGAATTAAATGGAAAATATAAAATTAAAATTGTTTCTAACCCGTCATGTTATATATCAAATGAAAGGGCTCATTACGACGAAAATGAATAAATTGTTTCATATTTTTAAAATAAATTAATTAAAAGATATTAACCAAAATATAAAAAAAATTACCCCCCCCCCCTTATCTCAGAAACCATAAGCTGGAAAATTTAAAAAAAAAAATGCAGGAATAGCCCCTTACCTGCACTTTACTGGAAAAATAAGGAGAAACCCTACATATTCATTTTGGGGGGCAAATTATAGAATTAAATGGAAAATAAAAAATTATAATTGTTTCTAACGGATCATGTAATATATCCAATCACAGGGCTCATGATGACGAATACATTTATATTTCTTTAATTTTTATGGAATGAATATTTTAAAATATATTAAAAAAATATTTAAAAAAAAATACCCATTCCCTCCGTTATTCCCCAAATTATAAGACATAAACTTTTTGGTTTACAAGAAAAATATGAAGAAATCCCTAATATTAATATTGGGGGCCAAATTATAGAATTAAACGGAAAATAATAATTTTTGTAACGCATCATGCAATACATCAAATGAAAGGGCTCATTATGAAGAATACAAATATATATTTTTCATATTTTTTAAATTAATTGTTTACAAGATATTAACATAAAGATTAAAAAAAATTCATTTCTCGCTTTATTTCCGAAACCATCCTACCGAAAATATTGAAAATAATTAGGGGTACTCGGGCTCACTTGAAATTTATAACAAAAAATATTAGAAAACCCCCATAGTAATTTTAGGGACAAACTATACAATTAAATGGAAAATAAAAATTCAAACAACAAAACAAATATATCATATTTTAAATAATTTGTTTAAAATATATTAACATCAACTTAATTCCCACTTTAGAAACTACACTATTTAAATTTTGAAAAATATATTTTATTTATATTTTTAAATAATTTGAATAACAGATTTAATAATTTATAATTTAAAACTTGACCTATTTTGCGCCTTTATCTTCCAATCTACAGAGCCTCAAAACTCAGACAGTAGATTATAAAAGGCTTCTCTGAAAGTTTATTTGTAAAATAAAACTCGAATGTTAATTTTTGGGGGCCAAATTAGAAAATTAAAGGCATATGTTTTCTGATAAAAATGAAGCGAATCCTGAAGCAGATATAATAAAAAGTCTATGTGTGGAAAATCAAAGTGTATATTTTTTATAAATTTAAAACGCTTCCTTTAAAAGATATTAGGGTAAATATAAGAAAATGAACTCATTCCCTGCTTGTCTGAAACTGGAACATTAGAATCTTGAAAGTGGTACGGAACCCTAAGTATGTCAGTTCAACTCGTTTTTGACCAAATTATTTTTGTATTAAGTACCAACCCCAACTTTTTAAATACATTCTTAAGCGCTCTAAACGTAGAGCTGACATAGTCTGCGAAATAAAGTATTTTGACCATCAAATTATCGATAAGCAAACCCATTCCAATGCATCTTAGCTTCCACTTTTTCAGAGCTATATATCTTGAAAATTAGTGAAGCTAAGGAGCATCCTGGTCTCATTCTCATTATCAATACTCAAAAAAAATACTAAGGAAATTCTTTGAGGCTAGTAAGATAAAAAGATGGATGGCGTATTAGGCAGAGCTTTGACTGGAGCATGTTTACAAGGAAAAGTATATTTAACGGCAAACAGAAATTGAAGAAGTTCAAGAACCTGATCGAAATACAATCGGCAGAAAGAAACCAATGAACTCCTTGGTGTAATAAACTGACAAGTAGCTATCATAGTCAGGATTTTTTGGAAACAAGAGCTAAGGAACGAGGAAGTGATACACAAATCCTGTTTTTTGCTCTATGTAGCAAACAACTTAAGTTGTTATTGTAAATTAAGGCGGTAGCAATATAACATTTAAAAACTATTTAAAAACAGAGACCATTGAAAGCCAATTTTTTTGAAGAAATCATATGCTGCTCACCAGAAGAATAATTCTCAAACGCATTAAGTTACTTTTTATTAATATAATCTTTTAGAATAGGCAGGACGTATAGCTCCAAGACCAGGCGACAGATGGACACAGCGCATTCTGTAATGGAGACCAAGACTACGACTTAGATCTGTCGGTAGACCGAACACTAAGTAGACTTATGGAGTCAAACGAAGGGCTGGAACCAACTGAAAGAAGCATAACATAGCTGATGGTGGCGGGAAAAGGGGAAGACCTGCAACCAGCAGTGAATAGATATAGGCATAGCGTAATCGTGACTCTTTCAGAGATCTATATATAAATAGGCTAAGACAAAACGATTAGGTACCATTTTCTCCTCTGTTTCTCAACCGATTTTCTTCATTTTTGTTTTGTTTAGTAGCTACTGACGACCTTCAGTGCAGAATGCTAATCTTAATTTATAATATTGGTTCATTCATTAAATAAATATAATAAAAATTCATTATTTACGTCAATAATGTCAATGCCAAACAAATGAATGTGCCGCGTGCCGCTGCCGCCAGACTCAAACCATTGAGTAATTATATATAGACAGACCAATGCTATTATATACTTAGAGCATGTACTTCTGGAGGTGGCATGCAAGCGTTGTTATTGTTTAGTGGGTAAAGTAATCGTTGAATATCATAATTATACAGGGCGATTCCAGATATGTTAGAAATATTTTTTTTATTGGGTGGCACATAAGCAGTTGCATATTTAGGGTATTTAAAATATAGAGTAGAGTGCAATTATAACTAATAAAATAATTATATAGGGAAGCCCATTAGCGGTTGAATTTACAGGGTTCTTGGAATAGAAGGTGCAGTAAAATTACAGTTATACAGGGTGGTGCAAAAAATGTTATACATAGATGCATATACAGGGTGGCGGAAATGGAAATGCAACATTTCGTAACCCATAAGCAGTTGTATATATACTTAAGATGAAATATAGGGTAAGAGGAATTATAGATATACAGGATGGTGATAAAAAATGTTAGAATAGGAATTGATTTATAGAGTGGCCGACGAAGAGTTCCATATATATAATGATTGAAATATAGGTCGTAGTAGAATTATAGTTACAGAAGATAATTAAAAATTTCATAAACAAAAAGTTTAAATATGGTGGGTCATAGGCAGTGGCATATACAGAATGGTTTACCCGGTGGTTGAAAAATGTTAAAAAATATTATGCGTGGTCTATAAGCAGTTGCATATACAGGGTGGTGGAAATATATAATGAGATGGAATTATTATAATGAGGATTTTAATAAATGTTAGAGAATTGAGTGCAATTATAGCTATACAGGGGTGTTAGAAAAAATAAATATTTAGGGTAGCCCATTAGCAGTTGAATTGTTGTCATATTAAATTAAGAATTACGAATTTGAACACAAATAAAGTTCTATGAATTATATCTGAAAAAAACTTGAATTTCGTTACTTATTTGTAGAAGCGAGATGTAAGACCGACATCTAGGATTTTCGAGGAAACTATCACACAGAGGTTCCGAATCTGGATCCGTTCTGTGTAATTGCTGTTCTCCCTAAAGTCCTAGGATAGAATGTCACTATAAAATTTTCATGTTACTTAACCTGCCGGAGATATTGACACAATTGGTCGAATTTCGACCACTGGGCGACAGCTAGTCTCTATAAAAACAGGTCCCAGAGTAAATCATTGAAGAACTCCAACAAATATTTGCTGCATTCTTTTTGAAAGATCTAACCACTTAGTAATTAAGAAATTTGCGAAAAAGAAATATGTTGATATTTAAACCGCCCTTAATCAATACGAACATAAAATTTTCTCATGCCCGATGTATTTACATTTCAATTTTCTTTTCCAGAAGCTCTTCGTGTCGAAAAGTTCCACCAGGCCTGCTCGCAATCGCGAGGTGAAGAAACTTTATCGGTTCTTGGCGAACTCATGTTGGAAAGCCACGCGAGCCTCAGAGACCTCTACGAATGTAGTCATTCGCAGCTTGACAAGCTGGTGGAATTGTCGAGGGAGCTGACGTTGGGATCAAGATTAACTGGAGCCGGTTGGGGAGGATGTGCGGTTGCTCTGCTGCACCAACACAATGTCGACAGATATTTAGATTTTCTCCGAAAGAATTTTTACAAGGATTTAGGGTACAGAGGGAACTTCGATAAGGTGTTGTTTTCAACTTCCCCGAAAAGCGGGGCCTGCATTTACATCACAAAATAGTATTTCGAGGAAGTTTTAATTTCTATGAATATTTATGTAGATATTGAGGTGTGGGGGACTAATTATGCTGTATTGTGAGTTTAAGAGCTTGATAAATATTCCGAGATTAATTGTGTTTTTGTTTATTTGTCGACCTGCTTATCCGATACGAAAATATTAAAGATTTATGTTTGGTTGCCTGAAGAAATATACTGAAAGAAGCGATATTTTTTTATGTACATAATACTTCATAGAAAGTGTACCGATAAGCATTAATACTTGGGTCAGATAAACACGAAATGTGTAATTTTGTTAAAAGCATGATATCCTTTATACTAAAAGTACGAGCTTCTATTTTGTTAGACATTAGTATTTTAAATATCAAATATATATTCTCTGAAAAGTAGACAAATATTGAAAAACAATTCTTGGGACTAATCATTTTTTCCAGGGTTTGTTGCATAAGTAGAAAAAATTATGTCCTTTTGCTGCTATAAACTCTATTCAAGTAAGATCAGTAAACTGTTTTGTTTACTTCAAGATGATGACAACTTAGAGTTGTTGAAACGGCGTTGAGTGTTTAAAATAATGGTTTGGTGTTAGGGTGCAAAACTATGTCTTTACATAGGATCAAGAAATGCATCTTCGATAACCCTTTAGATTTCCTTTTATGTATTAGGATTGTTGAAGATTAGAAGATAGAAGAACCCCATCTAAATCCCAATATTGTCTCAATAATCAAAACGCAAAAATATGATAAATAAATAAATAAATATTTCTTTATTCAACATCTAAAATCAGTGCATTTACAAAAAAAATTAATCTTACAAATACAAATGATTTATTTGCCTTGTCAAAACAATCACCACCCGCGTCACTCAGCATCTTTCAAAAATTCATAATACGAGTAGTATGCTTTTCTGGACAGGTATGTGTAGAGCTCTTTTCCAAACTTCACTATACTTTTCTCATTCCCTCTAGCTCGCATATATTTATTAAAACTTATAGTCCCCCTATAGATATGAGAATTTTGCCCAACTGATAGCCTAGAGAATGGCTAATGTAGTTCATTGCTGCTACGAGTTGAATAAATGTATATTTGATCATTTCTAGTAAGTAATACTTGCTTCTTAATATTCATTATTAATAGGTAAATATGTAATGAATGAACCGTCAGAATATTAAACTCAATGAAAAATTGCTTGCAAGTAGTTAAGGGGGGAACACCAGCTGTACATCGTAAGATGTTTTTTGTGTAGAGAAGACTTTGTCAATATCAGCTGAACAGCCTCAAAATATAAGGCCATATGACAAAATCGACTCCGCTAGACCGAAATATGCTAATTTAAGAACTTTGAAACTTACGGTAAATTTTAATTGGCGCATTAGGAAAGAGGTCTTACTTAATTAATTTATTAGTTACATAATCCATGGTTTTTCCCAACTAAATTTATTATCAACAACTATTCCTAAGAATGTACATGAATTTATTATATTTAATTTATAATTTAAATTATTTGTGTTGTTTTTAGGTAGGAATGACATTATTTATGATTTTTTTAACATTTACCGTTAAACCATGTGAATTACAATAGTCATGAAATTCTCGAGTGGCTACATTAGCATTTCTGACAAGTTCAGAATCGCCTTTCCCAAATATGCCAAAATTTGTGTCATCAGCATAGAGAATTTTGAGATCACTTGTGGGACGTGATAATGAAACATCATTAATAAATATAAGAAATAGAACAGGGCCCAATATTGAGCCTTGTGGCACCCTCTTATGGACTGTCTTGAACTTGGATCTAGTTTCGTCTACTTGAACAGCTTGTTCACGGTTTGTGATGTATGATCGAATCCATTCATTTGCAGAGCCTATTTTCTTTATCTAGTAACAAGTAATGATCTAAGGAGTCAAATGCACGTGATAAATTTCAAAGATAAGTGTTCTGAAACAGACAACTAAAGAATCCGTAAACACAGTCAGATTAATCACCAAAACTTGCAGTGCAACTTTTTCTTGAAAGTTGCTGCCTATGTTTTATTATTAATTCCTTTGCAATAATTTGAAGTCTTAATATTAGGCTTTAAAACGGCCAATCGTTGTTTTTAGTCTGAGCTATACCTTCTTGAAATAGTTTTTTATAGGATATTTGACAAAAAAATCCTGCGAGGAAAAAAATGGTTTGAGGTAACCTGATCAATGGACTTACGCAAATAATTCCAACTATTTTTAAAATGTTAAGAATTAGAGCATAGGTTTTCATGTCCTGAACCCCAGCTCACTCTGTATTTATTATTTTTTTAGGGATTGTTTATTTATATATTTTAAAAAGCCAAATATGGGTGAAAAAAAGTCGAAAACTGTTATCTATAAGGTTTTTAAAACATATAAATGAACAAATTCTTAGTGGAATGTTCACATTGTTCACTTTTGCTCAATGGCATTGTCAATATGCATAAGCATGTTACTTGTACCACAAGAATCTAAAGAAACAGTCAGAACTTTATTATCAATATTCTCTTGATAAAACGCGTGGATTGAAACTTTTGGTGATCAAAGTTAAGGGCCCGGGAAATATAATTTGAGATCCCTATATTTGCACCAAGGGAAATTATGGAAAACAACTATCATTACTATGAAGAAAATCCGAGATGTAAAAGTGCCTATTATGTATTACCTTTACATCAACACTTTTGGATGAAATTTTTCCTTCTAGACGACGAGAAGGTGCTACTTTAATAACCTGCAAAATCACTCTATTTATTTCCACTTGGTGTTTTTTGTTGACACATCTGTAATCAAAAACTTATGCTAGCTTCAGAAGAATCGCACCACTAGTAATTGCCAACAAATTACACCAGATACAACGTCTGTAAAATTGTTGGAAAGGGGTGAATTCGGAATACTTTCAACACTTAATCAGACAAAACACTAACTAATTACGAAATTTCAAAATCTGTAAATATAAAAGTCAGCGAGGTGGTTCGGAGAGGTTAGTGATGGAATTGCCATGCCTCGTCTGCCTAAAATCCTAAGTATACCGATTTCTATGATTTTTTAATTTTCGAATACAAAGCGGTATACCTTACATGATAATTTTAGATGAGGCACCCTATATATGTGTTTGGACCATATTAAAAAGTTACTATAATAAGCAAAATCCAATAGAAAATATATACAAAAATGGTACATATTAATGTTCAAAAGATATTTTATTTAACATTTTATTTTAATATTCCGTACCCCGCCTATGTCAGACGTCCTTGCAACTTATTTCTATACAGGCATGCGACCAACCCTGTTCCAAGAATTTATAGGCATCAAATATTTTCACCAAAAACGCCGGCGCCTAAATTTTTATTGTTTGTTTACAAATTCAAATGACTTTTAATATTCCTAGATACCAGTGGCGTATACGGGAAAAAAGTTAGAATAATAAATGAAATGAAATTTAAGCATATGCAATCGTTCCAACTAACATAAAGCCTGATCAAAGAGCTTTCCAAAATCATTAACTCGTAAAATTATAAAAATGTCCCATGTACATCAAATTGTTTTATTTTAAATATGACGAAATAAGTAAATTCAATCTACAAAATCCTGAAAAATTATTTAAATAACATTATTGAATGTGACGCCTATGGTCAGTATCGACCTTGCACCTGTATTAGTACCCTAGAAAAATTTGTGATTATATATTGTGGGTGGATTTTTTTACGACGTAGTAAACACCTGTTACTACCATATACTATTTTCATTGCTAATTATATGCCGGGACTAGAATTGGAAAATGGCCGGTTTTTTAAAAACGACGAATCACAAATGATATTTAGAACAGAAGAGATCATATCAGTGACGTACACCAGAAAATATTTTTATGTAGTACAAATTAATTACTTTATTGATAAATATTAATTATTTTTTTGATATACTTTTAATATTTAAATAATTTAGGGTGGAGTGATTTTTAAGAAGATAATATTTGTTTTAGAGGGTTTTGTTATATATTTTTTTGTAATTGCCATATTTAATGGAAAGTAAATAGATTTATTTGGAACTGTTGAATTGTTAAAGTTTCGATGGACCCATAATGGAGTGCATTTTTATATTTCAAAGAAAATGACATATTATTATTCCGATTTACATCACTGTGTAATATAACACTTTCAAGCAGCGATATCATTTTTTTTTGGAAACGCAGGATTTTGAATCTAAACTAACAAATGTAAATATGTAATAAATAGTTTTTTATTACTTTTTATTTTATTCTAGTGTTAAGTTAAGTTTGCAGTAATCATATATAGCCATAGAAAATTGTTATTGATGAAAATACTAATAATAACAATAACTGCCTAGTTTAGGGTTAACCTTCAAATGAATATATTACTTATGATTATTTATTTAAATTAAGGTTATTCGACTTAGCCATACAAAGACAATTATAAAGTTTAAGTAAATTTCAACAAGTTTTTCAATAGGAGCTATGGAGATTAAATAATGAAAATATCAAAATATTGTTTATAAACAACAACCCTCTGTATTTACAAATGATTGTATTGGCTCATATAGATCTCTGAAAAGTTAAACATATGAGTCATATATTAACCTATTATTAAATTTATAAATTCTTCAATTATTAAAAATAACTTACCTGAGGTATGTTTATGGAAGTTTATGTAAGTCATAAAAGAACCATAATATTAAAGGAAATGATCTCCCGGTATTAGTTATATTTAAGTAATCACAAAGATAGGTAGATAGACAAAACAAAATCAACGTTGCAAATGGCGTCCCCCAGGGATCCATTGAAGGGCCTCTATTATAAATAATGTATACCAATGAATTTATAAATGAAACAACAATGCACTTTTATGTCAATCCTTTAATTTTATGTTATAATCGATTTGACACAGCTTTGTATTTGTAGTTATTTTTTTTTGAATGTTCAGGATTTTCAGATTGTTGTTTAATTTATTAGAATATATTTATAAAAAACTTCGTACACATTGGCAATTAATTTGTTTTGCCTTACACAACTCTGACTTCGGGTATATTTCTTTTGTGTATCTTCGCATTTTAGAAAGCTTTTTGAAAATTAATATTCTATTCTGTTACTTTTATTGGTATCTACATTTTCACTAATACAATTTCACATTTTCGCTATTATTTTATCAAATATTTTCGTTGCATTTTTATATAAATTTCCTGAAGCTATAATGCCATACGCAGCAATTCTGGGTATTCTAAAAATTTTTAGTTTCTCAAAAAACATATACTAAATGCAGCTTAATTTATAGAAGGTACATTTTCTTTCTAATTTAGTAATTCGTCAAAAACTACCTCTAGATAATTAACGCTAGTTACCTTTTTGAGTGACTGGTTCTCTGTTTGTAAATTTCATTTTGGAGGCACACTACTTGTCTTATTCGCATATATCTCGTATTGAGTTTTATTCTTATTTAACATTATAATCTATAGCTTCACACCCACAGCCTTTGCTGGCGGTTTTACAATATCAGCACTGACTATCTATAATATGTCATTAATATAACTAAATATCGGACTAAGAATCGAACCGTGTGGAACTAAAATGGTTGTCGTGACTTTGCAGCTGCAGGTATTTTCAATTTTTACTATCTGTACTCTGTCAAAGAAATAGCTCTTAATTTAAATTTAGAACTATACTTCTTAGTCCATACTTTCCTACTTTGTAGATGTTCGTGTTTAACACAGTCAACGTTTTTGGTTAAATCAAATTTGGGTGTATGCGTTGAGCTAGACTTCCAATAGCATGTGCTGTGCGTCAACACTATAATAAACCTTATCTTTGTTTTTGAAATTAATCTGTGTTTGGTAAAAAAATTACACCAGTTTATAGAGCAAAATTTAAATTTTCTGATAGTTTATAGATAATTATTACTAAGATTTTAACAGCAAACTCGTAGAAATAAACGATTTAGATAGGTAATAAAAATCCAGAAAAACACGAGTTTTATTTGTTTGTTTCTTATATAATGAAAAGTTATGGAGGAATCGTAATGCCGTCAACATTGGATACTTTTTTTGCGAGTAGACTTAGAAAAAATGTCAAAAAGGGTTTTTTTCCAAAAAAATTAACGTATAACTTGGATTTTTGTAATGTCCAAAATATTCCAAGTGAAATGCATTTTATAAGCTTTCAAAATATATTTTGCATATTGCTTTTGAACTATCGTGTTAAATACGATACGCCCTGCAAAATAATTCTTCAAACTTTTTAAACTGCAATTCTGCAAGACCTACTTAACGTGCAATATCACTATGAGGCAGTTTCCAACTGTTATTACAACCAAGTTATGAATTTTTAAACAATTCACTTTACACCGGTTTTTCCAGCTTTTCTTTATGAAAATTGCAGCGATCAAAATTTTTAAACATTCATTTTGAAGATTTTACGATTCTCTACATTTTTTCTATTGACGCATTATGAACAGATCATTACATATTGCACTATAAGCAATTAAACTAAAATACCCCACATTTTTTGGGGTTTTTGAGGCTCAAATAATTTACTTCTACGAGTATGCTGTTAAAATTATGTCAGTTATGACATATAAACTATTATTTACGTGATGACTTATGCGGTTTGCTGTTAAATTTTATGTCGCCTAAAAATCTATATTGACTGGTGTAATTTGATTAATCTGCGGTGTAATATTCTTTCTAAAAGTTTTGATAATATAGTTAATAATGATAGTGACATGCAATTATTTATTTCGTGCCTAATGATTTAATATGAATATCGCGACAATTATTTTCTTCTATGGAACACCATAATGTTTTTAACTGCCTTCTGTAGCAATCATTCTACTCCGTCCTATATTTCAATCATAATATTATAAATGCAACTCCTTCTATCACTTTACTTTGTGATTTTGTTTGCTATAACTAAACATCCTGTGTATAATCGCACCAAATAGCAGTTTAGAGCTTGACATGTGTTGTTACTGAATTTCCTACTAGGCCAGGAGTAAGTGACACCAAAAGCACCGTCTTCGCAAAATGGAAAAATTTTCATCTAAATAGGTATTTGCCTTGTATATAAACAAAAACAGCTTGGTACTCATTGATTTAAGGAGCCGAAAATACTATGCCTTACTACTTATGTGCTTGAGATGTAGATAGAAAATTTTCAAATTTGCAATCAATACTTCCAGTGCCTACAATTCCCGCACTATTCCCTTGGAATTAAAATATTTATGAGGAAGTGTCTGTTACGTCACTTCGATGAAATTTGTGATAAGTATATTGGAAATTTCGGAGATTTTCTGCAAAACTGAAAACTGCTCTTTGTAGAAAAGTATATGGGACCACCTAGGGTTCTTACTTAATAGATTACACGTTAAGAAACTTTACACATCCATAAAAATTGGTCGATTTCCACGCACGCAGGTGTTCATTCACAAATTTCATCGCTTCACCAATAGAATTCTTTTCCCAAATTTGATGTTTCAGCAATCCGGATATATACTCTATTAAACAAGACCATGCTCATTCAAAACAGATCACAACAGGAGATAAAATCAGGTCACATACATACAAAAAAGAAATACGCGACGAATTGATAACCTCCTCCTTTTTGGAAGTCGGTTAAAAACTGTATTTTTTTGAGCTTGAAACTTTAATTATTGTTTATTTCTATGTGTATTGTATTTATTTATTTTGATGAAATAAAATCTATCTATCTATTTACTAACATGAAAATCTCAGAATAATGCTAATTTCGAAAGAATTTTCCAACCCAATATCTAAATAAAATGCTCTCGCCGGAACTCTATGCTGCAATCATTGGATAATAAAGGGGGAGAAAACGGACTTGGCAAAACACACTACAAGGCATAACTCAAGCCATGTGAACATGCTCCACTAACAGGAACTACTACTTCTAAATGATTTTACTATGGCTTTTTATACGGAATAGTTTTACTGGGAGAGTGTTATAAAACACTTGCTCTATCATCAATAATGTAGAGACTCGTATAATTCCGTTTTGCCAAAATTATGGTACGATATTTTACATTTTCGTTGGCAAAACTTGGCAGCATTCCTGTTGAGAATACAATGAAAACGTTATACGCGATTCTTTATTTGTCTAGACAGGAATGTTCACGTGTGAACGGTGTTTCCATTCTCGCAATTAATTGTGTTGGGGAGTGGTACGTGATGTACCAGGATATAATATTTAAAGAATATTGAATTACCGGTTAATGTATATAGTCCAGGAAATGAATCTCGAAAAAAGGTAAAACCTCGCAATTCTTTGATCCTGCATGGATTGAGTTGAAATTTTAACAGAAGGTAGGTGATAGCCCAAGGATCAAAATCTATATCGAACCGAAGAACGCTGAAGGGTTTTTAGGGGTGAAAACTATCCCTAATTGTTAAAAATTATAAAATAACATATTAAACCTGAATATGAGTAAGATTTCATATTTCAACCTTTAGAAAGCAACCCTTGTTAGAGATTAAAAGAAATACTAATTCTAAAAAAAATGATTTCGCCTTGGATCGATTTGCATAAAAATTTGTTCTTCTTGTTCTTAGGAGTGAAAACTACCCCTGATTGTTAAAAATAATAATTCCTACAACCATAAAATTATATATAAAAGAAGAGCTCAAGCACTTTAAATAAAAAATATAATGAATTTTTTATGCACTAACCCGTTTATTTTCACAATTATAATAAAGACAACTGAATAATTTTAAAAATATTGTCAGCGCACGTGCTACTTTTAAACTTGAGAAAACACTGACGAGGAACCAACGAAATATACACTCACACTCGTAGACATATGAGTAAATGTTTTATTCTTTTCTATGGGATTTGAAAATAAGAACAGGGAAATTTTCGAATGTATAACGCCCCACTACAGATTATACCAGTTTTGTAGATTTTTATGCTCCGAAGTGAATGAAATTTTTCGGAAAAAAAAATTAATTGGTTTCTTTAACGTATTTCCTTCATGTTTAACGATAGAGTATTTCTTCAAAAACGATTTTGTGGATTTTTCAAGAGCTACAAGAATCTGTAAATTATATCTCTTTCGAACCCTTGGTTTTTAAATGGGGTGAGTTTAAAGGCCTCAAAAAAGATGGTGCTCGTTCGTAAATCGATGTTTCAAAAGGCTATATCTCGCCAAATATTCACTGTATACAAAATGTAAGTAAAGAAAAATTTTAATCATTAAAAAAGCTACAATTTAGTACATTTTTATTTTTTTCATATATTCAGTATTTTCGGAGATATTTAAAAAAAGAAGGGTGAGAAATATGAAATTGTGAATCGTTTCTTGTTTTAAGCTCTAATTTTTCTAAAACTAATGGTTTTAAATGGGTCAAACTTCTTGGACGTATTAACAATACATGTACAATGAGAATTGCAGAAGGGTGAAGATCAATTTTAATTATGGGGGTAGTTATAGGGTTATTTTCATCGATTTTTTCGTATAAAAATGAGGAAATTACCTTATTTTCATCATAACTCACTCACTTTTTATGCTACAGTCTTTTTTTTAAAGATAGGTCTACTTATGCTCTTTAAAAAAGATCCGATGAGTTTTCTTCGAAATATGCATCATTTTCCCGGTATTTGACTTTGAATCTTTCAAATTTTGCATTTGAAGAAAACAGCTAAATATTAATAGGCCGTATTTCGGTTCCTATTAGTCGTAGAAACATTAAAAATAAAAAAATCGATTAAAAACGTCGATTTTTTCGTCTGAAAGTTGTTACTTTCAATCGCGAATAACTTGAAAAATACTAGTTTTACAAAAAAAATGTATAGAACATTTTTTGCTTAGAATCACTTTTTCAATCGATTTCTGTGATTAATAAAAAAATTTCCATCCTCGAGATGGGGTGGCAACGACCCCTAAGGCTTTGGCGCCCTTTGGTTCGATATATATTTTGATCCTTGGGCTCTTACTTACCTTCTGTTAAAATTTCAAGTCAATCCACATAGGACCAAAAAATTGCGAGGTGAAATGCTTCATTTCCTGGACTAATAGGGTGGACCACTAGTAATGTCGCAGGCTATGGCAATGGAAAGACAGATTGACAGGGTAACGCATATTATCTAACAGAATACTCTAAAACAGTTTTCGGTTCCTATTTCCTACCAACCTCAATTTGTTTTTATCTAAGACTATAAATTATTTTCTCCTATAATTATACGTGAACCCCTACCCAAAAAGCAGAGTTTAAGGAAATATAACGACTACAGGGTTGGGTACAAAAGCAGCTTTATTTAGCCTAGAAGTCCTAGCAGGAAAATGTTTAGATCAGCAGAAAGATCGAGGACATTGACATTGGGCTGGACGCTATCTGTTTGAGAATCTTCAAAAATCTGTACTGAAACCGATATGTTAAATACAATTTGATAATACTTTGTCACTGAAAAACATTAATATTGGTAAGAGAGTAAGGCAGATGTTGTTCTCCACACTTTGACATATACTAGGATCGCCGGTGGTTAAAATTCGACTAATTGTGTCAACAAGTGATGAAATTCAACTTCTTTTCATATACAATTGATAGGAATTTATTTGTGTTCAAATTTGTAATTATTAGTTTAATATGGCGAAGATACATAAACTGGAAATTAAAAACAAAAATTTAGTACCAGGAAATTTCTTAAAATTAAATATTTCAGCTATTAACCGGCAATATAGAAAATAAAATAAAGATAAAATCTAACAATGTAATTTGTTCCTCGAAGTTTCCTTGGATTTCCATTCTCTTGAAATGGTTGATCTCCATTTCAAGACGATGGAAGTTATGGAAACTTCGAGGAATCTGTTTTAATTTATTAGTAATACTTGTTCAATTTTCATTTATATATTTAATGAATCTGGTACATGGGTGACTGTGCTTTACTCGTAAATTCAAAGATTCATAAAAAATGTCAGTACGTATAACCAGTTTATATCTTTGATTTCACTTAAGACTTTTTAAAAAAATATATTTTATTTAAAACACAACATTCAAAAATTAACACTTTAAACTTGAAAAATAATATAATGTAAATTTAATATAAAAACTAACTGGACAAAATAAAATATTATAATGACAACCGTGGGATCGCTTCGGTTGTATTTATGATTTAATAAAAGCTGAAGTCAGCGAAAAGATATGCACACGATGCGTTTCCACTTTAACATCGAAGTACCAGGAAGCTGTCAGCTTAGTATGATACCGTTGCATCATACACGTGTTTACAATTAACACCTAACAGCTCCCCCTTATAAAGAAAAGTTGATGTTACAACATCAACTTTTAAATCAGATTAGGCTGTCCAACTGGGATCCATCTTGAATCACAGGCCTCATTTTTGGCACAAGTCTGGACAGTGGTTTTGGGAAGGTCCTTAGATTGTCTGCAGTGGAGTTTTCATCCTTTGGTGGCTTCTTGACGTGTTTTACGATTTTAACTGAAACGTATGCAACACCAGTGATTATGATTATTGTACTCGTAGCGTATGTAAACCAGGATATGTTTCTGTTTACAAATGGCTGGTTGATAAGGTCATCTAGGTCCCTGGAGTATTGATCTAAGTTATGGCTCGCTATGGAGAGGTCTTCCATATTCAGGTCATCTAGCTTTAGGGGCTTGAGCTCTGGGATATCTAGGTTTTGGGGGTGATAAGCTATTACCCCAGGCATAGGACTTGTTCTGCGGAAGCGTCGACTGGTTAGCTGTATCGTTGCGTGTTCCTGGTCTTTGCTGCTACAGTTATTGTTTCAAACAGGTAGGTCCTGTCCACGATGATATGGAAATCTCCACAGTCAGTTAGTATGCACGTGTTCTAACTGTGTTCGACAATCCTATTGACTGCGCCAATTTTATATCGTTGATTTCACTTACGACTTTTTAAAAAAATATATTTTATTTAAAACACAAAATTCATAAATTAACACTTTAAACTTGAAAATAATATAATGTAAATTGAATATAAAAGCTAACTGGACAAAATAAAATATTATAATGACGACCGGGGGATCGCTTCGGTTGTATTTATGATTTAATAAAAGCTGAAGTCAGCGAAAATATATTCACACGATGCGTTCCCACGTTGACATCGAAGTACCAGCAAGCTGTCAGCGTAATATGATACCGTTGTACAATTAACACCTAACAACCATATAATCGAACATATACTGTATAAACTAATTTTTCTCAATCTGAATCTGATTCAGTTTAATTTTAATTCTCTAACATTTATTAAACTACTCATAATAATAATTCCACTTATGAATGTATTTCCACCACAGTTTATATGTAACTGCTAATGGACTACCCAATATAAATTTTTTTGCCAACATTTTTTTTACCACCCTATGTAACTATAATTCTACTCTGGACTATATTTTAATAACCCTGTACATGCAACTACTCATGGACCACGCATCGTATTTTTTTAACAATTTTGAGTCCCCGGTAAAACTATATTTAGACTCTAACCATTCTGTATATGCGGCCTCCAAAGAACCACCGTATTTAATGTTTGTATTTCTAATTTTTTCTTTCTTCTTCCCCAATAAATCATTTTCTTTTTTATAATCACCCTGCATAACTATAATTCCTATCTCCCTATATTGCATCTATCCCATATATGCAACAGCTTATGGACTGCGAAATGTTGCATTTTTATTCTACTACACTGAATAAATATTACTCTACTCCAGCACATTTTTCCACCACCCTGTATATGCATAATGTAATTATATTGCGCCCTTTATAATAAGAACTCTGTAAATGCAACCGCTAACGGGCTACCCTATATTGTTATTTTTTCTTACCACGATGTATAATTATAATTGCACTCTACACTATCTCTTGAACACCCTTTATATGCAGCTGCTTATGGGCAACCTAATAAACATTTGATTTGTAACATATCTGACATCAGCCTGTATAATTATAATCTACAGCGTTCTATATCTCGGTAAATTTAAATATGCATATGTAAAAGCATATAACATTTTTGAACCATCCTCTATATCCTATAACGTTATCGATTGACTCTCAAGGGAACTTCATTCTGTGCCTTAAATTAACAAAAGCATACATAACTTTTTACTCATCCAACAATTACCTTATCAACACTTTTTACTTTAATTTTGTGAACCTTAAATTCAGTGTTAAAATTCTTAAGATCGTTCCCATCTGTATTGAAATAATAGTTCAACACCAGTTTCAATCTCAAGCAGGTTAATGAAACGATTTTTCCCAAGAAATTTATTTCTAGACGCCAAAAACCCCAAAAAGGTGAAATTTTGACGAAATCGTTACTGCCGTTTTGGAGAACTTAATTACATACAAATAAGATGTCTATAAATAAAAAAATATATATGAATTATATTATCAGCTAAAATATTTGCATCATATCACAATCACAATATCGTGAAAAGAACAGTCAACAATTTTTGACTGACAGCTAATATTTCGAACATTAGTTTTTAGGGCTTAAGGTACTTGTTCATAGTGGGCGCCATCTCACTTGGTTTTCATTAATAATTTATATTTAATTTACTTATTTTAAAAGAAATAAATAAACATTCTTTATATACACATATGCACATCTGTCTTTGTGTATTAATAATAGTATGTTCTTTGCACATTACATCTCGTTAGTTTTAGTTTCTTTTTTTGAGGCAATAATAGATACACACGGTTTTCCAAAATATTAGTAAATTGTTATTATAATTGTGATAAATTCAAGATCTTATAAGTTAGCGAAGTAGTTAACAAAACGATTCGGAAATTTACCTTGTCCACAGCAAAAGTCTAGCGTAAAGAATTATCATTCACAAACTCTGAAGTAGCTGGAGGACTTAATGTATGAAAACTCTTTTTGTGAGGCAGACATTAATGAATTAATTTCCCTCACAAAATTAAGTATGAGCCAAAATTATTTTCAGTTTGGAGGTTGCTTTTATGAGCAGAAGGAAGGAACTGCAATGGGAAACCCCTTGTCACCGTTCCTTGCCAACTTGTTCATGGGCAGGTTCGAAGTTGATGCAAAAAATGACTCTGAGGTTTTTCCTAGGGTATGGATACGGTATGTCGATGACATATTTGCTATATTTAATACTAATGAGCTCAATGTTAATGATTTCGTTATATATCTTAACGATAGGTTTGCTTCTTTTAAATTAACATATGGACAGGAACAAATAGGTCCACTAGCATTTTTAGATGTATTAGTTTTAAGAAATGATAGTGATAAGTTAGAGTTTGATGTATATAGGAAGGATACTAGCACATATAGATATTTACCTAATACGTCTTTTCACTCTCAACAACATAAAATGGCGGTGATTAATTTCCTTGTACATCGGTTGTTGACATTCCTTCTCAATAAAGAGAGGTTTGAAAATGAAAACAAAACTATTAGAGAAATAGCTGCATGTAATGATTATCCAACAGATATTATAGATAAATTAATTAGGAAGAAACAGCTTCGGTTACGAATGAAAGAAGTGTCAACTTTTCGAAATGAGTCACAAGAACAAAAGTTTGTCTCGGTTCCGTACAGTATTTATACTAGGGGCTTTAAGAAAGTTTTTAAAGAACTTGGTATGAAGGCGGTGTATAGAACAACTACAACATTAGAGCAATTGTTGGGCAATCCTAAAGATAAACTTGCTGATTTCGAGAAGTTCGGTATTTATAAAATCAAATGTAATGATTATGATTTCAAGTATTATGGACAGACACGCAGATCTATCAGTACCCGTTTCAAAGAGAATATTGCCCATTTGAAATACGGAAGAGCAGATTAATCTAGTGTTGCACATCATGTTTTAGAACACAATCACTCTGTAGATTTATCTTCTTTAAAATTAGTTAAACAAGTAAATAATTATAGGCAACTGGACTCTTACCAAAGTATAATGATTTATAAAAATAATAAACTAATGAATTCAGATAAGGGTCCTATTCCATACAGTTCATTGTATAGTTCACTTTCTAAGAATCCATAAAATAAGTATTAAAAATGTCATTACTTAATAATGTAGGGTAAAAGTAGGTAGGTAATTATATAAAATTTGCCTTATCTTTGAATTCTGTTATTTAGAATTCAGGTACTTGGGATTTACCTCTTGTACTAATTACATAAGGAATAGTTTAGTGGTAGGTATAAATTAAAGAAAATTGTAATTTTGATTTAGACTGGGTTTACTCCTTGAAGACGACAACTTAGAGTAGTTGAAACGGCGTTGAGTGTTTAAAATAAAGGTTTGGTGTTAGGGTGCAAAACTGTGTTTTTACATAAATTCAAGACTGAAGAAGTTACATACTCAATTCGTGAGGCTCTGAAATCAAATGTATCAATTAAGTTTAGAATCTCTAAAGTACTTACATAAAATTTGGTCACTTTAATATTCTCAGTTGTCATCGTTTTGTGAAAAAGTACCGTCGCAGATGAATAGAAAAGAAGGCATATATCGACTGCTCGATGTCAAATTTCAAACTTAGATTAAGGCTTAAGCTACTTGTTCATAGATGGCGCCATCTCGCTTGGATTTAGTAAATAATTTTTCTTTCACTTATTTTATAGAAATAAATAAATATTCTTTATATATTCTGCACATTTACGACACAGTAACTTTCGAATGGTATACGTTTCGTTACCGTTATTTCAAAATATAGGCTCAGAAGGGAGTAGTGTGTTTTCCTCTACACTTATTAATGATAATATGAAGATTCCGAGTACTTATTTGTGGAGAGAGCCAGTTAAAGATTGCATCGACGGGATATAAATAAACGGTGTCAATATTTCAAATATTTGCTATGCAGATGACACTGTATTAGTTGGAGATACAGATGTTATACTACAAAAATGACGTGCCAAAACTATAATACGGCTATAAACATCAGCAAAACGAAGATAATGTTAATATCCCGTACGTTTAACCTCCCCATATGTATCTCTACTGATTGAAGGAATAATCTTGGGTACAGTTCTGTGTTCTGGAGATTAGTTTAGATGTCTAAAATTATTTATTACTTTTTACGTACAATACCTACAAATCGCATTGAACAGTGTATAACAATAACTTTCACATTTTCCTATTATCCAATCCTGATACAAGATTCATCCTCTTGTCAGTTCATCCTGTGACAGTTGGTTGTTTCTCGTGAACCGAAATGTTTTTGCCGGCCGCGGTTTCAAATCGAATTTTGCCTGGACAAAATGCTAGCCGAATGTAATTAATGAATCACGTCAGCAGTGGGATGGAACTTTCAGCAGAAGCAAAACAACTTGCTGACTCTGATGGATGGAGAATGTCGATTACGAGGTTATTGTTTGATTTAATTGTTTGAGTGAGTCGGATTATATTTACTAAGTTAAATATAGAATGGTTATTGTAGTTGATTTGTTAACTTCTCAATCCTCGCCCAGATTCCGAATCAGAACACTTTCTGTGATTAATAAGTGAATATTATTCACTGTTTTAGATATTTGTCTTAAAAAAACGTGTTAAGTGATTGAAATATTGATTGAAACCATCAGAACTTATAGTGAGTTCGGAAAAAAAACACGAGACTGGTCAAAACCAAGAATGTAAAACTTACAGCTTTTTGACAATTTACTGTAAGTAAATTCAACCAAAATTTCTCAAAATTCAAAACTGTTCGACGTATTTCGATACTTTAATATCTTTATCAAGTACTAACTATAGCATTTCAAGAAGTTAATCTATTTATATTCTACCTATGATGTAATTGATTACAATTTATTTCTACCTATAAGTTTTAAAATTTATCAAGAAATATATTTGCAATTGTGTTTTCATTTATCTAATCTAATACTATAATAGGAGCAATGTTTGTATATATATATATGTAATTGAGTTCTGGAAAACGGTTTTAACGATTTCGATAGAACTTTCCCATTTGGAAGTTTCGATGGTTAGAAATCAAGTGGCGAAAGTCTTATCTTTGGGAAAAATCATTTTACTGATAAATTAAATTATTAAAAAATTTAGTGACACTTTGTGACAATCAAGGGGGCGACTTTATAATTTCAAGGCGTTCAAAACAGGGTGATTTGGTAACCTACGTAAGAGTGACTCCTGTTGTAAAAATTCTTTTAATACAGGGTGATTTGGTGACCTATTTGAGAGTGATACTTTTTTTAAACATTCTTTCAATAAATATTGTGTTTGTATATTCCGAACAAGTAACTATTTTATGCCTCCGTCATGTTTTCCAAGACATTCTAACAAAATATGTCAGATGGTCCATAAGAGTTGCTATGCAAGATGGTTAAAATGTAGCGTCAAATGGAATTATAGTATGGCTAGAAAAAAGCGAGAAAAAATAATTGTGTAGGGTACCCCATAAGCAGTTGTAAATTAATAATAGCTGACATGCAGGGCGGAGTAAAAGTATTGTTATTCAGGTCACAAAAAAAATGTTAATGGAATGTTTTACCTATAGGGTAGCTTATTCATATTTGCATTTATAGGGTGGTTGCAATATAAAATGTAGTGGAATTATAATTAAACATGGTTATTCAAAATAAATTACAATAGGTGGCCATAAACAAATGAATATACAGGGTAGTTAAAACATTTGGTGGTGTGAAATTATAGTTATACAGTGTGATTTAAAATATGTTATCTTAGGTAGCCTGTAAAAAGTTGCATATATAGGGTGGAGCGGAATTATAGTTATACAAAGTGTTTACAAAAATGTTACAATATAAATGAAAAAAATTGGAAACAAAAGTGTTTGTAGAATGGCCAAAAGCGGTCGCATATACAGGGTTGTTGGAATATAGAATTGAGTGGAATTGTAGCGTGATTAAAAAAATGTTACAAAAAAATGTTTGAATGGGTTTTTAATAAGAAGTTGCACATATAGGGTGGTTGAAATATAGGGGGGGGAGGGTTGAATTGTAGTAACAGCATGTATATAAGAAATGTAAGAAAAAAATATTATGTTAGGGGAGTTTAAATTAGTTTACATAGCAAATGTCGGATTATTTGGATGTATGTACGTTTATGATGAAAGCTAGAATTTACGAGTGAGGCTCGGTCACCCAGGTACTATGTCTAATTTGCGCCCAGGATTAATATTAGTGGTTTAGCTTAGGTTTTACTATTAAGTTTTGTTTTTGTACTTAACTTATATTTAATTATTTAATTTTAACTGGAAATATTAATATTAAAATTAATATCATGGTATTTCACTTAAGTTGTCCTGTAAACTATGAGAGTTAGATCTTTTATTTCCATTTTTTTTAAATCTTAGACTCGATAGTGTGGGTTAATGTATCATTGTTTTATATTTTACTTAATATCTTTTGTCCTATTCATTTTAGAATTTTTAAAAGCATATATGTATTTGTATTGATCTTAATGACCCTTTCATTTGATATATTACACTAGGTGCTTAAAAAATATTTCATTATTATTTTTCAAAATTTTCTATTTGGATATTAAGAGGGATATTGCTTCAATAACTTATGAATTATTTCTTCTGAAGAAATTTCTGGAATATCTTCAGATCCTTTATTTGTTTCAGTTGTCGTTAATAAGGTCTCCTAAAATTAGTATCATAATAACCTGTGAATCTTTATTTTTATTACATCTTAATGACAAACATGTAGCTACTTCCTTATCATGAAGTTTCAGAGTGTTTGTTTTCATAAATATTTGTGTTACTTTGAGAAAACACTAATTAAATACAAAAATTTCTCGACGTTTTTATCCTAACGGTTTTACATAATTTTCATCAAACTAATTTGCTGTTTACGGTCGTAATTTTAGGTCTGTGGATCGACGAGGGTTGAATATTTTACAGTAATTTTTCAAAATTCGTTAATCAAATAACAAGAAAGTATCATTAGGTTTATCCTCGTTTTGACGTAAAATAACAATCCAACGATTTTTACAAAATTACAATCAGATGATTAAATTTTGTAATATACAGGGTACTCCATCTCAATCGAGCCACCTTGAATATCTTGGTTATTTTCAAAACTAAATAAGAAAAAACCCGTTGATTTTTGTTTCGAGGGGGAAATTTTTTGAGGTGAATTAGCGCTTGCGTGCCTTCAACATAAACAGGCCAATTGAATGACCTTGAGATTTGAGATACGAAAATAGGTGTTGTCTTATATCATTTGAAAGCCCCTTTTTGCGGACTATACCGTCTTAATAAAATTCTTTATTGCAATTTATGTACATATAATAATAAGAGTATTAAAAAAAAAACGAATTTACATTAAAATACAATGCCTCTAAAGCAAATGTTCAAAGTGTCTTCCATTGACGTCCATACACCTTGACTAAAAGCAGTCTCTGACATGGATTAGCATATTCGGTGTTATCTGACGACACTCCGCTATAATTCCTTGACGTAATTTTGGATTTAAAATGTCTCCACAAAAAAATCAAAGGGGTTCAGATCAGGTAATCGGACAGGCCATCATATAGTAACTATTCTTCCAATCCAGCATCCAGGGTATTCCAAATCGAGGTATTGAGGAACTCGTGCGGCGTAGTGAGGAGCAGCTCCATCTTGTTGGAAATGCAATTGCTCTTCATGTAGTAGAGGATCATTTTCTAATTTATCTCTTATCAATGCATTAATTTCATTTTCCAATATATTGTGGTAAATTTCACCATTTAAATTAGCAGGCATAAACAGGTGTCCAATTAGATGATTTCCCAAAATCCCTGCCCAAACGTTTAGTTTTACCGAATGTTGACTATGAGCTTCTCGAAATAAATGAGGCTTTGTATCGGTCTAAAATCTACAGTTATGTCGGTTAATCTCACTTACCCGAAAAGCAAACATTGTACACGAAATTTGGGTTTTCGATCATTCGCTGGGTCATAATTTCGCAAAAATGTTGCCTTCGATCCCAATCATCCTCATTCAATTCATGAAGTAATTTAATTTTGTACGGATGGAATTTGTACTTATGCGAAATTCTAAAAGCGTTAGTTTTGCCAGTACTGGAAGCTGCAGAGATTTGCTGGACAGACTGCGTGTTTGGTATAAGTTGGACATGGCTCAATGTAGCCACAGCTACCCCTTCATCATTTACAATTCCAATGGGACTTCTTTTTTATTCATCACTGAGCCGGTCCCAACAAATTTTAAAATCAACTCCAATACTTTGCTTTATCTGGATAGAACAATTTATTATAATTAGAGTAAGATCAATAGGAATGATGGAGTTGTGATGTATATAAAGGATGAAGTTAATGAAACTACAGAGATTATAAATATTGGCCAGCTTTGTATTCTTAATTCTATTATACAAATTGATAATACAAATAAATTGATTATTTCATAATTATATAGATTACACGAACTCTCTAAAACTGAGTTCATAACAAATTTAAAAAGTTTTCTTCAAAATATGAAAAAATATAAAAATCACCTTATAATTGGTGACTTTAATATAGATCTAATGAAACTGGACAATATTAGCCAAGAACATCTAAACAGTTTACTTGAAAAAGGTTTTTATCTAGGCTTCCAAACCACCACAAGACCATCAATAGATGATTCTAATAAAGGATCATGTATTGACAATATTTTTATCAAAACTAATTCGCTTGCGACTACAACTTTCAAACATTCAATGTCTTTTACTGACCATTTTCCACTGTTCATTTCATTGGATAAAATTGTTAAGACCTCACCTAATAAACCTTTTAATCGCATAAACTATACCAAACTTGGAAAATTCGCAGAAAATGTAAACTGGTCATCAATAATGTCAATGGATGATCCCAATACTGCTACTAATGAACTTATATACATGATAAAGAATTGTATTGAATTAAGAAGAAACAACCAAGAAACAACTGGATTACTTCTGGAATTATAAATTCTTGCAAAACAAAAGAGTCACTTTATCTGATATATAAGAAAGAACCAAAAAATGAAATAATAAAAGTTACATACAAAAATTATGTTAAATTATTAGACAAAATAATAAATTAATGTATGATCGTGAACAAATTATAAAAAATAGCAATGATACCAAAAAATTATGGAAATATGTCAACCAAAAGCTTGGTAAAAGTAGTAAAAAACATAACAAAGTTACCTACATATATGATGAAAACAAATGTAAAATTAAAGATCCAGATGAAATAGCAAATACCATGAATTCATATTTTTGTAAAGTTGGATCTAGGCTTAGCAAAGAAATCAAAATTCCACAAAATGAGCACATTAAATTACCCACAACGATCGCCAATACTGTTTTTTTAGCACCCACAAACTATTATGAAGTAACAAATGTTATAGGAAATTTGAAATTAAAAAATGGTGGAGTTGATAATATAGATGCAAAAACTCTAATAGTGTTATCTAGACATATAGCACTACCACTTGCTCACATTATAAATTTAAGTATACAGAAAGCAATTTGGCCTGGGGCACTAAAACTAGCTGATGTTACAGCAATCTATAAGGCTAATAATAGGGACGATATTGCTGATTATAGACCAATATCCTTGATATCAAACCTAGCAAAAATTTTTGAAAAAATTATCTACCACAGACTACTCGATTTCATTAAAAAGAATAAAATCTTATCAAAAATGCAATATGGCTTCATGAAAAATACTGGTACAAAAGATGCTCTAAATTTTATTACTAATACAATTTATGAAAAACTTGATAAAAGTGAACCTATTGCTATTACATTCCTTGACCTAGCCAAAGCTTTTGATACTGTTAACCATTCAATATTATTAGATAAATTATACAGATATCGAATCAGAGGAAGTGCGTTCAAACTCATTTCAAGCTACTTGACAAGTAGATATCAGCGAGTAAAAATAAATGACACTGTAAGTGGTTTCAGTGAAATTAAAACAGGTGTTCCACAAGGTACCAACTTGGGTCCCCAACTATTTATTTTATATATAAATGACCTACTAGTTGATATACCAGAGGGAATTATATTATCTTTTGCTGATGATACGGCTGTGATATCAACAGGAAAAACATGGAATACAGTCGAAACGCAAATGAATTACTACCTTAATTTGATAAATAAATGGCTTGCCTTAAACAAATTGTCTCTAAATGTTGATAAAACGGTTTTCATGACATTCGGAAACTACTGCAATAGTGTTCCCCGCGATATAAATATTAAGATAAATACCAAAAAAATAAGAAGGGTAGAAAGTTGTAAATACTTAGGAATTTGTTTTAACTATAGAATGAGATTGGACACGCATGTTGAATATTTAATAAATAAAACAAAATACTTAGTCTTTATATTTCGGAAAATGGCCAAAATTATGTTGAGAGACTCGCTGATAATGTTATACTATGCACTTTTTCATAGTATTATCTGCTATGGTAACATAGCTTGGGGAGAGATTTATTCAACTAAACAAGTTTTATTACAACGTTTACAAAATAAACTCCTGAAAATTATATATAAAAAACAAAATTTTATCGAAAAAAAAACACTAAATCTGAAACAAATCTTTGCTTTTGAGTCTCTTAAATACTATTATGACACGTTTAAAAATAAATGTATAAAATCCAACAGTTCTACAAGAAACAGAAGTATTATGATTCCAAAAAGAAATAAAAGTATAAGCAGTAAAAATAGTTATGTTAAAGCTATTAATGTTTTCAACAGCCTATCAAATGATTTGAAAATTCTAAAAAACCTTAACACTGTCAAAAAGAAAATAAAACCATGGATCTTGGCTAATATTTAAAATTTCAAATAGCAGGATAGTAAATTATATAGGGAGAAATCGATATAAGTTCTAATTCTTTAAAGTATATATTAGTATCACATAATTATTTCAACAACACTAAATTTGTAGTATATTAGTAATAAGATTTTATTAGAAATTATCATTAAGGTTAGTGTTAAGATTATCAGACCTGCGAACAGGTAACTGAGTTTACCTCTACAGGGTTTATTATATTATACCTAATGTATAAGTATTGTAAACATTCTGATAAATAAATAAATAAATCAATAAAATAAATACGTATTTATGACGAACGTTACGTTCGGGATGGTTTTGGTTAAAAACCCTTGCAGCAGATCAAGCACAATTTTGATTTTGGTAATAAAGACTTACCAGCTCAACAAGTTCTTTCAATGTGTACACCAAAATTGTCTTTTAAATTTTCAACAAATCAGTAAAGTAATAACTTGACAGATAAATGTAGAATGCTTCAGATGATCGAATAAGGGTCAGAACAGATCAACAAACTTCCCGTAAATATCAGTAAAAAATAATTGTAAAAACACAGTTTTGCACCCTAACACCAAAACCTTTATTTCAAACACTCAACGCTGTTTGTCGAAGACGTACCTACGTACGTACGTATGTCTCGTACCGACTACTCATTTCGAATTTGTGCATTATTGTGACAAGTTGAATAAAAAGTGAAGTTTTGTAGTGTTCGTGAGAAAAAGATGAAATGAATGGAGTCGCCGCAAGGAAAGTAACATTTGTTTTGTTTTTTGTCTCATCCTTGAAAAAACCCCTTTTAGTCTGGGCGAATCGTCGGAAAACTTTGTTTATATCCCAGTTTAGGTATACAAATACATTAATTCGAAAAAATGACGCGGTCCAAATCCGGAAAAACCAGAATCAGCTATGACTCTGGCCGCGAAAACCTCCGTTCTCAATTGAATTGGTCTGTTTATGTTGAATGCACGCTAGCACTAATTTACTTCAAAAAATTTCCCGCTCGAAACAAATATCGACCTGTTTTTTCTTATTACAATAGTTTTGAAAGGTGGCTTGTTTGAGATAGAATACCCTGTATAGCACAGTAGCTAATAAAACAACAAAGTTAGTTTCAATGAGTAGAAATTCTTAGGACCCCCAAAGATTCAGGTTTCCTAGGTTGATATCTAGGCCCGACTATAACTATTTTTGAAAGATGATTGTTTGCCATGAGCAAAACTTAGTTGAAAATATTTTTCCAAAAATTGTCTACAAATTTATATAGAACACATTTTTGATTAATTTTCTATACACTATCGATGAACATTTATAGATTTCTACATTCATATTGTTCTTTCTGCCCTCATTTCTCTTTGGATTTAATTGTAGGTTGATAGTTGTATGTTCCCTTTTTAAATTCCATTCAAGTTCTGATATTGTCTTTCTAACACCCCTTTGATATTATGATGTAATGATTTTCTTACGTGGTTTATTCAATAAAGTGTAATCGTGTTTATATCAAACCCACCGTACCTATTTTCAATTTTCTAAATTGCGAAATTTTATACAACACTATTAAGTTGCGAAAGTAACCTCAAACGGCATGTTGTTCCTTGAATATTTTGGTTTATAATTCACAAAATATCTAACTTTGATGTGCTGCCTCCGAATTTGTATTTTTGTGGACAATGTTTCTTTACAAAATTGTTTTCAAGTTTAATATTATCAAGTTAAAAATCGTCCATTCACTATTGAAGGATTTTCACTAAACTGTAGCATTGAAATTGAACTTTATATCCTAAATATTATTATTTTTTTAATTTTGAGTTCAATAAATTATGAATAAAAAAATGTTAACACGAATTTTTACAAATGTTATATACCTTTCACTAGTAATATGTAAACTCTGCATTTCAAAGCAAATTTCAACGTACCTAACAAATAACTTTCTGAACTTTTCTGAACATTATTCAATATCGATTGGAAAGTTCCTGAATTGATGATTAAAAAAATATTCGAATTCTATCAATTATCAAACCTTTTTCAGAAGCTTCTTTCGAATTAGAATATGTGCTTTCTACAGTTTTTCTAACCCTCGCTAAGCTATTTTCAATTACTGAAGTTTACTTTGAAGTCTTATTGCTTGTTAACGTAAACAAAAATAAAATGTTACATCATTTATTATCCCCTGGAGTTAACTGTAGGCTCGTAACATTCTTCTGGAGTTTTTTAATATAAAATTCATTAAAACCGTTATACTAAGATATGAAGACATTAAGAATACTAAGGGTTTGCTCTTTAAAACTTTTCTGCGACTTTCTAATGTTTCTAAACAGAGACTTGTTAACATTCTCAAATATTCACAAAATAACCACCATTTTTTAACCGACTTCCAAAAAGGAGGAAGTTATCAATTCGTCGCGTATTTTTTTTTCACTTTTTTTTGTATGTATGTTACCTGATTTCTTCTCCTGTGGTGAACCATTTTGAATGAATATGGTCTTGTTTAATAGAGTATATATCCGGATTGAAGAAACTTCAAATTTTGGACAAGAATTCTATTGGTAAAGGATAAAATTTGTGAATGAACACATGCGTGCATGGAAATCGACCAATATCCCTAATATTTTAGTCGATTTTTCGATAACTCCTTATGGATGTGTATAGTTTTTTAACGTTTAATCTATTAAGGAAGATCCTTAGGTGATCTCATATACTTTTCTGCGACGTGCAACTTGCAGTTTTGCAGAAAATCTTCATAAATTCCAAAATTCTTATCAAAAATTTCATCGAAATGACCTAACGGACATTTCCTCATAAATATTTTAATTCCAACGTAATAGTGCGTTAATTTTAGGCACTGGAAGTTTTAATTGCGAATTTGAAAATTTTCTATGTACATCTCAAACATATAGATAGTAAAGTATAGTATTTTTTTTAAACTGCTATTTGCAAGCAACAATCAAGTTTGATGAATTTGTAGTTAAGTACGCAATGAAGGATTTTAGATTTGCTTGGCACCGACTTCAAAAATATACTAGATTGGTAGGTAATTAATTTGTACAGAATGAGCACCTTTTAATATTTACATTTTTTACTTCCTGGTTAGGTACGTAACAACATTGAATGTGTTATTTATTTGCTAGAGTTGTATTTTGTTATAATTATGTTTAGCTTTTTAGTTATAGGTAGAAGTCGGTTATATATTTTTTAAAACTGTTTTATTTGAGTTCTTGATAAATTGGTGTGTTGTTTTCAGACTAACTGTTGACAAGTTATGATATTCTGTATAAAATATGGGCAACTTAAATACACGAACTTATTTTTGTTTGTGTTAATCCATTTATGCTTGGTACTAAAACTATTTATTACTTGAGAATCCATATTAAATGCATCATTTTTAATGAGAAGTATAAAAATAGAAAATTATGGTGGGAAATGTGGATCTAGAGGTAATGAAAGTTGTACCAATTTAGCAAAACATAATGTCTGGTATATAAAAATGTTAAACCATATTATACAAGATAATTAATAATTTATCACAAAGATGGAAAAGTCACTATAAAAAGCAAGTATAACCTGATAATAAATATTTAATACTTGAGCAGAGAAATGTTGTCCATTTGCTGCATTATTTCTGTAGCAAGTTAGGCCTAATGAAGAATTTTCTATGGGCCATAAATCATAATAAAAATAGATTTTTGTATTTAAAGAAAAATTCCGGATCATAAAAGATTGTAAAAAATCAGAGAGGGCATGTTCGTAGGAGCTTAAACCCAGGAATTAATAACACATGAAAATTTGTAAAAATTTACATTTTTAGGGTTCCGTATATACAATATACGGATACCCTTATACTCGTAATATCACGCAGGATTTCTGCCTCTGTCACATCACAGAAATTTTCTCCTAAACTACTGGACGGAAGAGGTTGAAATTTGGTATCCATGTATAGTTTGGTGACCCGATCAGGAGTACATATCGTAAATGAAGAAATTTTGGTTTTAGAGGTACTTCTGGGGAAAAAAAACTAAAAAAATCATCTGTTCCCCCCCCTGATCTCCGAAACTACTGAGCCTAAAATTTTGAAAAAAAATAGGAAATATAGAACGTTGCCCGAGCTTTACAGGAAAAATAAATAGAAAACAATAATATTAATTTTGGGGGGCAAATTAAAGAATTAAATAAAAATTTAAAAATAAAAAAATTCAAACGCATCAAGTAATATATCAAATGAAACGTCTCATTCCGAGGAACACAAATATATTTTTTTCATGTTTAAAAAAATTATTTAAAAAGATATTAGCGAAAATATACCAAAATTTACTCATTCCCCCTTATCTCCAAAACTGTAAAAGATAAAGTTTTGAAAAAAATTAGAGGTATAGGTTCTGACCTGAAGTTTACTGGAAGAATAAGGAGAATCCTCTACTTTTAATTTTGGGGGGCAAATTACAGAATTAAATGAAAATATAAAATTAAAATTGTTTCTGACCATCATCTTGTATATCAAATGAAAGGCCTCATTACGACGAAATCAAATATATTTTTTTCATATTTTTAAAATAAATTAATTAAAAGATATTAACAAAAACATAAAAAAATATACCTATTCCCCCTCTTATCCCGAAACCATAAGCTAAAAAAAATTGAAAAAAATGGAAGTATATAATGAGAAACCCCTAATATTCATTTTGAGGGGCTAATCATAGAATTAAATAGAAAATAAAAATTTTAATTGTTTCTAACGGGTCAAGTAATATATCAAATCAGAGGGCTCATTATGAAGAACACAAATATATTTTTTTTTTAATTTTTTTAAAATGATTATTTTAAAATATATTAAAAAAATATTACAATAATTACCTATTCTCCCCGTTATTCCGCAAACTATAAGACCTCAATTTTTTGTTTATTGGAAAAATATGAAAAAAATCCCTAATTCTATTATTTGGGGGCCAAACGGAAAATAAATTATTAGAAAACCCCCATAGAAATTTTAGGGACAAATTATACAATTAAATGGAAAATAAAGATTCAATTTTCAAAAGCATCATGTAATATATGAGATAAAAGGCTCATTATCTGAATTACAAATATATCACATTTTAAATTATTTTTGCACTCTAGAAACTATACTATTTAAATTTTGAAAAATATATTTTATTTGTATTTTTTAATAATTTGAATAACAGATTTAATAATTTATAATTTAAAACTTGATCTATTTTGCCCCTTATCTTCCAATCTACAGAGCCTCAAAACTCAGACAGTAGATTATAAAAGACATCTCTGAAAGTCTATTAATAAAATAAAACTCTAATGTTAATTTTTGGGGGCCAAATTAGAAAATTAAATACATATGTATTCTGATAAAAATCAAGCGAATCATGAAGCAGATAAAATAAAAAGTCTATGTGTGGAAAATCAAAGTGTATATTTTTTATAAAGTTAAAACGTTTCCTTTAAAAGGTATAAGGGTAAATATAAGAAAATGTACTCATTTCCTGCTTGTCTGAAACTGGAATATTAGTATCTGTAAGGTGATACGGAACCCTTAGTATGCGAGTCCATATTTAAAATCGTTATTCCGATTTTTTGAGTAACCATGAGAGTGGCAACTACTGAGAATTGATATACGAGGCCTTTAAATACAATATGTAGCCCTAAATTCAGGGTCTAGCCTCATATTTTTCCCCACAGAATTTGAGGGATCTAAGACATGAATAAAGTGGCCCCTAGACTGTCAATAATATTGCGCAATAATATTCAGTGTTGCCCTAGACTGTGGGGTTTGATTGCCTATTGCCAGTCAGATCTCAATTTTACTATCAAATATGCTAAGTGATATTGAAGCAGCTTGCCTTATCATCGCATTTTCTGTGAGCTTATTTAACAATAAAAAGAGGAAGAAAAAGTGCAGATAGGTAAAAGAATGGTATAAAAAATATGAAAATATATAAACAAACATTTATTTGTTAAATGACCTGAGAATTTGTAAATCACCAAATTTTCACAACTTTCTGAAAATTAATACTGCTCAAACTATTAAAAAATATAACCCCAATTACTTAGAAGAAGAACACCCAGTTGGGATGCGCTATACGTGCACTTCAGCGTTTTTCGAATGCTCTACGATATTTAGCAACAGGAAATACCTTTGGGACTCTAAAATTGAACAGTTACTATTTTGCTACTGTTCATTGGAATAGTTGTTATGGGAACTTGCGACTTGACGCTGGTGCTATAATCTTTGGACTTTATATCCGACAAGCTGGGCATATTTACTACTACTACTGAATAATATTGCACAAGATTAACCCCTAGCTGCATTATTTTTTCGGATTGCACAATAAATATCAAAGCTTTTTTGATCTGCTCAATATATTGCACAATCTTTCAATACTAGTCACAACTTATCAATAATATTGCGCAATACGAAATATTGTGCAATATTATTGACAGTCTAGGCCGTTTACGGAGAGTAAGTAAGTAAATCTAAAGGACCAACATGAATATATCTTTAAATTTCCAGATTATTAACCAAATATACATTAAAAAAGTTTAAACAACTTTCTTTTATTGCCACCAATTTATATATTACTAGCTTTCGCCCAGTTGTCGAAATTCGACCAACTGTGTCAATATCTCTGGCAGGTTAAGTAACCTGAAAATTTTATCGTGACACTCTATCCTAGGACTTTAGGGAGAAAAGCAATTACAGGAAACGGATCCAGATTCGGAACCTCTGTGTGATAGTTCCCTCGAAAATCCTAGATGTCGGTCTTACATCTCGCTTCTACAAAGAAGTAACGAAATTCAAGTTTTTTTCAGATATAATTCATAGGACTTTATTTGTGTTCAAATTCGTAATTCCTTATTTAATATGACAACAATTCAACCGCTAATGGGCTACCCTACATATTTATTTTTTCTAACCTCCCTGTATAGCTATAATTGCACTCAATTCTCAAACATTTATTAAAATCCTCATTATAATAATTCCATCTCATTATATATTTCCACCACCCTGTATATGCAACTGCTCATGGACCACGCATAATATTTTTTAACAGTTTTGAACCACCGGGTAAACCAT
Source organism: Octodonta nipae (assembly GCA_034190945.1). Lineage (NCBI taxonomy): Eukaryota > Metazoa > Arthropoda > Insecta > Coleoptera > Chrysomelidae > Octodonta > Octodonta nipae. Next base: position 33,878,590 of record CM067216.1, on the reverse strand, counting down.
TCTGTATATGCCACTGCCTCTGACCCACCATATTTACTCTTTTTGTTTATGACATTTTTAATTATCTTCTGTAACTATATTTCTCCTCCGACATATATTTCAACATTATATATATGGAACTCTTCGTGGGTTACTCTATAAATCATTTCCTTTTCTAACATTTTTTATCATCATACTGTATATCTATAATTCCTCTAACCCTATATTTCATCTTCCCTCTATATACAACTGCTTATGGGTTACGAAATGTTGCATTTCCATTTCCGCCACCGTGTATATGCATCTATGTACAATATTTTTTGCACCACCCTGTATAACTGTAATTCCACTGCACCTTCTATTCCAAGAACCCTGTAAATTCAACTGCTAATGGGCTTCTCTATATAATTATTTTATTAGTTATAATTGCACTCTACTCTGTATTTTAAACACCCTATATATGCAACTGCTTATATGCCACCCACGAAAAAAATTATTTCTAACATATCTGGAATAGCCCTGTATAATTATAATATACAACGATTACTTTATCACTAAACAATAACAACGCTTGCATGCCACTTCCAGAAGTACATGCTCTAAGTATATAACAGCATTGGTCTCTCTATATATAATTACTCAATGTTTTGAGTCTGGTGGCGGCGGTACATTCAGTTGTTTTGCATTATGGACGTAAATAATGAATTCTTATTATAATTTATTTAATGAATGAACCAATATTATAAATTAAGATAAGCATTCTGCACTGAAGGTCGTCAGTAGCTTCTAAACAAAACAAAAAATGAAGAAAATCGGTTGAGAAACAGAGGAGAAAATCGTACCTCATCGTTTTGTCTTTGCCTATTTATATATAGATAAGAATGCCCAAAAAAGTTCATTCGCAGACCAGGTACTTGACACTTATTTCAATAATTCCTTTACCGGCAGGCTAACTTGGGTCATATCTAATAAAATATGCAGAAGAAGTTTTACTTCTGCCATTCAATAAGTTATTATTGTTATCAAAATATGGCGCACAACTTGCCACCAACAAATTTATTAAAAATCTCAGTTCAGTATTACACTTGCAATATTTTGCTGGTACTTCCATACTGAAATCAGTCAACACAGCTACACTTAATGCAAAATTAGCCAAATAAGCAAAACAATACCCTCTGGAAAAACTTGCAGTCATTGTACTACCGAAAACATTTATTGAGATTCTCCCAGTCGATTCATTTTCCATTTAGATTCTATTGATTTCTGAATAATTTATAAAATGCCTTTTTACGGAATGAAATTGTTCTTAATGGGTTTCACATTTGTTTCGATACAAGCGTTCATGTATTGCTTCAATATTTTATATTCACCGCTATAAGAAATTTCAATTATACAATCAAACTGTTTTTGTTCCTGCAAAGTGAGTTTATAATCAAGGTAAGTACACTGCTATTATATAATGATGTCCATACATTTTCGATATAATATGTCGAAATTTCTTTTTTAACATAATTAAAATTTCGGACTTGCAAAAAGTCCTTGACTAATTTTGTTTTGAATAATTTTCCTATTCTTTAAAAGCTACTAATAGGTCAACGACTTATCATAGGTGGCGCAGTCAGTAGGATTAATGTCAAAATTGAGTATAATTGAAATATTTTTTATATCTAACAAAGACACCAGTTGGTTTGTACTTGTACTTTATGACAGTTTACTTTTTGAATTCAAAATTAACAGTGAAAATTGATTTATTTGACCACCAATGTTATATAAATCTACCTAGTTTAATTGTTCTATTGTTATCGTAGAAAATATTCTTGATTCTGAAAAGAACAAAAATCACTCACTAAAATATCAATCCCTTTCCACTGGTTTAGCTTTAGCCGGATTTTCTCAATCAATTTTCCTAGGTTGCTTTTACCAGGGTTTTTAGAGAAAGTTCGTCAGCTTTCTGCTTGAGGTCACTCGCGGGCTCCTATGAACTTTGGATAATCCGCTCTAAAATGTTCCTTTGTTGTTGGGTTTCGCTCTTGAGATTTCCACAATGGATTTTCCCAAAAATCTGTACGAGGATTTTACGACACTTTTTTTGTTACCCAAAATACATCCTACTGACTACGCCATTTACAATAAGTCGTTGACTTATTACGTTTTTAAAAACTTTACTATTTTTTAATAACCACTAGTATTTATTCATTTGACTAATACACTTTAAAATTCTATTTCCAAGTAACTGTTTTATACAATTATGTCAGATTAGATTGACGTTGAATATCAGAGCGATCTAAAAATGGTAACAAACAGATCTGCTCGAAATGAATTAATTGACATGAAATATCTAGAACATACAACATAGTAAAAGATGCATCTTTGCTTAATTTGTGTTACAACATTATCATTAGTTCTTAATATTTAAAGGGATGACTATAACATAATCTCGATTGTAACTTTTCGGGTTATAAAAACCGTCGATTTGGTTTTTGTTCAACACCACAAGTCAACACTATGTTGGATGGCATCAATACAAAACCTCATGAACAATGTTGAGATTTCTAAGAGTTTGGAATTTGTGACGAAATTGTTGGGTAGGTTTCAGATATTTTTTTTGGGCAGATAGTGAAAACAATCTGTTATGTACCTTGTACATCTTAAATGTGTTCTGCCCAACTTCTCAAGTTGCTGTTGGTTTTTCATGAGATTGGATCTCTGTCTTCATTTAAAGGAGCTTCTTATAGCAAGGCCTAAACTCTTATTGACAGTGCTGTTTTGACTAGGAACGTGATTAGAATGCTCATGGCGATAAAGTTATGTGAGGATAGGTTTGCGGTATAAGCTATAATAAAGGATTCCATTGTTATTCTTCGTAAGCAAGACATCTCGCATGTCATTTGGCCATAACTTCTTCAATTTTCATTAGCAAAATTTCGCTACGGCTTGAAACTTCAAATGTGTCATTGATATAATAGAATCAATAGGAAACAGCTCCATACCAAAATTGGAAACGACACACGCATTTGGTCATAGAATTCCTAATTCTACTAAAATTTAATAGTTTTTAACACATATCTGAACAGTTGTTATGTTTCCTTTGGAAAGATATTTTTTCAAGTGGAGCTGAGACATTTGTTATGGTTGTTGGATAAATCATGTATCGACACCTTACTTACTTGATTTGTTCCTCTAAGGATTTTCGACTTTAAATAGAATAAAATAATCTTTCTTTCTTCTTTTTGTAGAACTGTGATCGTACAACCATCATTGATCAAGTTAAGGCCATCATTTTAATATCTAATCATTTTGTTGATGACAACTTTTGGAAGTAATTACGTGATCCCGTAACAAACAAACTAACAAATAATCAAACAAACACGCAAACTACAATTGTATAATAGTATAGATAATGCTTCACTCACCAAAGAAATGACAGTGGTCCCAAATTCGATCCTTGAGGGACTCCAAATTTAACTATGTATACCTTCGACTTAACCCATTTTAAATGTATCTTTATATAAATAAGACTTGATTGACTGAAATTTACTGCTTTGATAGAGACTTCAAATCTTGGTAACCTGTTTTATAAGCCTATAAATAAGACAAACTGTATAGTAATTTATTGGATTTTATAAATAAGATATAGCTTGTTATTTAGAAGCTAAAACATTAGAATCGACGCAATTTGTTATTTGACTTATTGAATCAAATAGCAGTGCTAAAATTAATGGAAATATTAAGATTTTGAAAGAATATAAATTTGGATCAGTTTATTTTGTATCGCGTAAGCACTATATTCATGAATACAAAGCCATCATGATAACATCTTTGGTAAATTTGACATTTATTAAGCTCAAAGGGTCTTTCAGGCGAACAACAGAGATTGGGGTAGGTTTTAAATTTTATTCTTCTCCATACTGTTATCAGGAGTCGTTATTCAACAACCCACACGATGCCTAAACTGTTTTAATTTTTTTTTAAATGCCTTTGGGCAACGCAAAGCAATTCTTTTGTGTTAGTTACGAAGTTGAGTTTTTATCAACATTTTGACTAGCAATGATTACGCAGATTTGGATAGTGATACTCGTAAAAAGTGGAAAGCATGTCTTTCATCATCTGTCACCGAATTCCATAGGTTTGAACAGCCTAAAGCTGAAAAATATGTAGACATGCGCCATTTGTTGTCCATTTGATAGAAGCGAAGCGTGTCTGACACGGGAAGTTTCAGCTTTCAGTCGACGGTGTTGTTTCAGATGAGAATATCTCGAAGCAGCTTCTGAACGCTGAAAACGCGCGAACTGCGTGAGTTTTTCGCCGCACTTGGAAAGCGTCTGTTTTTATTTAGTGACTGCATTCCCGATACTACTTGATATGGTAATATGTATGTTATTTTTTATATGAACGTGTATTCTAATTTTAATAATTTACGAAGTTTTATTTCTATTTTAAAACATTCTGTAGAACATATTGATGCGGTTTATACACATTTCAAAATTAGTCATATTCAAAAATGTTTTAATGGTTTCATTTATAAAAAGCAAAGAATAAAAATTTCAAAAGTGCCCCTTTTAAATGTCATGGTTGTGATTACCTATGACGCTATTATAAAAAAAGATTGTGCTGTAGATGAGAAAAATAATTGTTTTGCTTTAATAGAGTGTACAACCGGATTAGGGAAATATCAAATTTGAGAAAATAATTTTATTCGTAATTCGTTATTGCGTTGTATTAAGGAAATTGGCTCATATTTTTCTATAACTTTTTAGTTTTCCAGAAAATCGACAAAAAAATAAATAATATATAAAAAAAAATCATACAGTGATAAAGCAATAGTAATAATAATTTAATTAAACATTTTGTTAGCTTATTAATTCAAGGCATACCAAATTCATTTTGTTCCTATAACTATTACGTACCAATTTAAATGAAAAGTTAATATTTTGGGTTGTGGAGGCTTTCATTGTTACATGCTCCCGGTCTTTTAAAGTCATACATGCAAAATAAAGATTAAAAACTACCTGAATCAGAAATAGAACAATGAAGAAGAATTAAAATGTTGAAAAAGGGATGCCTAAAATACATACAATAAATAGCACATTCACTACACACAAAATAAAGAATGTAAACAGTAAAGAGTGCTCATTCTGTACAAATTAATTACCTATCCATCTGGTATATTTTTGCAGTCGATGCTTAGCCAATAGTCAAGTTTGATAAAGTAGTAGATTAGTAAGCAATGAAGGATTTTAAGATTGCTATACTCTGGATGTAACAATATACTAGATAGGTAGGTAAATATTTTGTAGAGAATCAGCCTTTTATTGTTTGCTTTCTTTACTTTGGAACCACATAACAGTGAATGTGCTATTTACTGTATAACATTAAGTTCTGTTAATTATTTTCGAGTTTTTAGTTCTATTTCTCTAATATTTGTAAATTCCACGTATTGGGAATATCTGTACATTTTTCATTAAATAGTTGCATTGAATACCTGTACGAAACAGCCCTAACACCATACCACTTTACACGACTTTACTTAGGTACTAAAATGTATTAGCTAATGAAGAAACAAATAACGTAAACCTAAACCTATAAATTTCTAATAAAAATTTTGTTAAGAAAAGAAGTGAAATATGAAATTAGTCACTAAAATTGTGACTATATTTCGTTATTTTGAATATGCTATATAATTTAAGTAAGATAATTCTAATAAAATTTACTCTTCTTTAGGAATATTAAAATCATATAATATATAGAGTTATCTATTTAGCAAAGATGATCATTTAGAGCGTTATTAAATTATTCGTAATTATTTTTTGAAGGCACAATAAACCGTACCTAGATTTTTTGATGAATTTTTTACAGTCAAAAGACATTTTCTGTTGTCAATGACCCAAATGCAATAGAGAGATCAATTTGGTACCAACAAGATGGAGCTCCATCGCGTTTCACACTTATTGTTAGAAATGATTTGAAATTTTTTTTCCAATAGGTGTATTGGAAGACCTGGAACGATTGCATGACCTCCTAGAGCCCCAAATTTGAGTTCTCTCGACTACTTTTATGAAGTCATTTAAAATCAAAGTGTATTTCAATACACCAAACAATGTTGCAGATTTGAAAGTTAGGATAATTGTAGAAATTCACAACTTAAGCCCTGTGGTCCTTCAAAATGGTGTTCCTGAATCGCCTTAATTATGTCAGGAAGTGAATTGCCAGCATGTTGAACATTTAATAAAATTGTACAATAAATTGAAAAATACCAAACTCTACTACTAATAATAAACATTATGTGACATTATTTCCTTTAATCTACGTAAACTATCCAAATTTTATATTTTCAATACACATTTTCTAAGTCATTATTGGATCAAAGAACGTTGTTGAACAGCGAATGAAAATTCCTTTTCAATAATGGATCACATGACCCCTCCTTTTCATTTAAAATTTTTGTGGGGTGTTCATTATTCGGAGGGGGTACAGAAAGGTACTGTAAATTGTCAAAATGACCATAGAGATAGTTTTTTTCCCAACAAATTCATAATAATGCTCTAAATTAAATTGTTCCATACATTTGGACCGCACTGTGTACCTACTTGACACTGCAATACAATTGAATATGATGAGAACTGTCAGAAAAACCCTTGAGAATGTATTTCTCTCTGTTAATGAAGAAAAATTAATTTAGTATAATATCACTTTTTATTTTTCACTTCGCGTGACTAGTTTCGGCAAACTCTATGCCATTCTCAAACGCATACAAATTGTTGAATTAACTATCCAGACTCAAAAATGACAAATATATACCTTCTGAATATAATGCAGTGAATTAAAAATTGACAACTATATAACTACTAAAATAATAATTAAAAACTATTTAATTACTAATATCTCACATAATGTTGGAAATTATTGAAATACATCAAAAAGGACGCTTTTATGCAAATCAGTTTGGTTGTTTAGGATTAGATTGAATGAAGAAGGATTAGTAATGCTTTTAAAAATTTCTACCGATTCCAGTAGGCCAATTAAAGGTTTAAAATTGTGAAAGTCAAGAATTTCAGTGTCTCTTAATTTAGGAAAAGTATGACGTGTTTCTAAAGAATGATTTGCAAATGTAGAATTTGTTTTATTAAGTCTAAAAGAGCGTAAATGCTCTTGGTAACCAGTAGAAAAATTCCTACAGGTCATACTGATGTAGAAACTATTACACTCTGAACATGTAAGCTTATAAATTCCAGATTTAAGATATTTATCATTTGTTTTGTCCTTGGCATTGAATAGAAGAGTACTTAGTTTGCATTGCGCTTTAAAACTAACTTTGATGTTATGTCTTAAGAGTAATTTATCTATTTTCTCAACATTTCCAAAATATGTAAGGGAAATAAATTTTGATGGGAGGTCGGAATTATTATAAGAGGGAAAAATTAATTGCTGTACTATTTGTTGTTCTTTGCGGTAAATTTGTTTGTTAATCAGTTTCTGGTCAAATGCGTTATTATGTGCTATGCTTTTAATAGTGTCAAGTTCATTATGTGAATTTTTATCTCAAAGTGGTAACGAATATGCTCTATGTATAAGAGATTTATACGCAGCTAGTTTGTGGGAAAGGGGGTTGTAGGATGTGTATGGGATCATGGAATCTGTAAAAGTGGGCTTTCTGTAGATGTTAAACGCTATCTTGTTGTTTTTATGGGTGAGAGTAAGGTCTAGAAAGTTAATGATACACTCAGTTTCGGTTTCTACAGTGAATGTAATATTGGGATGTAAGCTGTTGAGATGGGCAAGGAAATGTTTAATTGTCTACTAGTACCTGTGAAAAACGCTAGAACATCATCCACATATCTATACCAGAATTGTATGTGTTTTTTGGAGATGGATGCGGACATAATAGACTCTTCTAGATGTGCCATAAAGTTATCTGCTAGGAGTGGACTAAAAGGAGAACCCATTGCTAAGCCGTTGTTTTGCGAATAAAATTTATTGTTAAATTCAGAGTAATTTTTGACTGAGGCACAGCTCGAAGGCTCTTTCCATGTCTTGCTTTAAAATAGGGTTAATGTTGCAATTGGTAAGAATCTTAGAAATTAATGGAAAACATTCAGCTGTAGGAATACTGGGAAACATGTTTGATATATCAAAGGACACTAGCATACCCTGACTTGCTAATTAATTTAGTAAGTTCTATTGAATTTTTAATGGCATATGGAGCTTTAAATTGGGTTATGTATTTGAATTCTGAATTTAGTTTTATAGCTAGATTTCTAGTTATTAATATATGAAACTACCGGTCTAACTGGGGTGTTAGTTTTATGGTTTTGGCGGAGAAGGATTCGTGTTGACTAATCTATATTTATCATAATCATTAATGAAGGGCGGGTTGCTATTTGAAAATGTTTTAGTTCGTTCTTGAAAAACTTTAGTGGAATCTTTTTTGATTTCAGTCAGTTCTGAACTGTACATTTTGTTATGGTACTCTTTTGTGGGGATGATCACTATTGCGTTCGACTTATCTGCTTTGGTGAGATAAGAGATCATTGTGTTTAATTTTTTCTTTAATTGACTTAAGGGTGGATATATTTTGGTAATTCGTCGGAACTTTGGTGGAGGAGATGGATTTAAGGACATTTAGTTTGGTTAGGGTGGTGTCATCGATGTTATTTAGGGCGTATTCAACTTCTGATACTACAGTCTCTACATATGATTTATTGTTAAAAAATGGGGTGTATCTGGGGCCGTTACTGAGAAACGAAAGTTCATTTGTATTAAACTTGACATTTGAATAATTAATAACGCTGTCGTTAAATGTGTGATTTTGGAAAGTTGAGTGAGAGTTAGAATTAGTACGATTCTGGGACTCTAAAAGTTGATTCATCTTTTTTCGTTGTGTAAGATATTTTTGATGAATAACAGTACTAATATTTGATTTGATTTTATTAATAAATAGACCAAATTCAACAGGGTGGAGTTTATAAGAAATTTCAGAGTACAATACTTTCAGATACTGGATAATCGTTGAGCGTTTCCTAAACAGATGTTTATTTTCCTCTTTGAGCCAGAGGATTTCTGTCTTCTTGACTGCTTTGCTAGCGGCTGGCGATGTTGAGTCGCTCTTCAAATGGATATAGCTGGGAATGATGTGGAATCTAAGGCACTGTTGATTGAACCTGATGTTTTGGCTGGTAATCTGTCGTTTCTTCATCAATTTGTGGAACTATCTGACTTAAACTGCTATACTATTATGTGAGATATTAGTATTAAAATAGTTTTTAATTATTATTTTAGTAGTTATATATTTGTCAATCATCTGTAAAATCTATTTAAGTAATTTTTAATTCACTGCATTATATTCAGAAGGTATATATTTGTCATTTTTGAGTCTGTATCGTTCATTCAACAATTTGTATGCGTTTGAGAATGGCATAGAGTTTGCCGAAACTAGTCACGCGAAGTGAAAAATAAAAAGTGATATTAAACTAAATTAATTTTTCTTCATTACCATTATGATTGATTATCACAAAGTAACGGCTTCCACCGTCAGTATTTTTCTTTGAAAAATAACGTAGAAAGTGGTGCATTATTAAAAAGGAGTAGTTTTACACAACATATCTTATTTGGATATTTTTCAGAGTCAACGGTAAAAATATTGCACCTGCCTTTATATCATATAAACATAATGCACGGAGAGAAACATTTCAAAGAAGAAAAACGTTGAGAAGTGACATTCCTTTTCCTGACTCTTCCAGAGCCATAAAATGGTATTAGTCCTGTAAATATCGATTTTGCGTAAATTTAGAATTATATTTATCGCAGCTATGAGCCAACATTTAAATTGCTCTTTTCCAGTTAAAATTTGATATCTGCTATAAAATGACTTTCGCATCGTTTGGCACAATTTGAATATTTCAGTACGAAATTACAGTTTTTAGGTTAATAGAATGTTTGAGGACATCTATTGTAATTGTGAATCTCATTTTCTAACTTCGTAAAAGTAGATTTATGTACTGTAAAGTGTTTTTAATGTTTATCCACGAACAGAATGTGAATGTATTCGAAGGGGCAGTTCAAGTATTAAGCAGATTTATTACAACTAGCAGTCGCCGGTGGTTGAAATACGACCAATTGTGTCAATATTTCTGGCAGGTTAAGTAACCTGAAAATTTTATCATTCGTAATTCTTAATTTAATATGACAACAATTCAACCGCTAATGGGCTACCCTACATATTTATTTTTCTAACCTCCGTGTATAGCTATAGTTGTACTCAATTCTCTAACATTTATTAAAATCCTCATTATAATAATTCCATCTCATTATATATTTCCACCACCCTGTATATGCAACTGCCCATAGATCACGCATAATATTTTTTAACATTTTTGAACCACCCGGTAAACCATTCTGTATAGGCCACTGCCTATGAGCCACCGTGTTTACTCTTTTTGTTTATAAATTTTTACTATCTTCTGTAACTATAATTCTACTCCGACCTATATTTCAATCATCATATATATGGAACTCTTCGTGAGCTACTCTATAAATTATTTCTTTTTCTAACATTTTTTATCATCATCCTGTATATCTATAATTCCTCTCACCCTATATTTCATCTTCCCTATATATACAACTGCTTATGGGTTACGAAATGTTGCATTTCTATTTCCGCCAAGCTGTATATGCATCTCTGTATAACATTTTTTGCACCACCCTGTATAACTGTAATTCTACTGCACCTTCTATTCCAAGAACCCTGTAAATTCAACCGCTAATGGGCTTCCCTATATAATTATATTACTAATTATAATTGCACTCTACTCTATATTTTAAACATCCTATATATGCAACTGGTTATGTGCCACTCGAAAAAAATGATTTCTAACATATCTGGAATCGCCGTGTATAATTATAATATATATCGATTACTTTACCACTAAACAATAACAACGCTTGCATGCCATTTGCAGAAGTACATGCTCTAAGTATATAACAGCATTGGTCCCTCTATATATATTTACTCAATGTTCTGAGTCTGGCGGCGGCGGCACATTCAGTTATTTGGCCTTGACATTGTGGACGTAAATAATGAACTTTTATTATATTTTATTTAATGAATGAACCAATATTATAAATTAATATTAGCATTCTGCACTGAAGGTCGTCAGTAGCTACTAAACAAAACAAAAATGAAGAAAATCGGTTGAGAGACAGAAGAGAAAATGGTACCTTATCGTTTTGTCTTTGCCTATTTATATATAGATTATTTACCCACCCCCCCACACTACCCCCTTTTCTGCAAAAGTAAGCATAGCTCATTGTAAACATTGGTATATGCATTTTTATTTTGATGTTTTCTGTTTTTTTATTGATTCATGAGCAGGAGAGATAATTCTAGAAATTAGAAAATTTCTTTAGGATAGAGCACTAGCGGATCCAAAAATCATCAGAGTGGTATGCTTTTTTATTGTTTATTGTGCTAAAATCAACCTTCAGTGACGTCAATCCCCCCCAAACGAGATCAAGCCCCCCCCCCCTCCAAATGACAAGCCATATAACAATCATTTAAACTTTCGCTAGTAACGTAAAACTATAACATAAATAATAACATAAGTCTGTGACACCGCCTTCCAAAGGGCTATCTATTACCGCAAGTATCAGTTTGAAACGAACACATATTAAAGTTAGTTATAGATTTTGTAGTATTTTGAAGTTCCTGTAATATACACAGAACATTAAAATGTTTTCTTTTCACAAAATACATGTGTTTATAGAATAGTTCACAATTTTTAAAAAAACGAAAAATTTTGTCCCAAAAATTGGAATTAAAATTTTTTTTTTGATAATATCGAAGATGACAAATTTCGACTTTTGTAGTCACTACACAACACAGATAGGTGTTCCAGATAGACATACTTACTGCAATAGTATTTCTAGTATTTCTATTTTTCTTTCTATTGCACACTGCCCCTGGATTTGATTTTCAACAAATTGCATGTCTGTGTCCATTCCACAAATTTCGGCGAGTCTCATACGGATGGTTTTTGGAATATTGTCCGGTTGAGCTCGGGTTCTTATATGTTGGTCAATAAGTGCAAACCCCAAATTTTTCAAAAATATCTAAATATTAGATTTATTACTTAAAAATAACAGTAGAAAAGTAAACAATCTTCGTAATTCCGAAAACAAATGGTAACGTCTGTCTCTTACACCGGCTCTAACTATATCTCTGTAAACATACACACTTCACCACTGTTTATTTGTAGCAGAATACCTTTAGTGAATATCGAAAGGTACTGAGAGGTGGAGATAAATGAATGTATTCGTTTAAATTTTACCGCCAAAATTGTCATACGTCGATGTGTTGGAGCACACGTTACCATTGAAAGGTTAACCAAACTTTATTGATACGGTATTCAACATAAGGTATTATTAGGTAATATTATGAACAAAACAACTTCTATTCAACATTTGGTATACATATTAATTCCAATTATCAGTCGTTAGACCACCTAAAACCGTGATTCTAAGTTCGCGATGACGGAAAAAATTTAGCAAAGTGAATAGCGTGCGGTAAATCCCCTACACTGTTGTAAGCGAGTACATAAAGGTATTCATTATTTGTGGGAATCCTCGAAAATGACGTAATCACCATCTGGACCCTCCATGTTAACAAAAATAAGCAAAGCAAAGACCCCAGCCTTCCTATTGTGTTACGTAACATTTCAACGGCCCCTAAACGGTAATTGTTACATTTTCAATTTCTGGATTATTTTCTCAATAGCATCATTGCATATTTCAGAACTTCCAAAAATTTACAATGGGACAAAAAAATAAAAAATATTAGTCTGTTCACAACTTTGTGTGTCAACGTCATTTCAGAGATAATTTCGTTTTCAAGAAAAAAATCTCCAATGTACCCCAACCTCTAGAAGATCTAACGTCAAAAAAATACTTAGAATTTTGAACTTCTCATTAGCTGCTGTTGAATAGTGGCGGTTCATACTAAACTGAACTTTAATTTGTTAATCCATACAGGGAGCTCCGGAAAAAAATGCTATAGTTATTATTACAAATAACATCATTTTATGCAATTTTGTCGTGCAAAGAGACTGGTAAAATTGGTATTTCGTCTAAGTGAAAGTCATTTGATTCTAAACAGTGGCATATTTTCAGGAGGCGAATTGGGGCGTTTGGTCCCCCAAAATTGTTGAAGATGAATCAAATTTGAATTCCTACACAATATTCTATTTTTCTTGTCCCACAATAAAAATACAAATCAATTTTTCTTGCACGCTTCCCAAAATACTGAAGATAAGCCTCCAATTTTAACTGTTACCGCTGACTTCCAGGACAGAAATTGAATAAACGACTTTAGATAGATGTGTATGACAACAAAATTCAACTAAATAATAATTTGACATGACTTGTAGTCCTCTTTCACTTCATTCGTCTTGAATTTTGAAGCTTGTGTATTGCATTGTATCTTCAATACTTTTTTTGAGAAAGTCAAATGAGTCGACTCTCCTGCATCTGAAATTATTAGGCGTCTTTGACCATGTTTACTGGGCCAAGCAAGTTGTTGTATGGTCATATGAGTGTCTCTGTATATGGGGTAATTGGTATCCCAAAAAGTTTTGAAAGCGGTACCTTCATGTATCTAGTTCAACCACTGAATACGCTGATACTGTTGCTATAGGAAATTGTAATTGCTATCTCGATACTTTCGACAATTTTCTTCCTTGTGAATTAACATATCCTGGCCCCAAATAAAGTTTTGTTGTTCATTAATAGAACTGTTCTGAGTTTCACTGTTCATAAAACAACCATAAGACTTTATACATCTATGATGAGGCCTCACCTTGAGTATGCCTCCAACATTTGGTCACCAAATTATTTCACCCACAGTAATGAAATTGAAAAAGTCCAAAAACGTTTTCTGCGCAATCTCTATATTAAAAAGAATGACATATATCCCTTGATGGTTTCTTATAGGTCAATGTTGGCAACCTTCCATATCTGTTCTTTCAGCACGAGGAGAAAGACCCATGCTGTTATCTTTATATATAACATTCTAAATAACAGAAAATATTTCCATTGTGGCTTGATCAATAGCATTAAGTTTAGGGTCCCCAAAATTAGCTTAAGGCTACTCTCATCTAATCTCTTCTACATTGACAACGGAAGCCCTTCGCCCTTCACTTATCAACTCAGTGTCTGCAATGATATGCTGTCCAATAACATAGTTCCTGACCTATTTAACATCAAATTTGGTGAGCTTAGGCGCATATTATTGCTGCATCAGGATGCAAACCCTTCATGATATTGGCATGTCTGTGTAAAATTGTCATATACTTGTGTACTGTTTAACCCTTCCTTCACATGTAAGTACCTATTTGGTGTTTCTAAAGAGAATAAATAAATAAATAAATATTTGAAGGTTTTTTGTCTGTTTTTAGCTCTATTTGATAGCAGAAGATAACAGATTTCATTTTTGTTTCTCAAGTTGTCTGATACTTCATATTTAATGGTGATCAAAGATTATTTTTCTTTGCCCTTCTCGAAGTGAACATTTTTCTTACGTACTGTATAAATATCAGCAAAATGTTACAACATGCTGTTGCCTTTTCTCAGAAGACAGGATGAACCGTTATGTATACACACACTGTACACGAACTTTAAATTAGATGAACTTAAATTGTAAACCGATATTGAGTCTTCCAACGAGGAAAATTCGTGTCTGCTTGGAAAATTCTACAAACTTAATGGCTGCTATAAAACCACCACGTGACTCAAACGAAACACATAAAATAACGTTTGCGGTGTTCACTGGAGCCCATCTTCAATATGTAAAAAACGTTTTTATATATTAGCTAATGCCGCTGAAGTAGATAATGTAGGAACAAATTTGTACGTGATGTATGATGCATGTTCAGCCAAAGAACCAGCCTCGGTGGTATTTAACTACCAAATTTAAATAATGAATTGTATTTGAAAAGCTTCTGCTGTACATAGACAATGGTAATTATAGAGTGCTATATTTGGCATTTGAAATTGAGATGATATATATGTGTGGTTAAATCGATAACAGTTTAACCCCTGAAATACAAACAGAGTATTATATCTCAATATTGATTGGGGTTATATAGACGGTTCAGTCTCTTTAACGCATATAAAATCATTATGAGAGAAGTTGTATTGTTTCATTGGGGAAAGCAACTATTGTTACCCCCAAAACATTATCATGAGCATGTTTAAGATAGATACTCACTGACAAAGATGTCGCAACACCCAAAAGATGTTTAAATTTAGTATTGTCTTGGTAAAACATAAATGCTACTACTCAATATATATTGTAGTGTTGTTTTGCATTTCTTAATTTTACCAAAAAACAAACTCTTTGTACAAAGCAAGATGACAGAGCAACGTTATCTTCAGGAAGTATTGAAGCCCTATGTACTCCCCAATCTGCTCATGGATTCCATATTTCAACAAGATAAAGCTCGGCCTTCGCTTGCTCGAGTTAGTTTGACCTTTTTTCAAGACATGAAATATATGTAGCTTGTAATAGTATTAATCATTACTTTCAATATAATACCGAATGCAGATGATGCTGCGGTTATCTCAACGAAGAAATCTTGGGAAGGAGTTCAAATGAAAATGAAAGAGTATCTCGATCACATTACTGACTGGCTTATTTTAAATAAACTCAAATACGAAGAAAACCGTATGTATGACCTTTGGGAATTTTTATATTAGTGTCCTTGATATATTTAATATATAAATAAAATGTATTAATATTATTAGAGTAGAAAATTGTACATATTTAGGGATTACTTTTGATCAGAATTAAGAATGGAATCAACAATATCAAAACCAAATATCTTCTTTTAATTTTTGACAAAAAATTATCTAGATTAATGAACTGTGAAATTCTTAGAATGATATATTACGCCTTATTTCATAATATAATTAATTATGGAATAATAGCCTGGGGAGAGGCCTACACGAACTTTAGAATATTGTTAGAAAACATCCAAAACAGAATTTTAACAGTAACAAATAATACAAAACTTGTATTTATGGCTAATTCTCTAAATATAAAACAACTCTTTTACCTTGAGTCACTTATGTACCATTATAATAATCTAAAAGATAAATTAAAAATTCTAACAACAAATAAAAAGTTACAAATGCTTATTCAAGAATACAATATGTAATAAAAGTAGCCTCATTGTAGCTATTAGACTTATTAATAGTATGTCAAATGTGTTAAAAAGAAAATAAAAGAATACATTTTTAATAATAAGTAAGGGCAATTTTGTGATAAAAATTGTGAACATACTAAATTTGACTTTTTTTGTTTAGTTATTATTGTGTTGTTGTTGTATGTTTCTTAAATATTTTGATACATCTGAATACAACATACATCTGGTCCAGAATAAAGGGATCCTATAAAGTTTTGCATTAATATGTATTGTATAACAATAAAAAAACTAGCAATACCTGAATATAATTTAGTCTACAGTGTTTTACTATAGTAGTTATATGTCTACATTTTGTATTTTAGTATGTATGTTTAGTTTTAGGCAATTTAGACCAGGTCCTAGACACAGGTTTCATTACCTTTGTAGGGTTTGCAATGAATATTGTGTTTATTGTAAATGTTGAACTGGAATAAAGAACAAGAACTACAGCATCTATGTATTATCTAAATGATAGTAAATTTAAAATTCTACTTTTTGTGATTTCTTTAACAGTCAGTATATTAATGCATGAACAAACCCTTGAAAAAAAAAATGTTGTGCTCAACTCAGTATTGCTCAAAGTAAATAACAGTTTTGAACAGAATATATTTAGTAGTGTATTCGATGTTTGTACGTATTTTTGAAAAAATATACGGATACTTTAAGTATTAGTTATAAACAATAATTCTGCAATGTTACCAGTTTCCATAATCTACGTTTTCCTAAAATTATGTTCCATATGTTTTACCTGCTTTATTCTTTAATCAGAGATTAAAGTTATTCCGACGTTTGGTGTCACTTGTTAGCCAAAGAGGCACAATTCTATGAAATTTAAACGAAAAGAGAGCCGAATAATGATAGATGGACATTAAAGGAGCTAGTAGCGGAACTGAAAAAAGACAAATCAACGGGATAAAAGCTGAACTTGTTGAGAGGTGGTAAATATTTTTATATAAATGGAAATAATTTGATGGTTTGATTTATTTATTTTTGTAGGTTGCAATATTAGGAAAGTCATTTGATAATACACAGAACAAGAATAAAGTTAGTATCAATATTACCTGATTTCACCCATTATAAAGAGTTGCATACAACTCATGCCCTTTTTTAACATGATGAATTTGAAATAATATATCTTCATGTGATTCAAATATGTGATTTTGAAAAGAATTGTAGGTTCATTAATAACAAACTTATTAACTTCATCCGCCTTTTGATCTGCATAAGTTCTATATAATGAAGTGTTTAGCCTATATTTAAATGAATTAAATGATAATTATATTTTAAACGATTAAAATGCTTAAAACTTAAAACTAAACTTAATGAGCATACATTTTATTTTTAAATTAATCACCTCTTATCCTTTGTAATAGTAGCGACATCTAACGAGAGAATAACCCCCATTCTCAAATATTTACATAACTCCACCATCTTCAGGGTTTTACCATTAAAAAAACCCAGTACTATACTAGTCTTCATCTCAATAAAAATATAGAATTAAATAGTAGTTCCATAGTTCTATTGTACAAATATTTGACAAAGCTATATGTGAATTTATTATGTGTGTATTGTTGATTGCTGATCTTGGTTGTATAATTTCATTTGTTTGGTGGATTGTGGCTGCATTTGGTTAATGTTCATCATAATTATAATTATAAAGTGAAAGATAGCATAATATTAATTTCAAACTGTTATTTCCTATTATTTCGTAATATGCGTATTGCAGTTTCTATGAATCTATGAATCAAAGTCACTGGTAAGAGTATTAATTCTACCAGAAAATAGTGCACATTTAAAAGTTTTGTTTAATTTGAGTAATAGCGAACTGCATATAGAAATATGTATTCTCCCAACGGCATCACACAAATACATTGCAGCATATTAACACTCCTGGAACTTTTAATTAACATCCATATCTCAAGAGGTTTTTCATTCATTAGCGTTCCATACTCTAGATCACAAAAAGCTTTTAGAAAAAATTAATTGCTAAGGAATAACGACGATGCTCATGAGTTTATTACTTCTTATTAGAAGACAGAAAATAACAATTTAAAGATAAGCACGCTGTAAATGAACAGAGTGAAGTTCGCACAGGTGTTCCCCAAGGAACAGTACTTGGTGTACTTATTTAATAGTATAGAGTTGTTGTTCTTAGTGCCAACTCCTCAAAGCTCTCCATAAAAAGGTTCGCTATAACTGGTGAGAGTGGCGATCCCATTGGAGCTCCTTCCACTTGTTTGTATCGTTGGTTCTCGTAAACAAAATAGGTGTTCATCAGACAGTGCCTTGTTAAGTCTACAAGGTGTTGAGGTGGTTTGTATTTTTCTATTATGATATCCAAGGCTTCGTCGATAGGGATGTTGGTGAAAAGGGACACTACGTCAAAACTTACAAGAAGACACTCTGGTTGTAAGACAGTTTTAAGTATTTGGATGAAATGTGTCGAATTTTTCAGATATTAGTCTGCCCCCTCTGCAAATGGTTGAAGTTGTTGGGCTAGGTATTTGGCTAGGTGTTGTGTTGGGGATCCAATTGAGCTTACTATTGGCCTCAAAGGTGCACCTTCTTTATGTACTTTTGGCAACCCATAGAATTTCGGACATCTGGATGACTTTTCACGCGGAATGAGTTGCAGCAATGTTTGAATTTTGTTTGAATAATCCGCTGTATCTAAAATTACAGTCGCATTTCTTTTATCAGCAGGTAGAATGACAAGGTCCTTGTTGAGGCGAAGTTGTTTCAAGGCCTCATTTTCTTCTATAGATAGGTTCCTTTTGGGAGGTTTAGACTTTCTTAGAACAGCCGTAATAACTGCAGATGAAAATTAAGCTGAAGTAAATAGCATAATGAATCACAGGCATAGAGCTGAAAGTAACTCGATGGCCTTAAATAAAGTAACATTAAATTTAGACACAACATGGCACTTATGTTTCGATTAATTGATGAATCGAACTTCCGGTAAAGATGGGAGGCCAGCCAAACATGTATATAGTTGGCTAACATCATTAAATATTTAAAGAAGTAATACAGAAGTTTAGGTGATTAAGATATATAACATGGTTATATAAGAACTGTGTTGTGTAAAAAATTATGGTTATTGATTAGTTTTTAAATATATAAAGACACATACGAAATGATGAGTTAGACAAATATATTTAGTTTCAGCCAGGAGTTCATCCGATTAAGGCTAACTTAGATTAACACAATCAAATGTTATTTACTGGTAAATGGTAACCCATGACCACCCTATTCCGAGAAACCATTGAGGAAGAAAAATTTAAGCATTATTGTATTTCAAACAGAAGACATGCTATTAGAAGTCATGATATTGAATAACTTCTTCTTCTTGTTCTATGAGGTTCTTGAGATACTGAAAATGTATTTTTGGCGGTAAGCAATTTTCTGCCACTCCTTTAAAGACTGCGAAATATTCCAGCTGGATAAACTGTGGAATCTATGGGGTGTCACAGCAGTATAAACACAAAGTTTTGTACCCAACATCAAACATTGGTGTTAGGGTAGTGTTTGTGTTTAGTAATCCAGGTGTATATTGATACAGAAAATATAGACACGTTTGGTTGCACTTCTTATCATCTAAGCACAAAAAAATGTTAGTTTGAAAGTGTGCCATTATTTTGAAAATGATTGATCTCACATTTCGATAGCTTTCGACCTGTTACTTTCAAAACTTAGAATCTAAATGATTTTTAAGCAAAACTTATCAGCAGACTAAACAAAACGATTTACATAAACACCAAGTAAATCATAATATTAAAAATATTGATTTATTGTAAAAGTATGACTACTTATTTGTATTATGTACTCAAATATGATATAGCAGTGTAAACCTTCATAACAATAATACACAGTGCTATATTGATTTATGTACACACATTTCATCTACAAATCTGTTCAATCCCCTAATTAATACGACAGCGCTGCAATTATAACTTCGACATTACAAGCTATTAACAGTTTGCTCCGAACTCAACATCAAACTGTATGATTCAGTATTATTTATTGTCATGACTTGTAGTTGAAGGAGAAACTTTGCTAATTACATTTTTTCGCTTCTAATTCTAGTGAATTTTTTTATTTAATTGTTTGTGAGAAGTGTTCTTCAATTTATATTAGAGACGTGTTTGGAAGGTCATAACATATACAACTTTTTGCATTCTAAATAGCAAACTTTTATTGATGGAGATGTCAAAATAACTTTACTTTCCCATATATTGTAAATTATTAACTGGTTTAAAAGAAAATATGTTCTTTTAAAATTTGCACTAGTCAACCAAAAATGTTGCTAAATTAAGAATTTGAACAAAAACTAAGAGATAATTTCTAATGATATTAATAGATTTAAACTCGTCTTTATTTTGTCATCTTTTTCTCTTCTATGATTTCTGTTCTGTTCTGCTTGTTTGGTAATTGGGCTACCTATTCTACCTACTGACGATTTGTGTGTTGCAAGTCTTACCACACTATCGTTTTTCATTCTGCCTACAATCAAACGTTCATTCCCTTTTCAATACACAATGATCTATTTTTTCCAACATCGCATGTTGTTCTATTTTCATCACTTCTTTCTCGATCTCTTAGTGTTTTCCCATGATTCTTTTTAGCATTCTTATTTCTGTTGACTCTAGCATCCATAGTGTACGTCTCAGGTTCTCTTTTCTGTCTGTACAGTAGCTTTGCAAATCCTTGTATTAGATCCTGTTGTAATGGTTTTTTCACTATATTGTGTTATTTATGCAACCAGCAGCTCTATTGACTTTCTGTAATGGTTTTTCTAAACCTGTTTCAATACCTCCCTATTTGGTTACAATGATTCGTAGAATGCGAAAATAATCTGTTTTACGCTAATGTCACCAGTGTCTATCTTATAACTAATTGCGTCTTTACTAAGGACAAGTGTTTTCGTCTTCTGGTCTGAGATTACCACATTGAAACATTTTTGCTACTATGTTGAACTTGTGGACCAATCTTTGTATATTATCTTCGCTTTCTTTTATAAGATATGCGGCATACGCGTAGCAGAGGAATTTTATTTCTTAGCTTTCCATCTTATAACATTTATCTTTTTTCACAGTCGTTGTTATCTCATCTCATGTACCTGTGTATGTTTCTATCTCTGCTGTGAGTTGTCCATCTATAATGTATATTGCGCTATTCTTGTATATATCTTCTATTGTCTAGCATGCTCTTTCTACATGAATTAGACAGATGGGAGTTGGTTAATTATATTCGAAGGCTTTCTCCATTATTAAAGATGAAATTGAATTAGACACCTCTTACTGCTAAAAGTATTACAAGAATTACTAAAAACCGCAGACGATGTAGAAACAACAATAGATTTTTGAGTTCAGGAATATATCTCTAAAAATCCCACAGATTATTTCCAGACTTCTTGAAATTTAAACTCACGCTGATGAATCCGCAAACACCACCTCAATATTTATTAAATAAACTGTGCAAACAAAATAAAATTTTCATATCCATCCATTCCTCTCTTATGACAGCCTAAACTTTTAAAATAACAAAAAATTGTAATAGATATTATCAAAGATTCATGGAAACCTGCCATTTCGAAAATTGCTACAGAAAATTGTAGATATAATACTAACAGTTAAATGCCTAATTAATTTCTTTGGATGTTCAAATTTTGTCTTCAAATATACCTCTATCAAATATTATTACTATAATTTCTGAAGTAATAGATAAAAATTGTTTTGGCATGTCAATAAACTGAAAATAAATCGACCAAAACTCATTCGCGAAAAATTATATTTATTGGCACAATGAGGGGATATAAAATCTGAAGATATAAGTTATACATTCTCAAAATATTTTTCAAAAAAATTAACAATGTTAAAAGATTACTCTTTTATATGAACCCGGTGTCAAGCTGCACTCAGCAGTAGGCGATATATCTTCTGTGGTGAAAAAACTTGGGCACTTCTTGCAATTGCAAACTGGTAGCTATACCGTAGTTTGCACCTTCTCGCCGTAGCATTTGAAGCCTATTCTATCAGTAGTGTCCCACACTGAGTTCGTCCTTGTGAGGGAGAAATCTCTTTTTCATCCAATTTCTTCGTTCCAAATGGCAACCAGGTGGGGTTTCTGACCTGGTGCCTCAATATTTAGTGCTAATACACGCATTGATGATATAAGCTTTGGTAGGTAGTTTGCAAATTACGCAGGCTCTACACGCTTTTGAGTTAATTACCATTAGTGCTACGAATTCACGATGGATCTTGTTGGTCTGGAAATTATATTGTAATGTCTATTAATTTCATCAGTCGTACTGCCTTTTTAGGGTTCCGTATATACAATATACGGATACCCTTATAATATCACTCAGGATTTCTGCCTCTGTCACATCACAGCAATTTTCTCCTAAACTACTGGACGGAAGAGGTTGAAATTTGGTATGAAGGTATAGTTTGGTGACTCGATCAGGAGTACATATCGCAAAGGAATTTTGATTTTAGGGGTACTTCTGGGGGGAAAACTAAAAAAATCGACGGTTCCCCCTCTGATCTCCGAAGGTAAAATTTTGAAAAAAATAGGAAATATAGAAGGTTGTCCAAACTTTGCAGGAAAAATAAGGAGAAACCGTTAATATAAATTTTGGGGGTCAAATTATAGAATTAAATAAAAATTTAAAAATTAAATTTTTTTAAAACGCATCATGTAATACATCAAATAAAAAGTCTCATTCTGAGGAACACAAAAATATTTTTTTCATATAAAAAAAATTAATTTAAAAGATATTAACGAAAACATACCAAAATTTACCCATTCCCCCCCCCTTATCTCAGAAACTATAAAAAGTAAAGCTTTGAAAAAAAATAGAGGTATAGAACCTGACCTGAACTTTACTGGAAAAATAAGGGGAAACCTCTACTTTTAATTTTGGGGGGCAAATTAGAGAATTAAATGAAAAATATAAAAGTAAAATTGTTTCTAACGCATCATGTTATATATCAAATGAAAGGGCTCATTATGACGAAAACAAATATATTTTTTTCATATTTTTTAATTAAATTAATTAAAAGATATTAACAAAAATATAAAAAATTTTACCCATCCCCCCCCTTATCTCCAAAACCAAAAGCTGTAAAATTTTGAAAAAAATAGAGATATAGCGCCTCACCTGAATATTACTGGAAAAATAAGGAGAAACCCCTAATATTCAATTTGGAGGGCAAATTATAGAATTAAATGGAAAATGAAAAATTAAACTTGTTTCTAACGTATCATGTAATATATCAAATCACAGGGCTCATTATGACTAATACAAATATATTTTTAAAATTTTTTTTAAATAAATATTTTAAAATATATTAAAAAAAAATTTTAAAAAAATTACCCATTCTCCGCTTTATTCCCCAAACTATAAGACCTATTTTTTTTGTTTAGAGGAAAAGTACAAAGAAATCTTTAACATTAATACTGGGGGCCAAATTATAGAAATAAACGGAAAATAAAAAATATTTTTTTAACGTGTCATGCAATATATCAAATGAAGGAGCTCATTATGAAAAATACAAATATATATTTTTCATATTTTTAAAATTAATTGTTAACAAGATATTAACATAAAGATATAAAAAATCCTGATTTCTCGCTTTATTTCCGCAACCATACTACCCAAAATTTTAAAAATAATTAGGGGTACTGGGGCTCACTTGAAATCTATAAGAATAATTATTAGAAAACCTCCATAGTAATTTTAGGGACAAATTGTACGATTAAATGGAAAATAAAAATTCAATTTTCAAACGCATCATGTAATATATCAAATAAAAGGCTCATTAAATGAATTACAAATATATCATATTTTTAAATCATTTGTTTAAAAGATATTAGCAAAGATATTAAACATCGCCTTAATTCCCATTTTAGAAACTACACTATTTAAATTTTGAAAAATATATTTTATTTGTATTTTTAAATAATTTCAATACCAGATTTAATAATTTATAATTTAAAACTTGACCTATTTTGCCCTTTATTTTCCAATCTATAGAGCCTCAAAATTCAGACAGTAGATTATAAAAAGCTTCCCTGAAAGGTTATTAGTAAAATAAAACTCTAATGTTAATTTTTGGAGGCCAAATTAGAAAACTAAATACTGCGAATCTTGGAGGTGGTACGGAACCCTTAGTATGCGAGTCAAACTCGCATATGACCGAAATATTTTAAAACCCATTGCTTTCGTCATATACCAAACTCAATTTTCCTGCTATCTAAAACATAGTTGGCATGAAAAGTTTCTAACTTATTAGACCAGATACCAATAGTTTCCAATAGATATATAATTCTCTTATTTAAGTCAAATTTGGTGTTCTCAGTATGATCAAACTAAACAAAATTACAGTTCTATAAAATTTAGCATCGTTTCTTTTATTTTTCTATTATATACCAAAAAAACCTACAAACCGAAAGCTCTTTAGCTCATATACCACAGAAGTTTTATTGAAAACGACATGACATATTTCACTGCAAAAATTTTCTTTTGGATGTTTTTCTCTGAATTAATACATCCTGTCCAATATTCCAGACTTTGCATGTTTTCTGACAATAAAAAAACTAACTCCGCTGGCTTTCGGCATAAGCGAAATGAAAGGCATATATCATTCATGAAAGATGGGCATTTATGTGTATATATAAAATTATCCGGATGAAACAATTTGAAAAATGAAGCAGATACGTTGTCACGTACTGGGGAAATTTGATTTATCTTGTTTGGACCATTTGCTTCTTATTTGCTTTCGTGGTATCAATAATTCGTTTATAAAATTTTGTCTATGAAATCTATTTCATTAGTTTTTTTTTGTATATTGTGAAAACCAAGTTGAGGTTTAAATATACTCTTATTCTTTTAAATTTTGAAATATTCAATGTGCAAACTTTTGAAATTCCATTTTCGATTTTAAATCCTTGTTAATTAAATTAAGTATTTAAGCATGTCTCGAGATTCTTCTAGGTGTAAATATTACAATTCGTTTTATTAATCGACTTCAAAAAGGAGATTCTCAATTCGCCTGTCTTTATGTTTTTTTTATGTTTATTCAGCGCTTACTCGAAAATGGCTCAAGGAATCTCGACTTTTTATAGGGGATTCTGTTCCGGGGGTCCTAAATTTTTTCCAATGACAGCTTCTTCTATTATAAACTTTGATGAAGGTGCTGGTATTATACAAATATGGAAATATTTCTCTTCCAAACTTGGGTATAATAAATTAAAAAGATATTGCATTAATCAAAATAATTGTCAGTTAATCAATTTAACGGTGAAGATTCTCATTTAGTCTGTATATACAGTATGTCTTCGTATATGAAACACAATGCTTTTTATGAATAATATTAAGAGAAAAAGTTATTCTTTTTAAACAAATTTGCATAGTCTAAAACGTATGCTGTAATCATTACATGCACTTTTTTAACTGCATACTAGGTTTGTCAGCAAATAGGAATTTTGCTTTAAAACTTTTTTTACTGACTTTCTTCTACAGGAAGTTTCTAAAATAGGGTTCCAAACTACTGCTGTGTATAGAACTCATTAAAATAAAACAAAAAGTCCTTATTGGCATGCCCTAAAACGCACCTTAAGAAGTTGTATACCCTTCAAAGGGCTCAAACAAGACTGGTTTTTAAAATTATCACCACTTTTATTAATTAAACAATTGCAAAGTGGTTATATTTTTCTGTATGGTGAAGAGTTGATTAGAACTGCAAAATGTGTATTTTTATTCATCCTTTTGCGGTATATACAAGATTGTATAAAAATAAAAAATATTCTTATCAAAAAAATGATTACTTTGTTAAAAATGTAACGTGAAACTCAAAATCCCCCCCAAAGCAAAGTTAAAAACCACTTTGAGGAGAGAGTTTTTGAGAAAGTGAGAAACCCGAAACGTGGAATAAAGTAATTCACAAAAGGTTTTTATTTACTACTCTTTTTTAGGGTTCCGTATGTACAATATACGGATACCCTTATAATATCACTCCGGATTTCTACCTCTGTCACATCACAGTAATTTTCTCCTAAACTATTAGACGGAAGAGGTTGAAATTTGCTATCAATGTATAGTTTGGTGACCCGATCAGGAGTACATATCGTAAATGAATAAATTCTGATTTTAGGGATACTTCTGAGAGGAAAACCGAAAAAAATCGACCGTTCCCCCCCTGATCTCCGAAACTACTGAGCCTAAAAAAATTAGAGGTATAGGGTCTGACCTGAGGTTTACTGGAAAATAAGGAGAAACCATTACTTTTAATTTTGGGGGTCAAATTACAGAATTAAATGTAAAATATAAAATTAAAATTGTTTCTAACCCATCATGTTACATATCAACTGAAAGGGCTCATTATGAAAAAAATAAATATATTTTTTCCATGTTTTTAAAAATTAGTTAATTAAAAGAGATTAACAAAAATGTAAAAAAAATTACCCAGTTCCCCCCCCCCTTTTATCACCGAAACCATAAGCTCTAAAATTAAAAAAAAATACAGGTATAGCGCCTCACCTGAAGTTTACTGGAAAAATAAGGAGAAACCCTAAATATTCATTTTGGGGGGCAAATGATAGAATTGGAAAATAAAAAATTATAATTGTGTCTAACGGATCAAGTAATATATTAAATCAAAGGGCTCATTATGACGAATAATAATATATTTTTTTATTATTTTTTTAATAAATGTTTTAAAATATATTTAAAAAACTACCCATTTCCCCCTTTATTCCCCAAAATATAAGACCTAAATTTTTTTGTTTACAGGAAAAATAAGAAGAAATCCCTCATATAAATATTGGGGGCCAAATTATAGAATTAGGCGGAAAATAAAAAAAAATTAACGCATCATGCAACATATCTAATGAAAGGGTTTATTATGAGGAATACAAATACATATTTTTCATATTTTTTAAATTAATTGTTTACAAGATATTAACATAAAGATATAAAAAATTCTCATTTCTCACTTTATTTCCGAAACCATACTACCTAAAATTTTGAAAATAATTAGGGGTACTGGTACTCACTTGAAATTTATAAGAAAAATTATTAGACCATAGTAATTTTAGGGACCAATTATACAATTAAGTGGAAAATAAAAATTCAATTTTCAAAAGGTTCATTAGGTGAATTGCAAATATATCATATTTTTAAATCATTTGTTTAAAAGATATTAACAAAAATATGAAACATCGACTTAATTCCCACTTTAGAAACTACACTATTTAAATTTTGAAATATATATTTTATTTGTATTTTTAAATATTTTGAATAATATATTTAATAATTTATAATTTAAAACTTGACCTATTTTGCCCTATATATTCCATTCAACAGAGCCTCAAAATTGAGACAGAAAGGCTTCTCTGAAAGTATGTTAGTAAAATAAAACTCTAATGTTAATTTTTGGGGGCCAAATTAGAAAATTAAATACATATGTATTCTTATAAAAATCAAGTGAACCCTGAAGCAGATAAAATAAAAAGTCTATGTGTGGAAAATGAAAGCGTATATTTTTTATAAATTTAAAACGCTTCCTTTAAGAGATATGAGGGCAAAAATAAGAAAATGCACTCATTCTCTGCTTGTGTGAAACTGGGATATTAGAATTTTGAAGGTGGTACGGAACCCTTAGTATGCGAGTCCAACTCGCACTTGACCAAATTATTATCTGTTCAATATGCTATGGTTAAATTTTTCAAATGTTTATTTATTAGATTTTGTTAAGAATATCTCATATAACATTCAAATCTAAGGTCTAATTTAGGTCAAGCGTATGAAATAACAACAAAAGTTGACAGTTCACTAATTGTGACAAAAATGGATTAAAGCTTTTACTGTGAAACCATCTTTGGCGACCGGTATACTTCTTTGTTATCAAAAGAGTGCGTGTTTCCACTCCACTCTTTGGTCTTACAGTTTTTCTATATAACAGGTTTTCTAAAGAAGCTAATTTTGTTACTTACTTTCGGCGGAAAATGGTAATTTGTTAGCAAAATATTGAAAAATTCACATTGCGAAGTCAAGCTTAAATGAGAAATAATGTTTGCTTTTAATTACACCTCTAGTTCAAAGTCAATTTGCAACTCAAAAGATTTTGAAAATTTGTTTGTTATTTTTTCATTTTAATAATTTCATAATTTGTGCCAGATGCCTCTAGTCGTTAACCACCAAACGACAGATTTGTTTACCTCTACGCTACATTCATTTGGATTAACAAACATACATGTATGTATATACGAAAATACAAAAATAATTAGTTACGCGTTTAAACTACCTTTACTAAAAAACGTCGACAATACATACTGAAAAACGGTTATATAAATTTGTTTTATTTCGAGTTTGACACAATGTTTGTTATACTACGTCGAATGTTGTTTGGTTTGCATTCGGACAGGCAAATACAGAGCGGTATTCATTTGTTATTGCGATGTGGATATTTGTTGTTTTAGTGAGAATCAAGATTATGTAGTGTCGCATTTGAAATTCTGTTTCTCAACACAACTAAAATAAAATATTTTAAATCGTTTTATCAGTCTGTGTTATTGCCTATAAATAAGTTTAAGTGTAACCAAACAAAACATTTCAGAAACTCGATGTTTAAATCTGCCAACACCAGATGGAGTACGTTGGTTTCACCCTATTTTTGGGTTGTCTGTCATGTTTGTAACGTGAGTGGAATACGCCAGATCTTTCTCGAACCAATGACATTATTCGCGAATATTTAGTTGTTGTTGCTATTTTCACATTTGACCACCAGATGTCCAGAAAATTAAAACGATTTTGATCCTTGGATCTTACTGGAGTAATCATTATGGTTCTAAGACTAACCCTGGTTAGTTACGAAAAGACATGACAAAATTAACAGTAGGACAAAACCAACATCAACGTGTTCTGAGGATAAAACATTACTAAGTGGCATGAAATTCAACATTACAAACTAGCACAAGCGGATGAAGAAAAATGATAGTGGGAATACCACAAGGCACAAACCAGGTCCCCTTCTATTCTCGTTGTAGATAGATAATTTGTTCAGTATAAATACGTCGGTAAACATCTTCAGTTTGTCTGATGATACAGCCATTATATAGACGGATGATTCATGGTTGTCGCTAAAAAACATGTCAGAACATTAATTAAAAAATTTACTAACTGGTTTCAATACAAACGCCTAATTATAAACTGCAAAAACAAGCTTGCAGATTTCCCAAGTCTGCTATACATGATGGAGTATTTGCACACAAAATAACCAAAAAAATAGTCTTAAAAATTTAGGTTTTACCTACCTGGGACGAACATGTCAAAAATGTCATATATTAAGACATCTAATATACAAGTTTAGATTTCCAAAAAACATACTGACACTAACCGAACTAAAAACTTTGTATTTTGCTCTAATCGTGAGTAGAAAATAGTATAAAATACTTGCTGGGGTTGGAACCACTAAAGACCATTTAAAAAAATGCAAACGGTACAAAACAGGGTAATAAAGATATTGGGTTGAGTTGGCAGATACTTGGTGGAAGTTGAAATTCATGATGATTTGAGTAATACACTTATTACAAACTTACACTTTATTTAAAAAATTGTGACAATTGTTTCGTGGCCGATGGAGCTTAATCATACAATGTTGTATGTAAAGTGTAAGTTTGTAATAAGTGTATTACTCAAATCATCATAATAAAGATAATTTACAGAAAAAGTATATTGCATTACACTAACCAACTATACATTGAAGCGGATCTCTTCGATCTAAGGCAATTATGTACTTGAAAAACCAAAAATCACAAGTACAATACAAGATGTACAGAAAAACTAATGGTACACAAACCATATGCTCAAAAATCCATTGGTTAACGAGTTTATACATATTTACTGTAAGATCTATAACTCAATCTCACAAATGTATAAATCTTATATGATAACGATTAATTCCCTGACTTTTATCAAAACAATATAAAGAATTATCTCTGACAAGTGGACAAACAAATTATTCATAATATTAGTAACGGAATCATGATAGTGTATATCCTGGACACTAAATAATTAGTAGCTATATAAAATAGGTTGACTATTTAATATTGTTTTATCGCGAAATGAATTCCGACATCCAGTTTCAGAATTCAGTCAATTGAGGGGAGCGCAACTGATGAAGGTTCTCGACCAGAAACAATATATTGTCTTACCTTCAATGGATTGAAAAATCTCAAAAAGTTAGTATTTAATATAATAGCTTTATATGTTTTTAATATTTATTGGATAGTTTACAGCGGGAAAATTCTTTTAGAACAGCCAACGCCCTTGCATATTTAATATGATTGTTATTATTGCTCTCTACATCATTTACATGGAGTTTTTGTATTTCAGTTTGGTTAATTTATTACATTAATCCATTATTGTACTAGAGATAAAATACATGAATGTGCATAAAACTAAAATTCACTATAATGGTTTAATAGTTTCAAAGTTTCAAAGAATGAGCAAATATCTTCAGGACATTTATGCTAAAAATTTTGGGCTGAGGGTTATTTAGATCAATTATTCTTCTACTTGCTACCACTGGTTTATTCATAATGATAGGTTCATCCGGTGAGGTAATATGGTCCTTTGTCAAAAAGGGCTTTCACAGGTATAACTCAATTTTTCCAAAAAAGACGTGTTTATAATATTTATTTTTAGGACATAGATTGGGTATGAAAAGGACGGCACTTTCAGTTAATCAGAATGGTTTTCTAGCGTTAGTAACCCCTTTTAAAGGTTTTCCCATTGCAAAATTCACTACAGTGGCAAACACCATTTGTTGTGGTGATTTGTTTAAAAACAAAAGCGCATCGATAAAAAACTATTGAATTTTATGACAATTAGTCATAACATCCTTAGAACACTTTGATTTTGGTTTTGTTCTGCTATTAATTTGTATCCAAAACCTATTTTTTCTGTACATGACATTAGATAAGCATTTTTGGAAACTGGCAAGGAGTGTTTGTTTTTTCCAAAATATTCCTTACTACATAATTACAGTATGTATGTCACGAATGTCAATGTCAAATATCTTCCCATCTGTTGCTCTCGATAAACATTTATTTGTCGTTAACATTATTATTAGCTCTTCTCTAATTCCAAAGTTATTGTAAATGTTCCAAGAACCGTAACTGAAACACAATTCATTGATTATCTCAACCAACGTCTTGAAGAGTCCTTAGCTATTAAGTATTATGGAGTTTGGAACAGTTAAGTGAAGCCACTTTCATATCGTATATATCGTGGGTACAATCTATCACTGTCAACGCCCTGAAAAATTACTATCGTTTCCTAAAACTGAAAATGAAGATCTTCCAAATTCATGTTATGAGTTAATATTACAAAAGCCGCTTAAGGATTATTAGTGTGAGAAATTATTTATTAGGCTTTGAGTTTGCAATCCCCTTTTGACTTGTTTGTAGTATGTTGCTTTTGAATATTAATAAACTGTTGTTATATTTCCGAATTGAAATTTTGAGAAGTTAATTTAATAAAGTTTGTTTTGTTGAGTATGATTATACTATGCAATCTTATCGAGATCAAAATAATATAAAATCTTAACTAAAGTTCAGTCTTTTTTTTTATTTCATTTGTGAGTTTTAAGTAGGTTCTTGGGTGATTAAAACCCCCATCAATTTTCTCATAAGGAAAATTTTTTAATTATTTAAATTTTAAATTAATAATAGACAAGGAGCCTAGGCTAATTTTTTTAATTAAATAACATGCTACAAATTTTTGTGTGGCTTAATTTTGCCGAGACGCCCAACTTTTTCTTCTTTGAAAATTTTTGAAACATGTAGCTAAGAGAGCGAGCAGCTGTGAAACATCAAAATATTGAGTGCATTTTATTTATTAATATCAGATAGTTTTTTTGTTAAATCTTTTAATAATTTGATAAAAAACGCGAAAATACTTTTGTCCTACACACCCGATGGTATAGTGGCCGCGTACCCCGTCCTGAACTGGTCAATTTAGTGTCAGCAAAATATTTACTAATAACAGCCTAATTTTTACACTATTGCTTGGTAATTATAATAATAGTATAGCATCTTTGACCTACAAGTTAAATGAAATGTTTTCCTACTCCAACACGGCAAAAATGTCGGTTTTATGGGCCCATAGAAATCATTAATAACTGTAGAACAATGAATCCACATGATTTATTAGTATTTTTACTAATTAAAAAAGTAAAAATCCTACAAAAATATGGGTATGTATCCCTAGTCCTACAAGAAAAGTATGATTATTATTTTGGGTAGCACCAAGTAACGGTTGGTTTAGGAATTAATTTTGTCCGTCAGATGTTCTTTGATGTTATATTGATTAACCCATTAATAAATATTTATGAGTTATCATTCTCACATAACAACAATATACTGTTTGATTATGGTTGTATTACTATAAAATTGCGTTGTTATAGTTATTGAACGAACAAAAGTAATTCTCAAACAACCAATCCGTTAACAGGCCGAACATCGGATTCAATATATTATGTTTTTTTATTATTTGTCAGTGAGATGCATTTGCACATATTTGTAAAATTATTTTACAAACCCTTGATAATAATAAACTAAATACCCTTATGTTGTTAGGACGATTTAAAACCATGCATTTTGTATGCTATGCTCTAAGGACGAATCTCTCTTAGGTTTTTGTTGCAAATATGATTGGCATTTAATGACACAGTGTTGCAATTTTATCTTTTGAAACGTTTAGATGTTTGACATATTTTTGTTTTTAAGTGTTACATCAACCCCCCCCCCCCCCGCTTAAAAAACCCTAAAAAAAGATCTTTATGTTCCATTATATCGTACCTTCTGTATGTTGGAGTTTGTTATTGTGCCAGACTTTTCTAACAAATCTGATTTCTTAAAGCTTTTGGTGATGTAAACAAAATATGAGCTGTGAAATCAATACCAGTTAACTTCCTATTTGTTATGGGTGAGAAACATCTAATGTAAAAGTTATGTTCGACGTTGTTCTACGGAAAAGTGGGAAAAACACATCGGAACTTTTCCAAGATGCAGGAATTTGCGATATCGATACATCAGCCCCGTCGGAAAGACCGAACAAACTAATCTTAACAATCATTCACTCGAATACGAAAAAAAAAGAAAACAAACAGGATTGGAAGTGTTTTAGTTTGTTTTTCAAATTTAAGGTAACGAGCCGATAACCTTCAGGGCAAACTTTCGATTTATCATAACAAGAAAAATCGGAGTTTTATGAACAGCAATAAAAAAAACTTGGGAACGTCAACTAGTATAAAGAAGTTCCAGTTGGTTGTTCACGCTACTCGCGGATACCAGAAGTTTTTTCGATATAATCCAATTGTCATACGAGATGTGATAAATTTTATGTTTCGCCAAATGTATGACTATTCTCAGATATAAAGCAAGGAAAATTATTGTTATGGAAGAATTTTGGAGTACTGAAATTCACTCATAACTTTCGGACAGTAATTCCAATAACTCTTGGGAAATTTAGATTTAACTTTTGACATGATTTATTAAACTAAAGCCATTACAATATTATAAGTACCATAACCGTCAATTTTTTTGACTCGAAAGGAAGCTTGTTGATTTGATGTAAGAGGAAAAGTTTAGACTTCGTTTATAAAGATTCAAGTTCTTGGTGTTTATGTCGTTTTTAATTTCTTTGGTTTAGATCCTGAAGATTACAAAATAATATTAGAAATACCTAAAGGCACACCATTATCAAACATCTCATCTGATACATCAAATGAAAGGCCTGTGTGGAATTACACCTATAGTTTTTTCATAATTTTCAAATAATTTGTTTAGAAATAATTCCCGCCCCTTATCACTGAAAATATTAAGCCTTAAATTTTGAACAGAACTAGGAATATAGGGCCTCCCTCAAAATTTACAAACAAGTAAAACATAAATTGTAATATTGGGTGGGAACAACTTGTGATATTTTTTTCGAGGACATCCATACACTTTTGCTTAGTGTTTCGAACAACTATAATACTTATACATACATGTTTGATAAATATCTTACAGTTTACCCAGCTTTAACCATTTATGTTGACTTAAATTGGTGAAATAGACCTAAAGCAGATCTAGACAATGAAGTAGATAGCAGTTTTACCCACAAAAAAAAACAATTTTAGAAATTTTAGATGCCATACATAAGAACAACGAACTTTTGGAATCACAAGATTCGATAATGAATGTAATGAGTCCACCAGTTGGTGTAATCTCTAGTATTAAGGTCATAGTAGTAAGACCTAAACACAGAATGAGTAAGGCATGGTCGGTCGCCTGTACAACTGGAATCTTAAAACTGGATAACTGGATGAAAGAAAAAGGAAACTGACTTGATGTATTTGTCTCTGTCTAGAGCTGCAAGCAATATCTAGAATGAGAAGTGTAGTGAAGACTATCTAAAGCAATTATCGATGATGTAGATAGACTGCAGTAAATGGTGTTCAGCTGTTTCGATTAGTTCCATACCATGATCTAATAAGGATGGGTTCGATCTATCAGATTCAAAGGAAAGGCAGTGTTACTGTGATGAGCTTATGTCAACAAAGACTGTTTGAGAATATCTTATATATAAATAGAGCAGAAAAGGGCTCTGGAGATAATTAGTTAGTTGAATTTATGTAATTCTGGGTTTGTTGGGGTTAATAATAAATAAAATGAAATCTTTATGTTTCTTGTATCTTCAACAGACACGATATGAAGGAGGAAGAGGTTTGGCAGAGCTAAACAAACTATTAGATCAACAAATTTCTATTTTGCGCAGTTATTTCAAAAAACTAGCAGAATATTCTGATCTACACAGAGTCATGTGCCAGGTTGATGACTCAACACCACTGCGACTGACACAACAACACGTCCAATTACACCACCAGACCACTGATCAGATACTGCTGAAATGGAAAGAGAAGCCCCTTCATGGAAGACATATAAATGACGTCAACCAAGATTATGTCGACAGTGCAGCGTCGAACTATTGGTTGATCTCTGGTCATATGTTTCCTGAAATAAAGGCTTTATATTGGCAATCCAAGATCATGTAATCCCAACTAAGAACTATCTATAACTAAATATAGAGAGTTGGAATTTCAAATAAAGGCTCACACGAACTGTAGCAATTGTTATGTCAACGACAGGACTTGTCCCAAAACATCTATTAAACAATTTAAAATACCTTAGGTCTAGACGAACATCTTTACAAACAAATGCAAAAAGCCGTCCTGTTAGGGACAGCCCGGATGGTCAGGAAATTCATGGGAAACTGCCGCCACGACTCCAACCACGGGCCTGAAAACCTGGCAAGGGCTCCCACAAAGCTAAACCCTTTTGATATCTAGGATGTTTGGGGTTTAGTGAATTTTCTTCTAAAGGCACTCTTAGCGTGCCTTAGAGGAAGTGTGACGCCATACATTGTATGGTCAAGTCGGGAAATAAAACGAAATCTTTATATTTCTTGTATCTTCTTAATTTTGGATCCTATTGTTGTCCGGTTAAGTAGATCCCATATCTTCTTGTTATAGTATTTTGTGATCATTATGGTGGTAACATTTCCTGACAGCATTATTAAAATGTTCTTAATTTGCCTGAGATATTTTCTTTATTTGTGATGTTGCTTTGTGCCACGTTAAACATTTGTAAAATTCTTGAAGATGATTATTGGGGTGACAGCAAAGTTGGTTGGCTTGGCTAGTACAGAATGATCGCTATTTATCAATGAATGCTTTGATAGGCTTACTACCATAAAATGGAGATCAAGTACAGCGGTTGGTTTAGTTGGTTTATTTGTTCTGATAAATTTTGATTGAAACCATAGAGTCCAAATATTCAGGCTGATATCTGATCAGTAGGCGCAAGCCAATTCTCATCGTATTTGATGGACATGTTCCCGCAGCAGTGCTTTTGGAGTTATATTGTAAATGTGATGCGAGGATGAGGTACGAAAACTCGTTTCAGTTGTAAAAATTATGGAATCATACCAGTGTACTTGCAAGAAACAGAAACGTAAGCGACTCTAAAAGCTGGTCTTCCTTCTTGCAGAGAACTTCAAATCAGCTAACGAAGTGGTAGATGTAATCCGGGTTGAGCGATTTCTTTAAAGAAAGTAGGCTTTCACGGCCGGTGTGGATAGATAAACTGTGGTTTTCTGAGCTATTTTGCCGTGTTCTATTGGAATTACTTATAAACGTTTATTTTGCAATAGCGACAGACATCTTTAGGATTAGAACTTTCGAGCGGTGGAGCACTAGTATTTATAGGCGGCTAGGAGAGGCTATAGTGGGCTCTGATTGGTCGTTGCAGGTGGCGGAACTATGCGTCTAACGAGTTGCTTTGATATCGCACGTCGTAGTACAAGATAACAAATTCTGTTTAGTTTGACACCCTCTTGTTTTTCGTTAAGATTGTTTTGATGTTTGTATATTTCAATAGCCATTCGCTGAAGACGAGAATAGTGGTGGGATGAGGTGGATAGTACCTCGGTGTTTTGGTACTCTATGGCGCGGTCTTGGTGTAAAGATAATACATATTCAGCAGCACAAAATGGTTATTTTGAATGTTCATCTGGGATTTTCTCTCCTCGCAATGGTTTCTGAAAAATAGAGATAAGTTAAGTACTTGAATATCAAGGTGTAGTATCTAAGGGCAGTTTGTGGAAACTGCCCGGAACACTAGTTGCCCTCTTATAGAAAAAACTGTGAGAAAGTAGGTCTACAGATTTGTCAACTAGTATTCCAGTATAATATGTTGTGTATTTTGTGTTGTACTTATCTGTTTTTGTGTGACGTTTCGATTCCTTATCAGGAATCGTTGTCGAACAATGTTTGTTTGAATGTTTTGCACTATATTCGCTTGACTTTTTTTTGTTAATGTCAATTGACTGATTAATTGACTTTGAAGTTTCCTTTTTGATGTTCATTCGTCAGAAGTTGTTGCCATGCAACCGGTATCTCTACAGAGGGTGTCCCGATTTCTCCATTATTCAACAACATGCAGACACTTTCTTTGATTTTTCTTTTTTTGGTATGTTCTTCTTTAAGTAGTATTTTTGTTTTATTCCAGTCCATTTTGTGTGTACCATTATCCGTGAGTATATGATTTGCCAATCTTGATCCGTCTATTTATCTTCTTGAGACGTTGTATTGGTGCTCTTTTGTTCTAATTTGGAAAGGTCTTGATGTCTCACCGGTATATGTTGTTCCGCAGGCACAAGGTACACTGTGCACACAATTTTTGGAACTTTGAGTACCGTTTTCCGGTTTTGCTTCTGTCAAATTTGATCTTAAAGTATTATTTGTTTTAAAAATCGTTTTAACTTGGTATTTATTGCCAATACGTTTAATTTTTTCGGAGAGGCCGGAAACATAAGGAATAACGTTTATAATTGTAGAGTTAATATCAGTTGTGTGTTGTTATTTAAATTGGAAGTATTGTGTGTTTTTTGTGTCGTTTGTTGGTTTCTTTGTTTTTTCTCGATTTGGTAAATTGTTTTGTTTATGAAATTTCTTGGGTATTCGTTTTGTTCTAAAACTTCCTTTATCAAAAATAACTCTTTCTCAAAAATTTCCTTTGTTGCTCAAACTGCTTTGGCTCTGTCATATGAGGATTTAATGACTCCTTTTTTACATTTAAAGAATGATTTGAATAAAAATTCAAATATCTATTAGTATGCTTTGGTTTCCTATAAATGCTTGTAGTGAAATTGTTGTTTGATCGGTCAACCAACTGTCAATCAGAAACAACAATTTCTATGAAACGCCCATTATCTGTACTAACATAGTCTGCTAATTTTAGAAATAGGAATGTAGTAACTGCCAATTCGTTCATTCTAATAAAACTCCGCTATCAAAGTTATAAAAATGAGACTGCAAATCGTTGAAAAATAGATATCACAAATTTACGGTCTGAAATTCACTTCGAGCATTACCATAAACAGCAAGTAGTCACAGTGCCGTTATAAAGATAGAGCTCCATAAAATTTTGTTAGCGATTCGAATTTGTAAAACGATTTCGATAGTTGATGTTGATCGTCAAACTCAATATATGATTGTGAACTGAATTTAATATTGCAGTAATAAGGACGTAAAATCATAACTGCAATACAATGTAATGTGCCACATAAAATAAATCATTATATCGAAGGAATATGAGAAAATATCGAGTTTGGAATAAGCAATTATGTTTTAATTTAAATTGAAATCTCTGATTTAAATAGAAAGCATTATAGCTTCAATACACTAAGTAATATTATAAAGGGAAAGTAATTATAAATCTGAGATTTTCACCTTCATTAGAAAATAATAAAAGATCTTTTCAGACTCCCGTTATTAATTTTACCATTTGATACAGCTGCCTTGCATTTTTTGGACAGTGGAAGTTCATGACAAAATTAAAGGCAGGATCCTTCTTGCAGCCGTCCCATAATTGAACTTCACTGGAAATTGTATGCCTTTAGGGTGAATAAGTTGTACCCCGTCGATACCAACTGTTGGAAGGATGAAACTGAGCTTTTAGCCACCCTATAGCCAAAAAGTCCTCGGAACGATACAAAATCTTTACGGGGATGAGAGATCCATGCTTGTATCCAAGCTCTTTTATTTGCTATCCATATTCAAGAGGGTGTGAGAAAATACATACTAAATCCGCCATTTTGTTGGCGGACATGTTGGATTTTCTTCTTTTTCATAGTGAACTTAATTCTTCTATTCTATCATATCATTATATATATATATATATATATATATATATATATATATATATATCATTTGATAACCTTCTTGAAGGGGTATGGAAAAATATCTATGAAACCCTCCATTTTGTTTACAACCGTATTAGATTTTCTTTTGTTTCCATAGTGAACTCTATTCTTCTATTCTAGCCCTTTCATTTTATACCCATATTGAGTTAGTTGTGGAGAAATATGTAATTCGCCATTGGATTTACTACGACACAAAAAATACATTAAATTGTATTGTCATCAGAACTAAATGTTTGCGCCAAATATCAGATCAACCTGTCAGCAGGAAGGTCGTGAAATTTTAATTACTAGATTTGACCCAATTAAATAAATAATGAGGGCAAGCTAGCTAAAATCGTTCGAAAACATAAATTGTATAGTACTGACAACGGGTATATCTACGTTTTTGTAATGTTGCACTGTTTTGATCGCGATCTTTGATTTGATAAATGCTAAACAATTCGTACAGTAATGAGTGATATGATTAAATAGTGGATGTTGTTGCAATAAAAATGGCAGATAGCTTTACAAACAGTAAATAAGTGGAAATTTTGTAGGGGTGAAGTATGTAATTTGCTGGTAGAATGGTTTCCTTTGCGACATAAGACCAAATTGTTGAAAACGACTTTACATTCTGCCATAGCAACTAAACAGATTAGGTCCTATTTTCATAACTTAGTTACGGGACTATAGGGAGAGTTAATAGCTTTATAATTACGTATGCTGGAAGTCTTCGGCCTTGCTCCAAGTTATGCATTTAGTATATTAAGCAATCTCTAGTGACATTCTTATTTCACCATTTATACAAATCATAAGAAATGAGATGCAATAGTTCATACCTTAATATCCTGTTCAATTATATCATATGCAGTATCATTTTCCATGAACTAAAATTTTTCATTTCTCATTTACAAAAAAAGTACAGTATTTTCCCCCTTGTTAGAGCCTCATTAACATTCATGCCAAGCAAACAGTTAGCTTTCATTTCAAAGGGTTGTGTGCCCTCCTATAAATCCAAATTGCCCGTTTGCGGGCGACTGATTCAATAATTGAGGCGCATATATAAATTGATTTTAAAATTAATTATTTCGAATATAATAAATATGAAAAGAAAATTACACTTCGTTTATAATGCTACTATAAATTTTAAACTATTTGAATTCAGATCATGCAATATAAATTTGTAGAATTGTTTCATGAATACGAAAGCCGCTAATATAGAGAGAAATGAATCTGTTTAAAATTGTGACCAATGTGGTGCATAAATAGTTGATAAATAGAACAGTAACTGGATATACGAAATTCCTATTATAAGCATGAATGATGTAATTTTAGTTTAAATTACTTTCTGCAACTTTTGATTCACTTCTACTTTACGAAGTTTTCTTTTGTATTTTATTCCAAACTCTTTGTCACTAACTATTGTATTAACTGTCCCTAACTTGTTTACTTTAACAACAACAATTGACAATAAAGTTGATGATATGTCATTTCAACACCACGTAGTCCGAAAAGAATCGTTTTCAAACAATGAAACGTAATGTACACATAACACAAATTACACCTTTCAGTTCTAAGACTTCCTTCTGTCATGTGTGCGACTATTACTTTTTAAATGTGTTTCTAAGCTTTATTAAAGCAATGTTGAAACATAGATTTATATCTCCATTTTCTCCTGTGTTTCTCAACCGACTTTCTTTATTTTTGATTTGTTTAGTAGCTATTGACGACCTTCAGTGCAGAATATATATAGAATCTTTATTTATATCTTTCAAAGTAAGTTATTTAGAGATACATTATTAATAAAATTCAAGTGAGTGGCGCCCACTAAGAACAAATAGCTTAATCTAATGTAAATCTGACAGTCAACAGTAAAAATCCAATTGTGGACAATCGCGAGGTATACAAAATATTCTAACACAATTCAAAAATAATCGACTTTTACTTACAAATTACAAAGATGTATGCTGTAAAAGCCTTCTTTTCTATTCACTTATCACGTTAATTTTTTACAATAACAATGACGACAGCAATTACTGAAGTGACCAAATAGAATGAATGTGTTTATAGTTACAAAGTTTGTGCATTTACAGAAGAATCCTGATCAAAAGTTTTATGTAAGTACACAATTTAGAGATCTTAAAGTTAACTGATACATTTGGATTCCGAACCAAGAGAATTAAGTATGTATATTCTTTCAGTCATGAATATCTCACAAATCTAATAACAATCTGCATATGCAGCCATTATCAAAAGGTACTAAAATACTCAGGAGATGTGTTCATGCAAATATATTTTTAATTATTTACATTTATGCCATGTGTAAATAAAACTTGAATAAGTATTACAGTATTAGCAATAAAATAAGACGAATCAATTTGCACTTTCATTTGATATAAGGTAATCTTATAAATTAATTTTAACAACTTATCTAAAAATTAGCAGTCAGTCAGAAATTGTTTAATGTTCTTTTAACGAGATGTGATATGCTGCAAATATATTTTTTCTTATTTATCTAATAATATAATACCTATAATGTTTGTTTATTTACATGCATCTTATTTATATGTAATTCTCGTACTATGAGTTTGTCGAAATTCCATTTCGGGGTTTGGCATGTACAAGTCGGGATCATTCGTATTACCGAGAAAGAACGAGATTGTGACAATTATGTTTCATTCAATATAAATTTGTAGGATCTTATAAGAATTTTATCACTACTTGAGATATTTCTAGCATTATATATATATATATATATATATATATAATATAATATATTATATATATATAAATATATATATAATATATTCGAGTAACTAGAAGCGAAAGCAGAAGGCTACGAGAATTATGCGAACCGACCTGAAGAGGGCAGATGTGACTCTGCCAAAACGTCATCATTTTACCATCGATCCCGGCAGGGATCAGTTATGAACTACGCGGATGAATTCCCGGAAACCACCTAAAACATGTATATATATATATATATATGTATATATATAAATTTAGCTATATGTGTATATATATATATATATATATATATATATATATATATATATATATATATTGGGTATTCCATAGGCAGTTACATATATAGGGTGGTGGAAATAACCAATAAAGCTCGGTCACCCATGTACTATTAATTAAACATACAAATGGAAATTGAATAAGTATTAGCAGTAAAATGAAACAGATTATTTTACAATTTCTATTCAAATAGAATTGTCAGTTACGTTTATTTGTTATATTATTAGTTAACAGCTGAATTATTTAATTTTAAGAAATTTCATGTTAACCAAATTTTTGTCTTCAATTTCCACTTACTGCCTCTTTGCCATACCTTATATCATTAAGTTAAGCATTAAGAATGTGTTCACAAATAAAGTCCTATTAATTGCATATAAAAATAAGTTGAATTTTGTTAGGAATTGACACAATTGGTCGAATTTTGACCACTGGGCGACAGCTAGTAGAAGATAAATATTGGAATCTAATTCAACAGTTCTACACATCAAATGTTACGCTTTTGTCATGATTTATCCATCCATCCACGTACGACTCACCAATTTCAAGCAATTGAGCTTAACCATATCTTGTTCAATATCTAAATTATTTTTCTGCAGCCTGTGAGCTTTGCTAATGATTTCCCTAGCATATCTGCAATATATATCTTGATTTTTACTTAACAACCGAGTCATCGAACCAACAATCCTAGAGTTGTAGCCCAAAGTTCTGATATTCAAGAGTATAAGATCTGAGCTCGAACATGTGGCGGATTTCAAATACAAAAACAGTTAAGCACAATCTGTCAGCTATATCCCCAAGTTCAGCTAAACCTATTCCATCTCCTGATAAATTTCTTTATCTACTCGAATTGTCATAAAGCTCAGTTTATTCAACAGTTTAACCTGTCACACTAAACCTCTCAGCCAATATTACCACTAAAGGTATCCACTCTTGTTCTATTCGAAGTGATAGTCTCAGAATTTGAAATATCAATTCTCTTATACAGGGTGAGTTTTTCTTGATGATCAGTATGCTGATCTCGGAAACTAGTGTAGATAGAGCAATGGTTAAATTGGGAGAGATTTGCAGTTTTACTGGCACAATTTAAGGACACTTTCGGATTTTTGTAAAAAGTCATGGTGTTATGGAATGTCTTCGATGCACATTCCATAGAATAGAATAATATTCAAAAAAATGTATGAATTAGATGTTGCGGTTTTAGTTCAATGCTGGTTCAATGCAAGTATATAATTGACAAAGGACCTTTAGCGGAACAATCAATAAACACGTAAAGTAATTCACCAAATAAAAGTTAATCACTGACCTTTTACGTCGAAGCTCTGCAAAGGGTGTTTTCTTGGTTCTTCTTTCTTCAGAGGCTAGCCCCGTGAACAGGAACAGTTTCTTAGAGCTTCATCTGGACAACACGTTACACAAAAAATAGCGACGTAGTGTTCATTGATTGAGCATACAAAAAATGCGGGTTTAACAACAAATGATGCGCTTTTGTAAACACAAAAGAAACAAACTGAAAGCGGTTTAGCGGTCGTTACAAACGGAGCTACTAACTCGCGACTCGTAACGCAAAAAAACAACAATAAGCGGCGTCTCTTCAGACGGAATCGAAAAATGTCCGAACAGTTCGGAGCACAAACACGAAAACTTCCCAAGCGTCCTAATAGCTCGGGATGCGAACCACGAATCACAATACTGTCTATATTTTACACGCAAAAACACACTTACAATTAGCATTAGCGCGACGGAATGTTTTAGAAAAGGTGCAGAAGTTTAAAAATCAATAAAGTAATTCAATCAAATTGAAAACAATACACTAAACAAATTGCGGGAACGCACCACATGGCTTACTAGATATTTTGAAGAAACGAAATTCTGTCGATTTAGTCAAATCCCTCTAGCTCCTTTGTTTTTGATTTTATATAAAAAGTGTAAATACCAAAATTGAAGGGAATTTTATCCCGAATATGATTGTCATGTCCTCGTTTGCGT
Organism: Octodonta nipae; assembly: GCA_034190945.1. Taxonomy (NCBI): domain Eukaryota; kingdom Metazoa; phylum Arthropoda; class Insecta; order Coleoptera; family Chrysomelidae; genus Octodonta; species Octodonta nipae. The sequence goes on along the minus strand of CM067216.1, from coordinate 33,834,580 downwards.
GACAGCTCTCGTTTTCGAGATATGGCACAAACTTATCTGTTTTTGAATGGACAGCATAGTTGGCTATGACCTCAAAAAATTGGATATTTTTAGAACTTTTCAACGATATAATACTCGATATAGTTATATAAAAATAATTATTTTCACGTTTAACGTAGGTAGCCATGAAAAAGATTGTTTTCACTTTGACGTTTTCTCATTTGAGAATAATTCCATTAACTGACAGTCGATATTGACAAGTATTCGTGATAAAATGGAATATTCTAACGAAGAAAAACTGAATCTGGTAGAATGTTATATCATATGCCATAAAAATTCAGTTTGTTCAGTTGAGGAATACTTTCATAGATATTTTAATCGTCGTCAACCTGTTCTATGTACATTTAAGAGGCTATACGATAGTTTACGCAGATATGGATCTTTTACTAAACCACCAAAGGGACGTAATAAAATTAACGAAGCAGTACAAATAAATGTTTTGGCAATGGTAAATCAAAACCCATCTACATCAAGTCGTGAGATTGTGGCAGAAGCTGACACATCTCAACGAACTGTAGTTAAGGTACGTACATCGACGTATTTTGTTTTGTACATGGTTTAGAGACGTGCCTTGACAATTCACAATTTGTATTAAAGGTGTTATGGTCAGATGAAACTAGATTTACTAACTGCGGTATGTTCAATAGACACAATGAGCATATCTGAGCTAAAGAAAACCCTTTCCATGTAGAACAAAGACGATCCCAGATAAAATTTGGTTTTATTGTTTGGTGTGGTATCATAGGGTCTACTATTCTGGGCCTTTTATCTATGACGAATCATTTACTGGGGAGCCCTACTTGCATTTCTTGCAATACACTTTTCAAGACATGTTGCATAATTTGAATTTGAGAACTCGTTTAGAAAGTTCCAACATGATGGAGCACCTGCTCATAACTCGTTATTAGTAAGACAACACTTAGATAATATCTATCCAAACTCGTGGGTAGGAAGAAATGGCCCACGCGAATGGCCACCCAGGTCTCCCGATTTGGCAGTTATCGACTTCTATTTATCGGGTGCGCCTAGCAACAAAGTATACAAAAGAAAGTTTGAGACAGTTGGTGACCAAAGTGAGGCGGTATTACTAGCAATTGAAGAAATTGATAGGCGGTCTGTGAGGAAAGTGGTAATGTCAATCTTAATAAGATGCAATTTTTGTCTAAATAACAATGGTGGACTTTTCGCACATAAATTGTAACCATTATTATGTACTTTAATTTCTTAAGTTTTTAGTAAGTACCTACTTATTTAATATTTTCGTTATATCTGATATACCTAATAAAACAATCGTTCAATGTTTTTTGGAATGGTTATTTATAAATCAATCTATTTCATGGCTACCTACATTAAAAGTGAAAATAAGAGAGAAAAGCATCCATAACTCCGTTATTTTTATGAATAAGTATATCGAGTAGCTCTAAAAATGTCAGATTTCTTGAGGTCATAGCCAACTATGGTTTCCATTCAAAAAAAGATAAGTTTGTCTCATATCTCGAAAACGAGAGCTTCACGCAAACGAGGACATGTTTGGTACAATTCCCTTCAATTTTGATTTTACACTTTTTTTATATAATCAAAAACAAAGGATAAAGGGATAATGATAAAATTTGGTTTTTCAAAATATCTTCATCACTTTTTACAAAAATCCGAAAGTTTCATTAAATTGGGGCAGTAAAACTGCAAATCAATTTAACAATTGCTTATCTTCGCAGTTTCATTTAAGATTAAATCAGATCATTCAAGATACTACTGCAGATCGTCTCTACTAATGCAGTTGTTAGTATATTTGCATGCGAACCATCAAACCCGGAATAAGGTAAGCATAACCAAAATCCTTTTAGATTTTGAAATTTGTTAAATCTTCATAATCCGTTAATTTTTTTTTGACATAATTTTTTGCATTTTCGAAATTGGGCAATTTATTACACTGGTTTGTTTGATAAATAATGCATCTTCAGCATTCCTTCAGCTTCCCACATTTAAGAAAACAGCAAAATAATAATTGCCACGTCAAAACATAACCAGTCACATAAACATTTAATGCTTTTTTGTGTTTATCCTAATGTATTGGAAATATTTTGGAACTTTTCATGTGTAACAATTAAATCACTAAACACGATGTTTTCCACTCTTTTCGAGGTGTCATTCCTTTGTACGCTAGACAATATATATTATATATAAATATAATATACATTGTTTCTGGTCAGGGAACCTTCATCAGTTGCGCTTCCCACAATTGAATGTCCTCTCGAACACTTCTTTATGTATTTGATACATTTCGTTAAATTTAAATTCTTTCGAAAATCCTAGATGCCGGTCTTACATCTCACGTCTTCAAACAATGTTTTCTGCCTACCTACTAATTAAAACGTCGTATTATACGCTAGATGTTACAACTTAAACATAAGGCTGAATTATATTTAAAAAGTTTTAATTGAGGCTTTAAGGGAAAACTAGAGAAATTTATTTTACTCCTTAAAATTGAATGACTTAGATATGGAAGATCAATGCTTTTTTATTCTCTATGTAATGATAAATCATTCATCATGTTCAGTTCGATTCGTTTCGTTGATCTAACTCCGGAAAATTATGTGAAGTTAAAAATCATTTGCCGTCTAAAAAACGGGCTTCAAACAAAAACCTTCAGTGCAACAATCTAAAATTGCCTTTAATGTAAGAATGATATTGATATTTTAAATGTAGGGATCTAGGAGCAGATAATTAAAAACACTCTGTTTAGTAACATGAGATTTTATTCTCATCATCAACAGAAGTTATTCGAGAATCAGTGAAAAGTGAAAACCAGAATCTCCATTTCAACTGTGTTAACTTTTATTTAATTACGAACAAGGGGGTTCAACAAAGCTATGTAACACAATATTTTTTGGGTTTCAACCGTTTCTTTAATTCCCGAAGAGCATTCATTATACAACGGCAGTTTGTCATTTTCTTATCGTGCCCTCGTAGAATTATAGAGAAAAATAATTAAATGGAATACTATCCGAAAGGGGTGAACAATGAGTATACAATTGTTTTTGTGTTAAAAAGTGAGTAAAGAGAATAAGTGGTTGTCCTTTGTTGTTCAAAAATGGGTACAGCCTAATAATGTAAGTGATCCGTTAGTATTATGAATAGAAGCAATTCCGATTAACAAATTACGAAAGTAATGAACAGAACTGAAAATTTGAATAGTTACACAAGAATTCGTTGATTTGGTATAACTTACTACATGTTTTCGATGTGAAATTTTTCATAAATGTTGTGTGTTAATTATCTTCCCCCTTGTTTTGCAGATTGAGGCAAATTTTCAATTACTATATGAGAATTTACTGCTAACTTGATATATAGAAAGAAGCTTTATTATTTAGAACTTTTTGGTAGTACGCTGTATATTTGAAATTAGCAGTAAATTCTCCTCTTAATTTTTAATTTTCTTGCTCAGTTGTGTTAAGTTTTATTACCATTGAAAACGGGCTCTGATCTACACCCTGAAACGTTTGGATTATTTGAAATATACAGACTTTCAAGATATTGTGGTGCTAATTTTTCATTGTTAGTAACAGAACAACATTAGTGGAAACCAATGCTTTATTTTCGTTTGAAAGGGTACACGATGAATTCGAATTTCTATTGCATCAGCACAGTTTCTAAAAACCGCGCAAGTATCCAAATGGATTCTGGAATTAATCAGTTTAGTGAAAAGCCAACATTTCCGAAAACCTTTTCACGGCTCGCCAACGTTCCGTATTGTTCGTTACTATTATTGTTAAATAATTCGAGATGGTCGAATTATCACAGAGTGTTAGTTCTGGATATGCAATCATTTTATGAAATATTCTATGACGTCATAAAACCGAGCAATGGTTTCTACATGAGAAAATTTAAACAGTATTGTAGAACATGCAGATATTGCCCGGAATATGGATAAGGTACCAACTATGGTTTCTATTAAAAAAAAGATAAGTTTGTGTCATATCTCGAAAACAAGAGCTGTCACGCAAACGAGGGCATGACAATCATATTCGGATACAATTCCCTTCAATTTTGATATTTACACTTTTTTTATAAAATCAATAACAAAGGAGCAAGAAGGATTTGATTAAATCGACAAAATTTCGTTTTTTCAAAATATCTAGTAAGCCATGACTTTTTACAAAAATCCGAAAGTGTCATTAAATTGGGCCAGTAAAACTGCAAATCTTTCCCAATTTAACCGTTGCTCTACATCCGCTATTTTCCGAGATCTGATCATCAAAAAAAACTCACCCTGTATACAACTAATCACAATGCTACCTGATAAAAACTAGTGCGAAACGTCACCCAGGGGAGAATGAAAACCTGTAATTTAATGTTACAAATATGTAACACTAGGATAATATGGACTAAACGTTTCTTGTAATTCAATAAGATTAGGCTACAAACAATTGTATTCCATTATTTAGTTCAGATGCAAGCAAAAATAGGAAAAAAGCACCTGTATGGTTAAACAGACCATCACATAACATCTTAGTGTGTTATCAAAATTTCGGGCTTGGCAAGAAAGGGGTTCAGTGGCCCCATAAGTCTGCTGAACACCTGTTTGCTACAGTATATGTCTCTTGATTGAAAATAATAAACGTTTTGAGGCACTTACTGAAATAATTAATAGCACCAAGAATACCTCTCTCAGATTCGGGAATGTTCAGACTGTACAGACGACAATATTTTCACAAGTAATTCCTTCAATATTGCTTTATTTTCCTTACTGGATGCCTCCTTGGTGCATTAGTGGTTGCATAAATATCACTAGCCTCTAACATCTCAGTAGCAGTTAACTCAATAGAAACTTTGGCTTAACTTGTGAACATTTTTATTCATGGTCAGATAACCTCTAGAAATACCTCGGATACCCAGTTACAGAATTCTTTTCAAATTCCATTCTCTACTAAAAGAGAGACAGACATAGAAAATGATCCATAATCATAAGTCAAGGTAACTGATTGGCTATCTATCGAGGTCTGTTTCCCCTTTATTTCTTCAGTTGAAAATGTAGCATACCTCGCACTGGTCTACAAATCAATCTTCATTCACCGACAATGTTTTTTGGACAAAGCATCGGTTATGTTTATTAAAAGGCTAGTGAGATGATCAATCTTAATATTAAAATGTAATTTTTTTCATTTCTCTGGGTATTTGTACTTCGGTTGCTTTCATGTCCAAAGGACATTTTAAAACTGTCAGGTCATTTGTTATAAGGAATGAACGACCTAGCTCTGGGTTTGGAAATCCACGGCTGTTTATTTTATCAAGCGGCCTTGGCTCAACATCATCATTAGTTGCATTTCTGTCAAGCATAAACTTGCCCTAAATGCGTTGTCATCATCTAGATGCTTGTAAAACGTCACCATAGCTTGTATAGTACAAGCAAAGACCCAGAAAGCTTCGAAATTCTTGATTATTTTTGATAACCTATCAATCACGAATAACTTCTACGTTGCTGTCACTGGTCATTATCCCTATTTCTGACCGAAAGTGACCGAAGAAATGCACTTCTTGGAATATGGATCAATTCTTCCATTGTTCTGAAAATGGGGATCAAATAACTAATATATCATTTAGACAAACAATTTGTGTCATCTATTATTTATTCTGTGACTGCTTGATATTGTTTACCCAAAATCAGGGATTTGTAACCGAACCATAGTTCGGAAATTTCCAGTATTATTCTATATTCAACAATATGAATCGTAATTAAAAATAAATTTCAACCTAAGAAGAAATTCAAGTTATTCTCAAACATGTGTTTGATGTTTTTATATCGTTTCAGCAATTTATCAAAATACATTTTTTTCATTCAAACGTTTCTGTCTGCCTGAACGGAAAAATAAATCCCAGAATATAATACTGAATATGCTCTCTGAAAAATTCTCTATAAGTGGATTATTGTTTTGCTGGCGATGTTCTTAATGAAATTCCACAGAATTTTTCATCTAATTGCCTATGGGTTTTGATTTTGTAAGTAAGCAGCAGTTGGATATCAATTAATTGGAATAATATTCTGGAAACAGAAAATGTTTTCTCTGGAAAGACGAATATGCGTTGGGCTTTATGGAATCTGCTGCAATTTAATTTGTCTTCGTAATTAAGCGAGAAACGTTTTATACGAAAACATTTTTATGCAATTCGTTTTGAAAGATTTTATTTTTATTTTTCTTCATCTCTTTCGGTAAAAGCTGTGGTTGGTCATTAGTGAGATGTCTGTGTTCCATTTTTTTAAACAATTTCTTAGTGTTTGCTGACGTTGTGGCTATTCAGTTATTTTTATTCATTAATGAAATTAGCAAAATAAATTATAATTTATATTGCTCAAGTTATAAACGAATCACAAATTTCTATAATAATATCTTTTTCAATAGAATATTGAACAATAACAGAAAAAAATCTATAACATAAAATAAAATTTATGTAATGGTTATTTATGTGAATATTGATAATATATTTCTAAACGAAGAACACTATGCTAATCATACAGTGTGGAACACCCAAATGGAATAAAATCGATAACGAATAAAGGAGGGCGTGTTGGTATAAATGCTTGGAGATGTCGATTTGTATTTTTAATTGCGCATTTTTCCAACAAAAAAAAATATATAGGGTGTGTCATGTAACAGTGCCCACATAGCAGCATATATTGCAGAAATATCACTAGAATGTCTCAATATCGCTGTAATATTGTCCAGAAATATACTAATGATATTACTGTCATTTTTCAGAAATATTAAATGTCCGCTAGTATTTTATCACAGTTATATTGCCATAAATATATCATTTAGCAATATTCCTGCAATATTATAGAAATATATTATAATATTAAATCAAAACTGTTCACACTCTAATATTGCTCTTATATTACTGTAATATTGTGTTTAAATATATCATTTAGCAATATTCCTGCTATATAACAAAAATATACAAGAATATAAAATAAAAAATGTTAATTAGTAAATATTAATGCAATATTGAAGAAATATTACTTATTTATATATCGTCATTTAACTTTTCTGAAATATCATATTTATTTTTTGGAAACTCCAGAAAATTCTAAGCATAATTCATGTAGAATGTCCTACCCCTATCTTCAACTGTTTGGGAAATATTAACTGTTTTCAGATTTATTACAAAAAATATCATTAATAAAAATGTTTTATTTCAGAAATTCGCTACATTACACTAAAAACCTAATAAGTAATACTAATTATTTCACAATTATTAAACAAAAAACAAAAAAATGTAATGTCAATCTAGGAAATATTCATAGTGCTCGCCGCGACCGTCTTGGCAACATGCTAATCTGGTATAGAAATGTTTTCTAACGTAACTCGGGAATGATCCAATCCAAGCGTGATTCGTCGTTTTAGATCATCTCAGTTGAGAGGTTTAGTTTTGTATACAATACTTTTAACACATCCCCACAAAAAGTAGTCCAATGCCGTCAAATCCCAAAAGATCGTGCTGGCCATTCTATCGATCCGCGCCTCCCAATCCACCGAATTGGAAAAAATTGGTCCAGGTAGTGCCCGACACTGATTTCGTAATGGGGCGGTGCTCCATCTTGCTGAAACTTTATTGTATTGGCAGGAACTTGTGGGTTTACTGGATCCGGATATAGGTTATAATAAATAATTACCCTAGAGGGGGGCAAATTAGAAAAAACTGGTCCTAGAGCGAGGAAAATATATAGGAAGGTTTAATGGCTCTGTCCTCCAATGCCCCCCCCCCGGGTATGTTGATGCTGAAAGTGTTTTTAAAAAATACCTTCTTTTAAAATTTGACTACGACTAAAGTAGTCATATAGGGATGTTCTAATGTCTGACATGACAAAAATACTAGATGTAAATGCTTAGTTAAAAAGTAAAGTCAAGGATCTAAAGACTCAACTGAATATACAAACACTGGAACAATTAAACCCGAGTAAGTGATCCGCGAATTGTCTGAAGAGAAAACCGAAAATGAAGTGTAGTAACAGTCAGAATTCCTGAGAAAAAAAGATTAAAAGCATTCAAGTTAGAGATAGATCGACTATTGTGAAGATATTATTTTGGAACAGTTCTAAATATTTATCTCCATTCAAGTTGCTATCAATGAAAAAGGGACCTAAGATATGATTTCCAACAATTCCTGTCCAAATATTAACTTTTTCAGGTATTGCATATGTTTCTCGGTCATCCAGTGAGGACTATCATCAGACCAATAGCGGCAATTTTGAAAATTAACATGATCGTGAATTTCATAGGTGCTCTGATAAGAAAACAGAACATCTTCTAATTGGATCACATTGTTATCTAACCCTATCATAATTTGCTCAGAAAAATACATTCTCCGATTGAAATTGTTTTCCATGAGCTTCTGAGTCAGCATCATTTTAAAGGGATGCATTTTACTTCCCTTTAAAACTCTAAAAATTGATGTGTGGCTAACCTTGAACAGTGGGACTGCTTTTCGAACAGAACTAGGTGGGTTTTCTGAAAACTCAAGCATAATATCCAATTTCGTATTATCACTTAGAGTATTAGCAGCTGCTTTTGTATTTTGCTAATTGTTCCTTGGGATACAGGCAGCAAACTTGGAAAATTCTGGTAAAATTAGCTAGAAACTTCCATTTGTAGAACGGTTATATTGTGCATTTCTGTTAAATGAACTCCTCTCCTGATATCATTACGTACAGTTAACGAAATTTAAATGACAATAGCACTGAGACTGATCACCACTGTTATGCAGGCAGACAACAAGATGCTAAGACTAAGAGTTTTGACGAAAATAAATAAATTTTTTTTTCAAATAGCTAAAATGAACGCAGGAATGGTTTGTACTTACTATCTGAATATCAAGAGCTAAATAGGAAATAAGTATTGAGTGTAATGTAGCGAATTTGTGAAATAAAATAATTTTCTTTATTTAATGTTAATTTTTTTAATAATTCTGAAAACACTTAATATTTCCAAAACAGTTGAAGATAGGTGTAGGACATTGTACATGAATTATTTGTAGAATTTTCTGGAGTTTCCAAAAAATAAATAATATAGAGGGGCTTGCATTTAAAATAAGAAAGTTGATATTGGTCACTGTCACATGACACACCATTTATATTTTTTTGTTCAAAAAATGCGCATTTAAAAATACAAATCGACGTTCCAAGCCTTTTTCCCTACAAGCCCTTCTCTATTCGTTATCAAAATTTATTCTGTTTGGATGTTCCACACTGTATATCGGTCATCTTAAATAATATACCGCTCATAGTGCGTGACGTCATTTGTGGGAAAACCCAAAGTAATTGATGGTGCTAAGTTTATGAATGTGTTAACTTTATGAGACTTTCTTGTTAAATTTCGTCATGTTTACAAATCTTTGCTTACACTGAATCCTTTAAAATATATTTTTATACTGAATAAAGCACAATATCCTAAACAAAATGCCCTTTTAACCATTTTTCAATTTCTAACTGCGTTTTACGTATAGCGAAAATTGCTGAAACAAAAGAAACAATTTCTCAAAAAACCTGCTTGTTCCAGTCGAACGAATAACTTGAAAGAGTCGAAGGAAATGAGTGTATACGGTAGAGCACATATTCACTGAACAGAATCGTGTATTTCCAATTATTTCCTAATGCGATCCATCTACTCAAAAAAAGGAAATAAAAGTCTTTTTCCGGGTAATCAAGTTACAAAACGATACATCAAAATGGATGTAGGTTCTTAGTTTCTGTCGGATCATCAGTCCTGGGAATTATACATCATTGGAAAGTAATTCAGAGGCAAATTACCTTATAGAATAGCTGACTGAGAATACAATCAAATACAAACTTTAACCAATAAAACGACTTTAAGAGAAAAAGTGTTTAAGTCAGCGACTGGTAAAGAATAGTCAGAGAAAGCAGAATGTTTTCATAAGAGTGTGGGCATTTGCAGAAAATACATTTCATTGATATTAAAGTAGAACAAGTAGCGTAATGATAATAATGAAACTGGGGTAATTGAGATAAAATACTTCTTGATCAACATTTAAAAAACAATTTAGACAGAATCACATATCTTAGAAAAGAATCATGTTTTGTAATATGTGGGGTCCTCAGGGGGACTATTGCATCCATCAACGAAGCATGGACTGGTAAAAATAGCAAATTGAAAAGAATCCGATTTTTGGCTCTACGTGAGAAGAAAAGTGTAGATAATTTGGTGTAAGTCAACAAATTTATCCGAGTAATTTCGGGTATTATGGCCTAGTTGGCCAATATGGCCAGTAGTATTTTCTCAGAAACCAACCAACACCGAGCGGTGTACGTATCAGCTATATTATCGCCCCACTTCCCTTGACTACCTTAGTCGATCCTTACGAGTACGGGTATGTCCAGTGCGTGCGACGATTGAAAATTACCTCATGTGATATTATTTTTTGGTAAGTTTATCTCATTTTCGTTCCTCAAATAATCATTTGTTTAACATAGCTAGTGTAAAGTTTTGTAGGTAAACTTTTAATCTGTAGTTTGGTTACATTTTTAGGCATATTGTTAACTAGATTTTAGATTAGACTTGTTAAATATTGTCCTGCGGCTATTATGGTCTTTGGTATGTGGCCAATATGGTCTACCAGGCCATATGGGCCACACATAACATTCGACATGATTTTTTTTCCTTTTAAGGCAATGACTTCCGGAAATGCAATAGAAGATGTGCGAAATGTGAAAATGGGCTCACTAAAAGCTTCCAAATGGTACAAAGTACCCCGAATAACTTTAAGATGGTTGGCAGCCAAACTAGATCTACCGCCGATGTGGTGATTTGTGCAAAATTAAGTAGAAAACCTATATTACCATAATAACTACAGAAACAACTAGTTCATTATGTGTTAGCAATGGAAGCTAAGTTGTTCGATTTAGTACGAAAAGATGTCAGGAGTTTAGCCAATTAGCTGGCAATAAAAAACAATATCATCCATAGTTTTTCAACAAAAAAATGAAAGCGCCGGTAAAGATTGGCTAAAATCTTTTATAGAAAGGTATCCAGAACTTTCTTTTCTCCGTCCAACGGAAACTTCAGTTGTCAGGGCTAAGGGCTTTAATAAAGAAAGTGTGAATCATTTCTTCAACCTATATGAGAAATTGATGGATGACTACTAGTTCCCTCCAGACAAAATTTTTAATGTTGACGAGACTAGAATAAGTGTTTTTTCACCACATATGCCCCAAGTTCTTAGTCAAAAGGGGAAATGGCAAATTGGTGCTTTAACATCTGCTGAAAGGGGTTCTTTAATAACCTGTGTGATAAGTATGAGCGTTGGAAGTTCATTTGATCCGCCCATGATTATATTCCCAAGAAAAAGAAGTTACCCGCTTATAATGAAAGGTGCGCCTTCTGGTGCCATATATGAATGTCACACTTCAGGTTGGATTCAAACCAACTTATTTACCAAGTGGTTTCAACATTTTATTCTACAAGTGAAACCCAGTAAAGAATCTCCGATACTGCTTGTTCTAGACGGACATACAAGTCATAAAAGGAACATTGAATTAATAGATCTTGCAAGAAAAAATAATGTCCTCATACTATCAGTTCCTCCATATTCTAGCCATAAAATACAGTTTTTGATTTTAATTGTTATGGTGGGCAATATGGATCACTTCAATTGTGCCCATTATTGCCCAAGGCCATATTGTCCTACTATGTTTAAATTTGATGGATTATTTAAGATTTAAAAAAAGTTTCTTAGCGTTTCCAATTTAATAAACTTTTTATTTTTTTGATTACTATTGAGTTGAAGGGACTGATTTAGCCAATAAAAACTCTTTGATCTGATAAATTTTGAGTTTTATTTCTAAAAAGGCTTTAGTGTACCATATTACCCGAAGTTACTATATCACTGAAATCTGTAATATGCTATTGCTCAACAGCTTTCGGAATGTTTTTTGACTTTGAAATATTTTCTTCACTTCAATAAAGAATAAAGTGGATGACAATGATTAACTAAATTAATAAAAAGCTTTTCTATGGATAGTATACACCCAAATATTGAATTTACGACGGAAATAGAAACTAATAATGAAATTAATTGTTTAAATTTGACAATTAGGATAGTAAACAACAAACATACTAATTCAATTTATCACAAACCTACATACTGTGACTTAATCATTCATAATAGTTCTTATCATCCTTATAAGCAAAATAATTCCAAATTTTATAGTATGATCCATAGATTAAATAGATAGTAGATTTGGCACCGTTAAACTCCGAAAAAGAATTAAACATCATTAAACAAAGCAATAAATAGTCAATGGTTTTGATCACCAGCTCATCAATAACCTAGTAAAACACAAAATGTACCAAAAGACTCTATATTCAATTTATCCAACTGATAAAAAAACATATGATTTCTTCAACATTTCAAAATACCTGGGCGAAGCAAGTTTTAAAATTAAATCATTTTTAGAAAAACAATAAATAAATATTAGTTATAAAACTTCAAATACATAAAGAACAACAAATCAAGAGTAGGTAATAATTGTAAATCCGGGGTGTACAAATTAATTAAGGCAATTGCCATAAGCTGTATATAGGTAGTACATTTAAAGATTTTTAACCCATACTAGAGAGCACAAAAGAAGTTATTTAGCACAGGATAGTTACGTCATTTAATAAAAGATAATCATAACTTTAATGATAATGTAAAAATTTTACATTTAGAAACTACTCCCAGTAAAATTAATTTATTAGAATCCCTAGAAATTAACAAATTCAAATATTCAGGTAGGTTATTAAAATAATCAGTTAGATTACGAACTTGATAAAACCATTGTATGCCGAAGCACGTGTCGTTCTATCAAAATAAAGCGTAAATCTCGTTTTTGCCTTTTTTTATGTTCGTCATCCTATAAATCTGATAAAATTATAAGATACCAAAGGCTGGATTTTCAATAAAAAATAAATCTTTTATTTTCTTCTATTAACAAGATCATTGTAGAAGCTTAAGCAAAACTTTATATACCTTTTGAATCTGTAAGTAACATCTTATTCTGATTTATTTATGCCTTGTTCTCAAAAATTCTGTCCAAGGTGTAATAATAATTTTCCATAACTATTGAGTAAAAAATATTTTTCATGTATTATATTTAACCTTATGAGGAATAATTTATTTCCTCTTAAGTTTTCACGGGTACTAAATATATCAGGGGATTTACATGCGTAGCTGATAAGTGATCCTTTCTGGGATAGACGGTAAAATGACGATGTTTCAGCTGCCCCTATCATGTTGTTTTTTCTCTCCTTCTTATGTCGGCCCTGTGTTCATCTCGTTTGACTTGAATTCTTCTGTTGGTTTGCCCCACATAAGTCTTGTGGCAGTCTGCAAATGAAATCTGATACACTCCTTGTAATTCTAATGGGATACTCGTCATCGGATTCCTCATCATCGAGTTGCTTTTTCTACCTGTCTTATAAACAGTTTCAATATTGTAAATAAGCCTCGTTCATTGGTGTCCTTATTCTTCATCTCCTGAATCGGCTCTTTGTATAATCCGTTTTGTTTTAGACCTATTTTTAAACTATTCATTTCCTGCTTGATGTTGTTTCTCACTTCCTGTATTACCACTAATTTGGCCATAAATTGTAATTCACATATAGCAACTTTTATAAAAATTATAGTTTCAAATATACAGATATAGTGTAAGTTCGTCCGAAACGTCCAGTATATTGGTATACATTATTATATTCCATTTTGTAAAGGCGCCAGTTTAAAACTTTCAATTCTAAATATATTTACATCATATTTTTGGATCCAACTCGGTTTCTGAAAAATTCCATAGCAATAAACCCATTTTAACAAAAAACAGAATTAAATCTGTTCAGCAGAAACATCGAGAATCTGTATTTATATACATAAGACTTTTTTCGAGCATCTTGTATCAATACGGGAATCTGTTGGCCTTAAACGCCGCTGCAAACGCCTGTCTAGATCAAATTGAAACATTTTGCTACACTTTTATTCTTTTCACAAAAAAATAATTCAAATGCTTCGTAGGAAACAGGCAAAAATAACCAAATGATTTCACAACTTATATTTGAACATTCTCTGAAGACAATCAAAGTGGAGACATCCCGGTGAGCCTTACTGCCATCATAAAGCTCACATCCGGAATAATAACACTCTACATAGCACTATAATAGTTTGTAGCATCTATACAAACACCAATACGTTATAAATGGACTTTCGCAATAGGAAATCATGTCAAAGTCACAGTTCCGAGACAACTTTAAGAAATAAAAGGGTGAAAACTTGAGAAACATAAGCGACACATTTTCATCCTCTCTCGACTTTCCTTCCCCATATTGACCTCGTTATTTTATGGGCCATAACTTTTATTCAGATCGATGTCGTCTGGGCTTTCACATCTGCATAAAGTATGCGACAGGCATATATAAGTAAAGCGGAATTCGAGAAAGAACGGAAATGTATGCCATTGATTTGAAGATATGCGACATCATGTCTTTGTGAGTTGCATTCGCAGTGAATTGAGACGAGTAACTCTATTTAGCAACTGCAAGCTGCTGGCGAATCCAGAATCCATGTTTGATGATGAATTTGTCGACTTTCTAGGTTCGAGTTGAGAAATTTTATTTGTAGAGAGGCTTCACATGGAAATTCTTGGAGTGTTCCTTAAAGAGAGATTCTTCCATCCATATAAAACGTTTGCCGCTTCATAATTAATGCAAGGGACATGGCCAGATGTCGTGTTGAATAGTGTTAGCCAAATACTGTTATAAAAATACGTTAACAAACAGTCTGTGTACAAAAACTAAGCCTTACGCAGTCGTTATGAGGATTTATGATTGACCAAAAAATTGTGGCTGGAAAGATAGTAAATATATAATATTTTTTTTTTAATATATAAACGACTTCCACCTATAACTAAAAACTAAAAATAATTATAACAAAATACAACTGTAGCAAATAAATAACACATTCAATGTTGTTAGGTACCTACCCAGGAAGTGAAAAATGTAAACATTAACAGGTGCTCATTCTGTACAAATTAATTACCTACCAATCTGGTATATTTTTGAAAATAATAAAATCATAGATATTAAATTATTCGTTAGGTAAGTCAGGAGATTTAAATAGTAATAGAAAAAATATGTGTATGTTGCAAACCTTTTGGAATATCGAAATCATGAGCAAGGGTCGGTCTTCCAATTACTTTGTAATGATATGAAAAAGGATTATTTGTTCCTATATAAGTTACAAATATTTTATTCAACCATATATTAATATACAGTGATGGGCAAATGTGTGGATCCAAGTAAATATCTCTGGAATTATTAGAGATATCGAAATAAAATTTGGAAGGTGGATACAGCAGTAGATTCCCTATTCGTTTCCAATTTTTTTACAATTTTGAACTTCCTGTTTTACCGGAAGTAATGACGATTTTAAAATTTCCAATGAAACACCCTCTATAGTATTTTAGTTTCTGATGAAACATTTTATTGCGAATAAAAAATATCGGGTTTGATATTGTTTACTTCAATACCTACCGAGATATTAACAGAAAAGTAACTAAGGAAAGGAAAAATTCGATGGTAGCTAAACTTGGTTCAGATTTCATTTACACCCGATATAAACAAACCGCTCGGTAAGGATTTGTATTTCTATTGGCCAATCGGTGGCATTATAACGTCACAGCCAACAGCACTGCTTGTTACATAGTCGAATACACATGCGTTTGTTTAAATCAGGTGCAAATTAAATCTGAATCAAGTTTAGTAGTCCATGAAGTTCATTGCAGAAGTGACAATAGTTGTCAAAATAAGTTATTAGTTTTTTTATTTGAACGTAAAATATTGTATTGTTTTAATTTGATCGTAAAATGGCCGAATTAAGTGAAAGAGAAAGAATAGAAATATTAATGATGATTGGTTATGGGGAGACGAAAAGGACGCATCAAGAAGTTTGTGCCCTTTTTAACATTGTTCATCCGAATAGACAAATATCCCGTTCAGTAGTGACGAAAACTTTGCGAAGGTACGACACAAGTGGAACAGTTAGCAATTTACCAAAACGTGGACGGTTAAAAACTGCAAGTAATGAAGGTGTAGCTGAAATGTTGCTATATCTTTGGAAGAAAATCCTCACTTATTCACTACCGACCTCGCCAATATGCATGGAATCAGCCGTCGTTCAGTAGGAAGGATATTAAGGCGAGAAAAATATCATCCATACAAAATTCGCCTCGTTCAAGAACTCTCCGAAGACGATTTCGACAGACGTTTCCCATTTATAACAACAGAATCGTGGGACCCTTCATCCTACAAGAAACTTTAAAAGGAGATAGGTATGTACAGCTCTTGGAGAGACAAGTTATTCCGGCATTGGAGGTAAATGAACAATTACCAAATAATATCTGGTTTCAGCAGGATGGAGCACCCCATTACGCTCGCATTGTTCAAGATCATTTAGATAGGACATTTCATCACAGATGGATTGGAAGAAGGGGTACTTATGAATGGCCTGCACGAAGTCCCGACCTTAATCCACTGTACTATTTTCTGTGGGGTTACTTAAAGTCTAACGTTTATGTTGATAGACCAAATAATTTGCAAAAATTAGCTGCAAGAATAACTCAAGACATCCAGAGAATTACACCAGAAGTAATAGCTAATGTTACTAGAGAATTTAAAAACCGACTTGCTTATTGTCAAGAAGTAAACGGTGCTCAGTTTGAACATCTAATACATTAAGTTAAGTTAAGTTAAGTTTTAATGTTTTGAAAATCACTTAGATTTAGTTAATAATTATGATTATGTATTGCTTTAATGGATATTAGATTTACCCTTTCCTTAATTACTTTTCTGTTAATATCTCGGTAGGTATTGAAGTAACCCAATATTTTGGTATTCGCAATAAAATGTTTTATCAGAAACTAAAATACTATACAGGGTGTTTCATTGCAAATTTTAAAATCGACATTACTTCCGGTAAAACAGGAAGTTCAAAATTGTAAAAAAATTTGGAAACAAATAGGTAATCTAGTGCAGTATCCACCTTCCAAATTTCATTTTGATAACTCTAATAATTTCAGAGATATTTGCTTGGTTCCACACATTTGCCCATCACTGTATATAAAATAAATTAAAAAATCTACATTACATACAATATGTTTTTTCATTACAATGTTCTAGATTTGCGTTTTGAGATTTCGTTTGATACTTCTGTCCCTTTGGTTATGATTCTTGATGTTCGCAAAAATGAAAGAGACTTTTTTTGCATCTTCTGTGGTGACGTACTTGGTGGCCTTAACTCAACACATAAAACATACATAAACTTTTCCTTTCCACCCAAACAGATTTTACGAAGGAATTATCTAAGTTTGTGTACTGAGTGAATTTCTCCACTATAAACCGCTTGATGGCTATCAAAGAAAAGATGGAAGTTAGCCTGAGAATAGTCCCTACCGCCAAAAGCATAAACTTCCAACTTGGAGATGTTTGTAAACCCTAAATTTATAATCATCCGGCGCTCTTGAAATACTTCGTTATGGAGTTCCAAGTTCACAACTCTTGAACTCTTAATGAAATTTTTCAGACCCTTCCAAACGCTCAAAAGCAAAAATGTGTCGTATTTTTTTGTGTAACCGTTTATCATCTGAATAAAATGAATTTAAGCATTCGGGGTCCCGAAAAAAATAAAACTATTTTTAAAATTGCTCGAACTTTTTTTTTCAAAACAGTATTAAGTAATTTCTCTAGTTTGTCATCAAACCAGTCGATTCAATTTTCGTTTGTGCGTTTTTTTAAAGCATTCATAATTCTAATGTCACCTTCGACTTCTGGATTTTCCTTATATTTATAGAAACTAACGTAGTTAGAAATTTCATATACTTGAGTTTAATGGACACACAAGTATCTGATTCTCACAAGTAGGAAAAAAACATCTGTAAGTAGAAATCTATTACAAATATTTTGGAAGCGAAAGTTTCTTAACGAGGGCCCACATTTACACATATGATAAAACATTGTTAAAAAAATATAACCGACTTCTACCTATAACTAAAAAGCTAAAAATAATTATAACAAAATACAACTCTAGCAAATAAATAACACATTCAGTGTTGTTAGGTACCTACCCAGGAAGTAAAAAATGTAAACATTAAAAGGTGCTCATTCTGTACAAATTAATTACCTACCAATCTAGTATATTTTGAAGCCGGTGCCAAGCAAATCTAAAATCCTTCATTGGGTACTTATCTACTAATTCATCAAACTTGATTGTTGCTTGGCATCGACTTCGAAAATATACTAGATTGGTAGGTAGTTAATTTGTACAGAATGAGCACCTTTAATGTTTACATTTTTTACTTTCTGGGTAGGTACCTAACAACATTTAATGTGTTATTTATTTGCTAGAGTTGTATTTTGTTATAATTATTTTTAGCTTTTTAGTTATAGGTAGAAGTCGGTTATATTTCTTTAAAAATGTTTTATTTTCAACTTTTTAGTTTTTTTGGACTCAGGTAGTTTTTATTCTTTATTTTTTATTTTGTATGTATAACCTTAATAGATAAAACCAGGTAAGATATAAAGCCTCAACATTACACAATGATACTTTCTCATTTAAATTGACAGGTAAATTTTTACGAACAATGTACTAGTAAGCGTTGACTTTATAAGCCCAAAATATATTTATGCCTTATGAACTACGCCATGTAACCTTTTTTCAACTTTTTTTGACAACCCTGTATAACTATAGATAATTCCACTCCAATCTGTGTACCAACCATCCTGTACATACGACTCCCCACGCACAAGCATAAATTTGTTAGCTGCCTTCTGTAAACTATAGGACGGAGTAGAATCCATCCCATAGTTACGGAGTCAAATACGTCCTAGATTTCAACCATAGTATATAACTCCTTGTGGGCTACCCCATAAATTATTTCATTTTTAACATTTTATATTATCGCCCTGTGTAACATTAATTCCTCTCCACACTTTATGCAACTTTTTATGCGCTATAAAAGAAATAATTTTTTAATCACAGTGTATAAATATAATTCAACTCCAGCATACATTTCAACCATCCTGTATATGATTTGATTATGTCCATATCATATAACAATTTTTGAATCACCCTATATAATTTTAATTTCACATTTTTTCCAACATTTTTATACCACCAAATGTCCACTCCACCCTATATTCAACCATCCTGTATATACGGCTAAACGGGCTAACTTATATTTCAATCCTCATATAAATGCAACTCCTTCTATCACTTTACTTTGTGATTTTGTTTGCTATAACTAAACATCCTGTATAGAAACGCACCAAATAACAATTTAGAGTTTGACATGTGTTGTCACTGAATTTTCTATTAGGCCGGGAGAATGTGACAACCAAAAGCACCGTCTCCGCAGATTGGAAAAATTTTCATTTAAATAGGTATTTGGCCGGTATACAAACAAAACGCGCTTGGTACTCATTGATTTAAGGAGCCGAAAATACTATGCTTTTCTACCTATATGCTTGAGATGTAAATAGAAAATTTTCAAATTCGCAATTAAAACTTCCAGTGCCTAAAATTACCGCACTATTACGCTGAAATTTCAATGTTTATGAGGAAACGTCCGTTATGTCATTTCGATGAAATTTTTGATAAGAATTTTGGAATTTTTGGCGATTTTCTGCAAAACTGCAAGTTGCAGAATTATTGATTATTGGGGATATTGGTCGATTTCCATGCACGCATGTATTCATTCACAAATTTTATCACTTTACCAATAGAATTCTTTTCCAAAATTTTAAATTTCACCAATCCGGATATATACTCTATTAAACAAGACCATATATTCATTCACAACGGTGCACCACAGGAGAAGAAATCAGTAACATACATACAAAAAAGCGAAAAAAAAAAAAAAATACGCCACGAATTGATAACCTCCTCCTTTTTGGAAGTCGGTTAAAAATAGATAAGCAAGAGAGTAATTGGATAACTTGAGATGTCATTTGTTCCGACACCGACACTAGACACCTCGATCTTGAAATATCCACCCAATTTAGTTAGTTTGTTCGGTGACTTCTTGTAGCTTGATGAACTAAAAGCTTATGTGAATAGGTCATGAAATCGGGAGTGGTGTATATATGGTTAGGTCGCTAGTCGGTTGACTTCGTGTAATTCTATGAAAAGAGAGGTTATTTTGGTCGGATGATGGCTGCCTGAGAGCTGATGGGGGCTGAGTGATGTGTGTAGAAGTTATGTTTGTAGGTGTTGGATGTTTTTTGGGAACTCGATCGGTCGATGGCTGAGAGGTTATCGGGGCTGAGTGGTATGTATAGGTTATGTAATGGAGCTGAGTGGTGTGTAGGAGTTGTGTTGGTTCGTGGAGGTCGTTGTCAGTTTTGTGAGTTTCCATATCTAACGTAGGAGATGTAAAATTTGAGATTTTATTCACACGAATTTTTTAGATAAATAAATACAGATTAATGATTTTTAGTCATAGATATATATCTAAAATTTGTGATTTTATTAAGACTTTTTAAATTAATACAGATTCATGATTTTTATTCATACATAAATATTACCTGAAAGTGTACTATTAACTCTTCGGTATAGAAATAACCAGACACAATACGGCATTCTGGACAGTTTCTACGAATATTCAAAGTAAAGGCTTTATTTTGATTCCATCTTTTTAAGCATGGGTAGCAGAAACAATGATTACAATTTGGTAATAGTCCAAAATTGTGAGTTATCTATTCCAAACATATTCCACAGCATTTGTCTATAGCAAATTGAATATGACTATACTTGTATCTACAAAAATTTAATATTTGTAGTATTTGTTGACGTCACATATTCAAGAACATTTCAACAACTATGATTAACAAAAATGGGGACATTTTCAAAAATTGTGGCAGTACCAGAAAAATTAAATTTGCAATTAATATTACCGATTATTGTTATATTTAAATCCATTACAAAGAGTGACAAAAAATAGAGAGAAAAATGCTGAGATAACGAGAACAGGGAAGTATAATTCGTAAGAAGCTTTCACTTCCATCGTTCAGTCTCAAATGACTGCCGCTCTTTGTTTTTTAACTAGTTCTTATGATTGTGAGATTAAATACAAATAATCATCAAAAATAATCGACTGTATAGCACCTTTTTAAAGACTGTTCATCTCATATTTTAAATAATTACAAATAATTCGTTTTCTTTCATGATTACTTACTGAACATCACTTTAGAATAAAAATTGTAGTTATCATGTTTTGTTAATCAAAATGACTCAATGTAAGTTTCTGTTTCTTTCTTTGTTTGTAAATGTGACGAAACTACAGACCCGTGACTAACTTTTGCAGATTTTTCAATCAATTGAACGCAAGACAATATATTGTTTCTCGTCGAGAACCTTCACCAGTTGCGCTCCCCTTAAACACATTGTTACGTTTTCAGTCAATTTCTTAACAGAAAACGTCTTAACTATACTTTTCTGTTTGATCATAAGAATATTCATGGATTATTATTTCCCCAGCTTTTAAAATTAAAATTGTCTCCCAACCGCGCATAACTATCATCAAAATAGCGATATTTTTTGCTTTTGACGTACTAAAAGCTAAAATTCGTTCACATTAGTTGAGGAGTGATTTGTCACTGAGGGTCGCTCACTCGACATTCATTCGTTTTCATTAGAGCGGAAGTGTTATTGACTTTTCGTGACAGAAGGGTGTTAATTAGAAAAATAATGGTTGTTATTGAAAACATATTATACTGACCTCATTTCATTTTGAATTTTATCACAATGATATGGTGTAATCACTAAATACAAAAATTATTTAATATTACCAATAAATAGATAAGCAGGTAAAGCTGGGGCGAGAAAATACAGGGTGAATCCCAAATAAAGATTTATTATCTAGTTTCATATTACTAAAGCGGTGTATTGCTGAATAAGTTGAGTAAATTTTAGCCTCTTTTAAAAATGATTTTAAGGTCCCTATATCTGCCCCTCATTTCTTTATTTTTCTAATGTTTAAGGCTTAACACATTAAATCCTACGATTTTCTACTGGTACATGGAGGGATTATATACGGTACACATTAGTTGTGAGTAACAATAAGGACAAATTAAGAACCTACACCTTTTTTAGGGTTAGTCTGATAGATAGATAATCAATAGAAAAGCAAATAAAAGTACCCAATATTTTTTTGTTACTCCGTGTAGTAAGTAAGAGTTACTCACATTTTGAGATCTTCTTCTTCCCTATGCGTAAGGAATGATAAGTTTTCTAATCAACATATTTTCAGCGTCATATCTTCGAAACCCATTTGAATTTCGAAGATTTCAATAGCTATTTTTTCAAACCTAGACACATAAATAGGTCGATTAGTTTTTTGTTGAGCAATAACAAAACATTTTTATATAAAAGGATTCATTTTAGAACGACAGATAGGGAATAGAATTGGTGAATGCGTAAGGCTCTAACTTCCAGATCAAGGTTCCTTATAGTGGGGTCCATAATGCACCAAGGAATCCAAGCCAGGAGAGCCAAAAGTCTGTAGGATGTATTTAAGTAAATTGAATATTGATGTTTATTACTATTGTACAAGAAATGAATTATTAAGGGATCCTTCAATATCTATTGCCAAGTCAAGGCAAAAGAAGCCTTCCTATATAAGCTTTTACTTAGGACCTTTTTAATTTATACACCGCTGATCTTCCTGCAACGACTGCACATAAATTTGCGTACGCCGATGATCTTGCTATAGTGGTGAAAGTCAAATCTTTTGATGCAGCAAAGAGAATGTTAGAAAAAGATCTCGTAACTTTGGATATTTATTATAAAACATAGAGACTATTTCCAAGTCCTAGCAAAACAGAGTGTTCCTTTTTTCACCTAAATAATAAACAGGCTAAGCAAGAGTCTGAAATATTCTGGAATGGTGAACGCCTTAGGTAAAATCCGAACCCAAAATATCTGGGTATTACATTGGACAGAACACTCTCTTTTAGGAATATAGAGAACACGGCTGAAAAATTCAAACGAGGAATAACATTCTGGAAAAGCTCTGTGGAACCTCATGGGGAGCAACTGCCGATACCTTACGATGTTCGGCAATGGGTCTCGTCTTCAGCGCGGCTGAGTATGGTGTTCCAGAATGGATGAACAGCCACCATGTCTCAAAAGTTAATGTTCAGCTCCGCAGGAGCATGCGTATCATAACGGGATGCATAAAATCTACACCAATTTACTGGCTCCCAACTCTCAGCCATATTATGCCGCCAAATATCTGACGGAAAGAAGTTCTCCTACGAGAATACGAGAAAATAATGGATATCCCGGAGTTGCCCATCCATGAGTATATACCAACTGCTTGCCTCACCAGACTGAAATCCAGACATCCACCAGTCTGGACTACGAAAGCGTTGCATGAAAGTGATTACAGGGGTCACCGGAAATGGGATGCAGGTCGGAGGGAGGATGCCCCTCCAGAGGTACTCGACTATGTGAGTATCCATGAGGAACCTGCGCGTTTCGATTTACCTCGCAATATACGGAAGACGGCAAATAGAATTAGAACGGGACACGGCGTCTGCGCAGATATGCCGTATAAATATAATAAACAACCCACGCACAATTGTGAATGCGGGCAGCCTATCAAACAGTCAAACATATATACCAAGACTGTAAACTTACGGCCTACCAGGGAACAATAACGGATATATATATATACTCTCCCTCCTGCAGCGACTGAATGGATAAAGAACCTATCTATTAGTTTGTGATTACTATCTGTGGACTTGTTATTTACAAATGTTCTGTTTCTGTTTTTACTCTGTACTATTCTTGTTCTTGTGTATTGTTAGTGTTTAAATGTAATTTCGTATTTTTATATTATAAGTTCAGCTCATGTATATTATTGCCATACGCTAAAATAAATACTTAGGACCTTGGAAGAATTACTCATGCATAGTAAAAACCAACCCGCAAGAAACTTTTTCGAAACAATTATAAAACATCTAGAAATACTTCCATTTGTTAGGCTTTTCGACGTTAGTTTCTATCAAAACCAAATAACGCAAACGATTAGACAAGATGCATAATATACGACTTAAGGTGTCCAAGTCAACTCAATCCAATTTGCTTCTGGAGCAAAAAAAGCACAACATCTCAGATATCTCACCCAGAACATCCTGGTTTATCTTCAGTTCATCACTAAGGCCTCTCAATGATCTTTGACATATCTGAGCATCTGGGGAAAGCAACTAGCTTCTTATCTTGAAATTTACTTGAAAGGGTCTCCACAATGTCACAAGCAAGTTCGTAAGGTGTGACTTCAGTATAATCTACATGATCAATTTTGTTACGTTTTTCAATAGCCTTTTTTTCGTTCCCTACATTTAAATTTATAAGAGATCCATCAGATTCTATAAAATTTGCATTTATTTGCAAAAGGGTTAAGAAAACGGGCCCTAGAGTCGTGCATAGAAGTATAATTTTCAAATGTTATTTGCACCGTGTTTTTTGTTCCGACGAACATTAGTGATGCCTAAAATGTTGGTATGTCGACCCGAGGCCGCGACTGGCGCTAACGGAATTTCATAGAATTGTGGGGAAATATTCTAGAGATTTTCGAGAAGAAATTTATGAATTCAGAGAGCTGGCAATAGGATTCATTCGTATTTAGTCGCAGTTTAATAAACATCAGATGATAAATTGTAAATTGTTGCGTGAACATAAAACTAGTGGAAATAAATTAGAGTGAGTTTGACTGTGTTTTTAAATAAACCCAAGAACCTGAAGAGTAAATAAAAACGTTACAGAATCTGATTGTGACAAATGTAAGTTTATATAAACTAACAACAAGTAATCTGTTGGTCAATTCACATCCATGTCACTTAGAAAATTATATTATAACAAAAGTTGTGTATCTATATAGATATTGTTGTAGAATGAACATACTCCTATGGTATTTTATCGGTTATGTAAATATATTTCGTTAATTATAACATCGCATCGGTTATCATTAATTGCAATTCTATCGATTACAAATCATTTACAAACGAGGCATGCATTTCTAAACAAATAGTTATGCGTGTCTTATTTATCTCTCGCTTTAATTTCAGAAAGTCAGTTAGTGGGCCTCAATAAAGCCGCAAAAGTGTGCCAGAATTACAGAAGCCGCATCTGGAAGGAATGGCAACCGACTAATGAAGACATTAACGACGACTTTCTGCTCTGTTTTTCCCGCCTCCTTAACACCCTCACAACACTTGCCGGGGAAAATTAAATCTTCAGCAGCGTTCCAACGAATGGAATTCAGCATGCCCCGGGAATGACGCCGCGAACATCGTTTTGACAAATGAACTGCGGAAAATGACTATTTTACATTCTTGTTGTTGCTGGAGGTCCGTCAGGAAGGGCAGTTTTGCCTGTGGAATTTATACAGCGGTAAGTGGAAAACCCTTTAATTAATGTATTGTATATAATGTTCCTCGAATTTTGATGGAAATTTTGGAAACTACACCTGATGTAATTTTTTTAATCATCAATTGCTCATTTAATACCAAAGAATTGGACTACTTACGTTTCAGAAGAATTGAGACTGAAGATAAATATTTTTAATAACAATAAAAATATACTCTAATGAATAAATACAGTGAATAG
Organism: Octodonta nipae; assembly: GCA_034190945.1. Taxonomy (NCBI): domain Eukaryota; kingdom Metazoa; phylum Arthropoda; class Insecta; order Coleoptera; family Chrysomelidae; genus Octodonta; species Octodonta nipae. Next base: position 33,808,843 of record CM067216.1, on the reverse strand, counting down.
ATACAAAGTAGAATATCTATTTCAGCAAATTCTTGCCTGAGGTTAGGACTTGAACACAATAACTAATAACTAGTCCTAATAAACTTTTACAATACAAACATATACAGTGAGGACGCGTGGGTTGGAACAAACTCTTTTAAAATTCAGGTGTTTTTTTTTTGGAAAAACCCTGGGACACGTCTGTTTTTTTTTGGACTGCGGTTTTTGTGATGATACACTCATTTATACAGGGTTGGTCAGAAATAAATAGCTACCATCAACTTCATTCTTTCAAATAGAAACATTTGTTTTTTATTTTATTTTTGAATTCTGCATTGAATTCTAAGTACGATGTCCTATAAAGGATGGAGTGCCCCGCACTATTCGCGAACAGTGCGAGACTATCTTCACAATAGTTTCCCAAATATCTGGATCGGAAGGAGAGGTAATATCGAATGGCCAGCTAGGTCTACAGATCTAAGCCTGTTAGAACAACTGGACCCACTATCCTCGTCTGACTGGTGATGCTACGCGCTAGCTCTCTTTCACTCTACCTTTAATATTTACTATCTTTAACAGCCCGCAACCCTTATTAGCGGCCAGATTTATTTAGGCAACCGTATATCATAAAAATCAGAAAAAATAGCTTTAATTTGATATATAAAAAAAAATGTACATTATGAGCGTATAAATGTAACAAAATCACACCTGGCTGCAAAGAGGTGCGGCCAAGTGCGCAACGGCAACCGTGATTATACAGGGTGAGTTTTTTTTTGGTGATCAGTATGGAGATCTCTGAAACTAGCGGAGATAGAGCAATGGTTAAATTGGGAAAGATTTGCACTTTTACTGGCCCAATTTAATGACACTTTCGGATTTTTGTGAAAAGTCATGGCTTGGTAGATATTTTGAAAAAACGAAATTGTGTCGAGTCAAGTCCTTCTAGCTAATTTGTTTTTGATTTTATAAAAAACTGTAAATATCAAAATTAAAGGGAATTGTATCCCGAATATGATTGTCATGTTTTCGTTTGCGTGACAGCTCTCGTTTTCGAGATATGACACACACTTATATTTTCTTGAATGGTAACCATAGTTGGCTATGACCTCAAAATCGGACATTTTTAGAGCTTTTCAACGATATAATACTCGATATAGTTATTCATAAAAATAACGGAATTATTGATGCTTTTCTCTCTTATTTTCACTTTTAACGTAGGTAGCCATGAAAAAGATTGTTTTCACTTTGAAGTTTCCTCATTTGAGAGTAATTTCATTAGTAGTGCTGAACTGACAGTCGATATTGACACGTTTTCGTGATAAAATGGAAAAACTGAATATGGTAGAACGTTATATCATATGCCATAAAAATTCAGTTCGTGCAGCTGGGGAATACTTTCATAGATATTTTTATTGTCGTCAACCTGCTCTATGTACATTTAAGAGGCTTTACGATAGTTTACGCAGATATGGATCTTTTACTAAACCACCAAAGGAACGTCATCAAATTAACGAAGCAGTACAAATAAATGTTTTGGCAATGGTAAATCAAAATCCATCTACATCAATTCGTCAGATTGCGGTAGAAGCTGGCACATCTCAACGAACTGTAGTTAAGGTACTGAAAGCGCACAAGTTTCTCAAACTTTGCATGCTGGTGACGAACATCAACGTATTTTGTTTTGTATATGGTTTAGATACATGTGCCTTGACAATTCACAGTTTCCATTAAATGTGTTATAGTCAGATGAAATTAGATTTACTAACTGGCGTATGTTCAATAGACACAAAGAGCATATCTGGGCTAAATAAGACCCTTCCATGTAGAACAAAGACGACCCCAGATAAAATTTGGTTTTAATGTTTGGTGTGGTATCATAGGGTCTACTATTCTGGGACCTTTTATCTATGACGAATCACTTACTGGGGAGCGCTACTTGCATTTCTTGCAATACACTTCTCGAGACATGTTGCGTAATTTGAATTTGAGAACTCGTTTAGAAATTGAGTGGTTCCAACATGATGGAGCACTTGATCATAACTCGTTATTAGTAAGACAACACTTAGATAATATCTATCCAAACTCTTGGATAGGAAGAAATGTCCTACGCGAATGGTCACCCCGGTCTCCCGAATTGGCAGTTATAGACTTCTATTTTTGGGGTGCGCTAAAAAACAAAGTATACAAAAGAAAGTATCAGACAGTTGGTGACCTAAGGGAGGCGGTATTACAAGCAATTGAAGAAATTGATAGGCGCTCAATCTTAAAAAGATGCAATTTTTGTCTAAATAACAATGGTGGACTATTCGAACATAAATTGTAACCATTATTATGTACTATAATATCTTACGTTTTTAGTAAATACCTACTTATTTAGTTTTTTCGTTATATCGGATATACCTAATAAAAAAATCGTTCAATGTTTTTTGGAACAGTTATTAATAAATCAATCTATATCATGGCTAACTACGTTAAAAGTGAAAATAAGAAAGAAAAACATCCATAACTCCGTTATTTTTATGAATAACTATATCGAGTATTATATCGTTGAAAAGCTCTAAAAGTGTTTTTTCAGGTCATAGCCAACTATGGTTTCCATTCAAAAAAAGATAAGTTTGTGTCATATCTCGAAAACGAGATCTGCCACGTAAACTAGGACATGACAATCACATTCGCGATACAATTCCCTTCAATTTTGGTATTTACACCTTTTTATAAAATCAAAAACAAAGGACCTAGAGGGATTTGACTAAATCGACAGAATTTCGTATTTTCAAAATATCTAGTAAGCCATGACTTTTTACAAAAATCCGAAAGTGTCATTAAATTGGGCCAATAAAACTGCAAATGTTTCCCCATTTAACTATTGCCTTATCTCCGCTAGTTTTCTAGATCCCCATACTGATCATACAAAAAACTCATCGTGTATATATTGCCGTGAAGTGGACGTTATTTTATTGAAAATACAATTCGATGAAATTTTTTACTAAAAGTCAAATAATAATAATTCATAAATATGCGTTTTTAGAAAACAGTAGATGAGTGCACTAATTCTGCAGCCGGATCGCGTACTAATGGAAAGTGGATTACTTCAAAACATATATAACACAAAAAAGGTCTAATATAAAAAAGGGTTAGTTAGAAAATTAACCCAAGTAACTGAAGTAGTATATTATGAGAACAAAGCGTCTTGTCTAAAGGATAATTAGAAAGTGACAAAGACACATAAGATGTGTTTGCAAAAAGACTAAAACACAAGAGATAGCATCTGCCCCTATATATCTTCAGTAATTACATATGTTACATTCTTGATATAGTTGTGCAAAAATTCTCTTTTTACACAAGTGGAAGTTTTCGTAAATGGCTTTTTATTTAGTTGAGGAGCAAATTATTACTGCTTGTACGCCCAGAAGGAAATTGGCGTTTATTATACTTAAAAGGACTATTATTATGTTTAACTTTTGTGTAATATTGTGATTTTTTTTTTGTTGAAGAATTAGTATTACATACACACTATTTCTCTAATTGAGACTCAGTAGGCTCTGAAATAAGAGGAATGAGTTGAATTTTATATATTTTTTAAAATATATGTTAAACTCTACATTATAGAACTTTAATAAATTTACTCATATGAGAATGTCTTATGGCGAGATCTTCATTTGAAATTTAGTATGACAGGTCTAATTTTTTTTTATTTAATTTCATTATTTGTAATACAAACGAATTTTATGATTTTCGCTTAGGTCTGTCGTAAACATTTTTTCCAAAATTGTAGTTTGACATCTTCGGAAGATAAAAGGATGAGTCGATTTTTGCACATTTTCATTAATATCTTTCAAACCTTTCATTTTAAAACTTGTTAAAATATATATTTGTATTAAGCCTTTCCATATAATATATTATGTACATCATGTATTTGTTTTATCTACTTTTAGATAATGGGAGATTTTTTTTATACATTTTCCTTAATACCTTTTAACGCATATATTTTAAAATTGATATTTCAATTTCTTAGAACGACCCATTTTACATGAGGAGCTTAAAAAAAATATATATATTTTTAATTTAACTTCCTCATTTATTCTAAATTTTATCTACATATAAATAGGCAAAGACAAAACGGTTAGGTACCATTTTCTCCTTTGTTTCTCTACCGATTTTCTTTATTTTTGATTTGTTTAGCTATTGACGACTTTCAGTGCAGAATATATAAAGAATCGTTATTTACATCTTTTAAAATAATTAATTCAGAGCTAAATTATTAATAAAATTCAAGTGAGTGGCGCTCAGTATGAACAAGTAGCTTAATCTAATATTCGAATTTTGACAGTGGAAAATCCTAACGATGTAAAATAAATATTAGTAAATTAATCGACTTTTACTTACAAAGATTTATGCTGTGAAAGACTTCTTTTCTATTCATTTATGACGTTATTTTTTTACAAAAACGATGACAGCTATTACTGAAGTCTGAAGTGACCAAAGCGAATGTGTTTACTTGTACGAAGTTTGCGCATTTACAGAAGAATCCAAATGAAAAGTTTTATGTAAGTACACAATTTAGAAATTCTAAACTAATTGATACATTTGATTTCCGAACCTGAAGAGTAAAGTATGTACATTCTTTTAGTCATGAATGTCTCACAAATCTAATAACAATTTGCATATGCATCCATTATCAAAAGCTACGAAAACACTCAGATGTGATATGCAAATATATTTTTAATTATTTATAGTTATGCCATATGCAAATAAAACTTGAATAAGTGTTACAGTATTAGCAATAAAATAAGACGAATCAATTTGCAGTTTCATTTGATATAAGGTAATCTTATAAATTAATTTTAACATCTCATCTAAAAATTAGCAGTCAGTCAGAAATTGTTTAATGTTCTTTTAACAAGATGTGATTGATATGCTGCAAATATATTTTTTCTTATTAATCTAATAATATAATACCTATAATGTTTGTTTATTTACATGCATCTTATTTATATGTAATTTACGCAAACGGCACTACTATTTTGTCGAAATTCCATTTCGGGGTTTTGGCATGTACAAATCGGGATCAATCGTATTACCGAGAAAGAACGAGATTGTGACTATTAAAACTGCTCTAGAAAAATTCATTCAATACAAATTGATGTGTAGGATCTTATAAGAATTTTATCACTACTTGATATTTTTGTAACATTACATTTTTACAGTTGAACATTTCAAGATTTTAAAGTAAAAAGTGCCGGTTAGGCGATTTTTTGGTGGGTAAAAAGTTATGTGTTCTTATGTTAATTTGTGGCTCAATGAAGTTGCCATGAGCAGCTACATATGCATATATGAACTGACTGAGTTATAAGGCGCTGTAGGTTATAATTATACAGGATGATTCCAGAAATGTTAGACACCAAATGTTTTATTGGGTGGCCCAGTTGAAATTAAACTCAATCACTTCATCTTGAGAAAAATTAGACCAGATATCTGATTATACGTACATATGTATGTACCTACCAACATTTTTGACGAACCTTTGCATTTACTATTAATTAAACATACAAATGGGAATTGAATAAGTATTAGTAGTAAAATGAAACTCATTATTTTGAAATTTCGATTCGAATAGTATTGCCATTTACATTCATTTGTTATATTATCCTACCGGTTAACAACTGAATTATTTAAATTTAAGAAATTTTATTGTAACTAAATTTTTGTCTTTAATTTCCGCTTACTGCCTCTTTTTGCCATACCTTATATCTTTAAGCCTATGCATTAAAAATGTGCTCACAAATAAGGTCCTATTAATTACATATGAAAAACAAGTTGAATTTTGTTACGAATTGACACAATTGGTCGAATTTCGACCACTGGGCGATCACTAGTATTAGAAATTATGCTTGAGTTTGGTCCATTTTTCCTAATAATTCGTAATTGAAAAAAATATATTCGCACCTCAATATTAATACTTGATTGTCACATAGGTTTTCCTCCAAAGTTTGACTAAGGTTCTATATGGCACACTTTTCAAAAATTTAGGCTAAATAGTTCTTAATATCCTTTAAATAAATACATTGTATCAGAATTAAGCAGTATTATTCTTTCAAGTTTACATGAATTCACTTGTATTGTAATTACGTTTCAATTTCAAGTTATATTATATGAAAATGCATATCCTGTGTTCAAACTGTATTGCTATTTAACATTCTATCGTTCGATTCTGATATTAACTAGTGAGGGAACATCACACCAGGCAATTCAGATCAATCCCACGAGCCCATCTTTCTGGCGAATGCACTCCAAAGTGTTTACTAGGATGTGCGTGTGGGTGAAAGTTTTTGTCGTTTGAAAAGCAATAGGGCTATTGATTTCAGTGTTTTCGATATACGCTGGCATACATTCCGTTTAAAAGATTTTTTGTGACGCATTTCCTTTAATGGGTGTCGATCATTTTCGTCTTTTGGAATTTTAAATGGCACTAAAAATAACCTTTATATTGTTTTTTATAGTAACAATAATTTTACTGCAGATATAACAGGCCAGATGAATGTAATAGACCATTCTTCAATTCACACATTTTATATTTATTAAAAATTTCAAAACTCATCAATTTTAGATTATGATTTAACAACTTTCAACAAAAATTTTCCCAGCAACATTCAAAGATGTAAATTTGAAGTAGAAGCTAGTTATTAGCAATACTTATCCAAAAGGATGGTAAAATATATATATATATATATATATATATATATATATATATATATATTTCAGCACTTCACATAAAAAATGAATCATCCTATTGTTGAACTACAACACCCTCAAAACTTATTTCCTGTTTAGGTCTTGATAGTGAGAAAATCAGGAAGAAATACGTTGTTCTTTCTTTCGTATCAACATAAGAGATTCAAAAGATGATGCATTTCTTACTTTCATACATGGTATTTCTATAAGTCAGAAAAGTCCTTCAAGTTCAATTTATAAGAGTATTAAATTTGATAATGCACTTAATTTATCTTTTCTACTGACAGGACCAGAACAGCTCAGCATGAGCATCTAACGCATATGGGTCTGATGGCCTAACTCTTATAATGCTTAACTTATACTTTCCTGTTATAATTGTACACTTGACGCACATTATTAACTATTGTTTACAAATTGGATACTTTTCACACTGCTGGAAGGAAGCTATTATCAACCCTATACCCAAAGTTGAAAATCCTGTGGACTACCAGGACTTAAGACTCTTCAGTTTGCTACCAGTGTTAAGCAAGGTGTAAGAGAGAGTTGTGTAAATACATTTAAGTGAGTACTTCAGTTGTAACAAGACTCTGCCGAAATATCAAAAAGGATATCGTCCTGGTTATGTTACAGCCACAGCACTCAGCAACTTAATTGATAACATTATAAAAATTTTAGATTATAAAAGATGTAAAACACTTTTACAGTTACCACAAACTTCGAACACAACAAAGTACATCATAATCACAAATAGTAAAGTAGGGAGTACCTCAAGGGTCCACTGTGTGGACTGACTTATACTGATGATACACAGATAAGTCTCAGTTTTGATTCTAGTGACTATAGAAATGCGTGCAAATTAGTGTACTATGATCTGTTAGCCATACAAGACTACTGTGATAATCAAATCTTAAGATCAACCCACCAAAGCCAAAATGTTTATTGTTCACATCAAATAGCTTCCTGAGGGAAATATGGGAAAGGAATCCATTTTTATTGTAGACGAAGCAAAAATTTTTGGTAACACGTTTGATTGTTACTTGCGAATTACGGTGCATGTTAATCACTTATTTCAAAAATGTTTGTTAATATAAAAGTACTCTATATAAACAAGTTAATTTAAAATTTCAAAATGAGGAAAAAATCTGTGAAACATTTGTTTTAACAATTTTCTATTATCGTTATAGTGTGTTATCCGTGCCTAACTGAATCTGCCAACAAAAGAATTCAAAATATTAGTCAAAAATTAATAGAGATCAACTGGGTAACAATGAAAAAAACATGGCAATATTACTTTTGTAAATTTGTCCATCTTACCATTCACAAGAGAGAACCGGTTTATCTTTGGGAAAAAATAATTTACCCTAATCAAATTCACAATAGGGCTACAAGAGTGAGCAACTTTCTGCATGTACCCAGCCATGTTTCAGCGGTCTTTCTCTTTTAACGCAGTTAAAATGTATGACAAAATTCATCTGGAAAATTTAGATGATACAACTTTACTCAGATTTCAATAGAAAAATAAAAAGCTCTTGTAAACAACAGTGTTTGCCTTTAATTGTACTAATGCAGGTCAATGTCAATGTCGAAGCTTTCCTCCATAATCTTCAATTACTTCAATTACCTATTTTTGTAACAATGTTTTTTAAGAAATTTGTTTTGGTTGGGGTTGAGTGGACGAATAGCCTTGGGCTAAACTCCGCCTTTTGTTTTGATATGTTTGAGTATATTGTATAGGTATATGTATGCGTATGCTGTATAGATATATTCATTACATAAACGAAACAATAAAGACGCTTCATACTTGACCATACAATGTATGGCATCACACTCCCTCTAGCGCCTTTAGGGGAACATTCACTAAACCCCAGATATCATAGATATCAAAAGGGTTTAGCTCTGTGGGAGCCCTTGTCAGGTTTTCAGGCCCGTGGTTGGCGTCGTGGCGACAGTTTCCCATGAATTTTCTGACCGTTCGGGATGTTCCTAACAGGACGGTGAAGTATTTTTGCCACAGCATCGTGTCGTTCTTTGTATTCAGTTGCAGCGAACACTTGACTACCTCCTGTGATATGCTGGATAGATTCAGATGTTTGACAACCGTACCTGCATCTGTCGTCGTTAATAAAAGGGTCTTTAACGATCTACTTTAGGTAGTTCTTAGTTGGAATTGCTTGATCTTGAATTGCCTTCCGTTTTAGGAAACATATGACCAGAGATCAACCAGTAGTTCGAGGCTGCACTGTCGACATAATCTTGGTTGACGTCATTTATATGTCTTCCATGAAGAAACTTCTCTTTCCATTTCAGCAGTTTCTGATCTGTGGTCTGGTGGTGTAATTGGACATGTTGTTGTGTCAGTCGCAGTGGTGTTGAGTCATCGACCTGGCACATGACTGTGTAGATCAGAATATTCTGCGAGTTTCTGGAAATGACTACTAGAAAATAGAAATTTGTCGATCCAATACTTTGCTTAGATCTGTCAATCCTCTTCCTCCTTCATAACGTAGCAAAATTGTACGTTCGACAGAGCTTTTTGGATGGTGATTTTGAGCTTTTGTTAGTAAAACTTAAACTTTTCGTTGTAATTGTTCAATGTCAGTCTTGCACCAATTAATTATACCGAAAGAGTAAGTGAGCACTGAACACGCATAAGTGTTAATAGCCTGAAACAGATTTTTACTGTTCAGTTTGGTTTTCAACAGTCGTCTTACCCTTCTATAAAACTCTGCTGTTAAGTCCTTTTTCATAGTCAAGTGATCAATACGTTGAGCCTGCTTTATTCCAAGGTATTTATAAGTATGACCTTCCCCCATGTTTGAGTATATTGTATAGATATATGTATGCGTATGCTATATACATATATTTATTACATAAACGAAATAATAAAGACGCTTCATTATTATTAATATTATTATATCAATAAACAACACATAAAAGTTTAAAATGTCTTAGCAAATGTGATTATCAGTACTACTGACATTTTTCAAAATAAATTATATAGCGTAGAATTTGATTTATAGTCGTCACTTTATCATATCAACCCAGTTAAGGGTTCATATTAAATACAATAGATTGCTGTTGAGGGAACATTTTATCATTATTGTCCTAGAAACTAAAATAACTACAGATTGATAGTATAAAATGCATTTATTCAAATTTTTCCAATGCAAACCATTCTACTATTTATTTTTGTTCACATAAATCAAACAAATTTGTTCCAATTGTGCGATACTTGTTCTAGTTATTCCAAACTAGGTTAATGCTACATAAAATAAAAAGCAAGCCTTGAAGCTAATATTTGACTTGTAAAAAAAAGTGAAACTAATTTGTTTCTGTTTTCCACAAAATTTCCAATTACCAATGTTTCCACCCAATTTTCCATTACAATTTTTGCTCTTCCTCTTTGACTCTCATTCTTTAGCCAACAGTATGAAAATCACTTTCAGTGAAAAAGTTTTCATACCTTTGATTTTCTTAACTGTCGGAGATATGGGAAAATTTAATAAAGAGAAAGCAATCGATTCTACTGCGAAATGTACGAGGAATATACAGGAAAAACGAAACTTGTATGTAGTTTCATTTCATCAAATGAGCTGCTCACTTTTAACATTAACGCCGATACACTTAACACATTTATTCAGTAATTATTGAGCGCATTTCCCAACAAGATAACCCCTCCTTAATTTGTTTTTCTGTTCGTCTGTATTGTTAATCGCAATTCCTTCGGAATCCTCTTTATTCGGGGAAACAAACGGAAGTCACGAGGATAAAGGTCTGGTGAGTAACCGGCTTGGGGAGGTATGATTTCACTACATGAGATTTCCTTTTAAAGCACGGCACCTTTCCTTTCAACACCTTCTTTATAGAGTTCTCAGAATGCACCGTTGTCTTGTTTCCGTATCACTGTCCATGATGACCAAAGTTTTACTCTTAACAATTTCTAGAGTAGTCTTTCGTAGAAATGGATACGAATATATGCAGTGTGTGAAATAGGCTCCAAAGACTTGTTTGAGGATAAAACTTGTTACATATGTAGGTAACAGGCCACTTACAGCGCTATTCCTGTTTCTTCGGATATACCCTGTAAGTTTCCACAAAATTTTCTAACATGATAAATGCATGTAACCAAATATTAAAATAATTCTCTACATTATTAACTAAAAAATGAAAACTTCTGCAGATGCACAAACTTATCTTGACACACAAGGACAAACTTTCTAGAACATACGTTATATCAAATTTCAGAAAACGATAGATACTTTATGTCGAGAATTTGCTAATCGGCCTTGAAAGCTTTTACGAATACTGTAAGGACATCATGTATCCTGTTGCTCAATATCTTGAGCACGTAAGTGGTTTTTCATCACTAAAAGGCTATTAAGGTCAGCCCACTGAAATAGAACGATGTCAGTAGGCCAAATAAATTTCTGATGATAGTCTGGGACATTATGACATTTAATTAGTTCAGTTCTTTAACTGGTCGCAGAATTTACTAAAACTATTTTTGTACAGTATGTTTTTTGATAAACTTTCGGATTTCACTAGTGTATCAATCAATTACTCTAAAAGTTTACGCAATCTAGTCGAATACCGTTGGATAACCTTATTTCTGCTGAAAACTATACAGGATGCTATATTTGCCAGGAAGCTGTAGAAATTCAAATAAACGGTTAATAGGATACACAGAAAAGAGAACAATGTGACAGAGACAATCATTAGGCGATTTACAGATAAGTAATGAATTGTCAGTAAAATCCTACGTTTTGAACTGAAGCGAAATGTGAGTGTGCACCCTCAATGTCCGAACTTCACTGTGTTTGAAGAATACCTCAATAATGTAATATAAGCTTATTTACAGTTGAATAGTTCAGAAAGTAAACAAAAGTTTGTGATCATAATAGTTCCAGTAAAATTCAAGGAAAACGTCTTCTGGTATATACTTGGAGGAAACAATCTACCTTTCCCTATGTTAATAATTTGTTGTTGCGTAAAATTTAATATTTTCCATCTTAATCACCTGACCTTAGTCTCATATGAAAAATGTTAGTGGCCCATTTGTCATTTGTTATATTTGATTTTTACCGACATCAGATATAATATATTTGCTATGGTTTCTAAAGAGACAAAAAAATAATGCCCACAAAACCAATTCTTTTCAACAAGTCTGAAACTGAAGAAAGATAATCATGTGTATTTTATTTCTTTCTCTTCTGTCCCTCGTCCGCCAGATATGACTACCCACGTTGGGTTCGTACCCTTCTTTAAAATGCGTTTTTTATGAATGGATATATTCATTCTACTCCCTGACCTACCCAAACATTTTGCGAAGATGAAAGATATTTCGACCAATTTGTACCCTTTTTTGCTTGCCTTCGGTGTTAATTTTATTCATGCAGATGTTTTTCGATCCGTCAGTCCTATCCGCCAAAGGTCGGTAACTACAAATGCGCGGCTCGATGCAAGGGATCGATGGTTTCGGGTCGTTTCCTAGTAGGAAATTTCAATAACTGCAAGGCCAAAATATTCAGAGTGCCATAAAAAGTAATAAAATGTAAATCTGCAAATGCCGAAAGAAAGAAAGCTTACGACATAGTTCAGTTACTGGAGGTTTTTAAGTGATATAACACTTAACAACTGTTAAAATTTGTATATTGAAATGCCCTTAAATTTGCTCTTGTCACTGGTAGATTGAATCCTAATCGTCTTTTCGGACGACGGACGTATAGAGATCTGTTTGAGTGTGTTAAAGATGGTGCTCGCGATACATTTTTTATGTAAGTGGAAGGTTGTAAAGTATCCCCGAATTATACCTGGCATCCTACGGACGAGGGACGTGTGTACCGGCAACATAAGAGGGAAAAAACTATACCGAAGTTAAAGAACGCAAGCACAGTAAATATTTAGTTTATGACAATTTATAGTATGGTGAAACTGAAGGATTGTTACTTTTATGAATTTTTTGGGCAACAACACAACTGTATATCTAAAACAACAAATTTTCTAATGTCAATTTAAATGTCATAAATCAAATTTTCGTTTTGCAGTTTACATCAATAAATATAAAGCCATTGACAACGAAGTCAGAATAGACTTTGAAACGTTTGGTTTTCCATTCAATATACGTCGTCTTATTTCGATTATGGTGTTATTGCTCAAAAAAAATTAAATAAACAAAAATATGCCACAAACAACGTTTAGAAGAAAATGAAGGATTGTTTTTATATATATTAATAGAACTAACAGCAAAACAAAGCGAAATCTCCTTGGGATTGTAGACTCTGAATTTATTGTTGTTTTGAATGTTAAATAAGGCATATATGATTTACTTTCAACATACCTGCACATATTCCAATGGTTATGACCAAATTATATTAAGGCATTATATTTTTAGAAACTAGATCAGAACAAGTAATTGCTAGGGCAGTGTTAAAATTTATTCGACCAGGACGCAAATTCATGCAAAATCAAACTGTAAAAATCCTCAGGCATGATCTTATTTTATAGAATTGAGCTTATATAAAAAAGTGTAGAATTTAACGTATCTAGTGTTTTTTGGGATTAAATACTTGACATTTAAAAATCAGTTTGTTTAATGCTTATGCTTGAAGCAAGAATTTTTCCTGGTTCATATTGTTACATTCTATTTTTCGCTGTAAAAAACGAAACGCTTGGAGAAACTAATTATCTTAAGACATAATTATGTGGATAAATATACTATAAAACTTATTCAAATAAACAATGCCGACAAAAGTGCTAGTTATAAAGCCTAAGCTTCAGATAACATAAGAAATATTACACCAATATCTTTAATATAAATTCAATAAACAATTATAAAAATTTATTCAGCATCGACTACTTAATTAAGTATAAAATTCTATCTACACTGCAGTTCGGCTATATGGAAAACAATAGTGCAAAAGATGATCTAAAATTTATTACCGACAAAATCTATGAAAAACCAGATTAATATGAAACAGTTGTTGTACAATTTCTAACCTAACCTAGACTACCTATTGATATTGCTAATTATTCACTATTATTAGCTAAATTATACAGGTATGATGTTAAAGGGAAGGTTCCCAATTTCGATTCAAATTACATGGATATCAACAAGAAAAAATAGTGGCATTAAATGTGGTTTTCATTTAAAACCGGTGTTTTACAATGTGCCATACTCAATCTCTAAATATTTATTTTATTGAACAATTATCAAGGAAAAAACATGGACGCAGGGAAATATTTAAGAATACAAATGAATCCTCTTATTAAATTAATTGGTGAAAAAAATTCCGCAAAATTACACTTGTTAGCTGTTTGATCATCACACACCGCCTTTTTTTTCACGCTTCGAATTTTCGGGAAAATTTATTATTCCAGTCGGTTTTATGTTTACATCTTTTTTTTATCGGCACAATTAATTTCTAAAATGTTTTAATTTTTCTCTTTGACGGCCTAAACTAAATTTTATAACAATAAGTTTAGTAATCCTAAGCAAAAACGAAAACAAAAATTATTCAAAGATATTTTGAAACAACATCTTTTAATGACATTCCAAAATGTACAAATTTTCGTAGGATCGTATATTCTAGGAACCACCCTTTCTAAAATATAATTATCCTATTTTCTAAATTCTATTTCATTCAAAATAGAAACAATATTTCTCACCATCGCCAGTACACTAACCTTCAGTTTGTTTCACAGAGGTCTCAATCCGATAAATTTGTTTACTAAATAAAATTTTGTATCTGAATATTGCTTCACATAAATAACCTTAGCAAAAATACTTGTCTTGTCCAGACAGTTTTAGTTTATGACTTTAAAAAGACGAAAGAGTAAGCTTGAAATACTGCCCGCTTTGTTCTAGAAAGATTCACAGATCTAACTTAATATAATTTATCTTCACTGCCAGCAAATAGGGTAATCTTCTCGTTATTCGAATAGCGAAGTGGATAGCAGGACAGCCATAAAAACGTGTAAAATCCCAACGATAGCTATTCATTCGACGCTATCTCTGAATAGTTACAGACTCAACAACACATCGTTCATTACGTTTCGAAGAAAATAAATCCATTTTATAGAGCAATAAAATTTTGTGTCGTTGCTCTGGTGGCCTAATACCGCAGTTTGTCCTGGGATTTAGTAATGTAACGTTTCTAATCTCTTTCAAAACATTGAGCACACATGATGCATTGTGGGCTCAGAAGCGCACAAACCCTGAATTTTCATAAGCTTGGGAGCAACGCAACCTGTCTCTGAGCTGGCATATCATAATGTCGGATTTTGGTCATCAGTTTCCACATATGGGACCTTAAAATTCGCGTTTCGCCGACATTACGTGATAGAAATGCGGTGACATGTTGAAAATTACTGCACCTTTGGTTTTTGATGAGATATGGGATTTTCGCTCGTCCCTTTTTTGTATGTATAATATAGTTTTCATATTCTGAGATCCGGCTTTAACAAAATACAATTTTTCTTTTATTCATTTAAATGTTTACATTATTTCCATACTAACTTTGAGTCCCGGTTTCGCTTGCATTAATGTTGATTTTCTCAACTAATTGTTCGTCAATACAGTTAAAATAAGAAATAATAAATAAATACAATTAAGCTTCTAGGTATTCAAAACAAAATTTTATTTTATAATAGAAAAAAATCTTGAATTATTCATTTATTCTTAATGTTTTTTGTAAGTAGAAACATTAACTTTATATGATCGTAATTATTTTCCAGTTTGAACGTTTTTGAATTCAATTTTGTTTACTCCATGAAGATGACAACTTAGAGTGACTGAAGCTGTGTTTTTTGACTTTTGTGACTAACCAAAGGTTCCACAGTATTTCCATGAGTTTTAGACAAGTGAAAATATCTGTATAGTCAACATATATGGACTACGTTTGACTGTATCAAATGTCGTAATCATCAGAATTCATGAATTGTGCAGATACAGTCTTATAAGGCAAATAATTGTTATGCTTTTTTATGCCAACACTTTTCTTATAATATTGTCACGGGAAGTTATGATTGGTCCAAAGGGAAGACAGTTCAAGTAAATCCATAGTTCTGCGACTGAGATATGGAACATATTAGAATTTATTTGAAGATGCTAGACAATTTAGTTTCACAAAAAACGTCTATTTCATTATGTTGAAATTGAGTCTATAATTTAGTTGTATTGTGAATTTTGTATTTGTTATTCTTGTTAAAAAATAATTTTCAATACTCAATGTAGTTCTAGATGAATTTAGATGACATAGCTGTTGTGCTGAACATTTGTAACTTAATTATGAAAAAAGTTAAATTGTGTGCTGAAATTAATCTCAACTGATTATAACCAGACTGGTGTTAACCCACTCGTAGGTATTTATCAATTTGGGATTCTCTAATATACATAATTTGTTCTGAAATTATACTTAGTTGTTCGAAAATCAATTTGAAAATAATGCCGTTATTTAAAAGAAACTATGACAGTCTCAATTTCAGCAAAGTAAAATCCACAATAACTTCATTATACCTTGAAAGCTCCACAATGTTTGTCAGAAAGTAATGAAAAATTTAATTATCCGCTGCTCGTTTATCAACTTACCAAAGAATTCTTAGCTGTGACATAATCAATTCAGTTTTTTTACACCACGAACAATGTCGCTAAGCACTGTTGAAGGCAACTCTATTCATATTTTAAAACATTTAAAGAGTGAGTTAGGTGAAGGTAGTAAGCTCCTTTTATATTTTCTTTCATACTGACATATATTTTACAGATAAAGTACTTTATATTACAGTTACCATTAGTTATTATATTCTTAATGAAACAAAATGGTGGCACTGACAATTTAGTCATATAGTGTTCATACAGGACAACTACTCAATAGTTTGTGTATAATTGAAATAACATTTCTGTGATCATTTTTTTTATGTAAAATATAATTTAAAAATATCTAAATGTATCAGCTGATTATATCATATCATGTTGCATTATGTAAATTGTTGAAATCAAAAACGAAGATTATTGATAAAGTGTCAATACATTTTTCTCCAGGTCAGCCTTGCTATATTTGTTATTTGATGGTTTGTATCAGCTGAATTAATCTCGCAGAGAGTACTCTAAAGTAACTCCATAAGGAATAGGTCAAAATATAAGCCATACTTGCTAGGGGATCAGTATGTATCGCTCTTCTTGAATTTAAAAATTGCTGAACAACTGTGCTTACACCTTCATGTTGAGACTAAGTAGAATTGTGGAAATTGTTCTAGAGATGGTGTAAAAATATCGCTGAGTCTGAACCCCAAGTGCTCATTGAAATTGGTCCAATTAGTAATTATCAGACATAGTAGTCCATACAACAAACTTTGGGATCGTGCTGTGGATCTTCAAGCTTTACTATCTGCCTGTACCTTGATATGACGCTTCTATTGCTGAATAAAATGTATTCTAAATGATAAAACCATTCCATCCTTACTGAAGAAAACGAATCTTGTACTTTTTGTGTAAACGTATTTTATAGACATTGAAATTATTGTGTAGAGGTAATATCGGATTTTCTTTGACAAATTGTAGGTATTTTTTATGTAATTCCATCAGCTTCAAAATATTAGAGCATTTTCCTTGTTCTTAGAACATCTATAGGTCGCTTATTTAAGAGGCCACCTTATTGTGGTTTACCTTCTTGAGAGACAGATCCAGATGACATTTCATCTTCTGGATCGGACCGACCAATATATTCTCCATTTCCTTCTCTCATCTAATTATACCTTCCACCTTGCATATTGCTCTAAGTTCACTATTTCAAACTCTCTGGCTGTCCAACCATTCTGCTGTTCATCACATGCTTTTGATTTAGTTCGTAACACCTTGGATCTTACACAGGTTTTATATATTTGCACCTTACTATCGGTATGCATATACTTATTTTTCCAGATTTGTTGACTTCAGATTTAATGTCGTTTTCGGCTCTTTGATTCTTAAAGTGTTCTCTCCTTACGGGTTACGAAATGTTGCATTTTCATTTCCGCCACCCTGTATATGCATCTCTGTATAATATTTTTTGCACCACCCTGTATATCTGTAATTCTACTGCACCTTATATTCCAAGAACCCTGTAATTTCAATCGCTAATGGGCTTCCCTATATAATTATTTTATTAGTTATAATTGCACTCTACTATATATTTTAAACACCCTATATATGCAACTGCTTATGTGCAACCCACGAAAAAAATGATTTCTAACATATCTGGAATCTCCCTGTATAATTATAAATTCAACGATTACTTTACCACTAAACAATAACAACGGTTGCATGCCACTTCGAGGAGTACATGCTCTAAGTATATAACAGCATTGGTCCCTCTATATATAATTACTCAGTGTTTTGAGTCTGGCGGCGGCACATTTAGTTGTTTGGCGTTGACATTATGGACGTAAACAATGAATTTTTATTATATTTTATTTAATGAATGAACCAATATTATAAATTAATATTATCATTCTGCACTGAAGGTTGTCAGTAGCTACTAAACAAAACAAAAATGAAGAAAATCGATTGAGAGACAGAGGAGAAAATGGTACCTAATCGTTTTCTCTTTGCCTATTTATATATAGATACAAGTGATTGCATTTTTTTGTTTTCCGTTACGTAAAACTACAGTAAATGATTTTATTGAGCCCTGGAACTTTCCCAAAATTATTGTATTAGTGGTATTAACAATTTAAAACAAATCCAATCAAAGTTATTAAGAGCAATTATAGGTACAGGGTGCTTACAAATTATTTCTTATTAAGTTGCGTATTGCGTTGTTAACATATCTGGTAAAAACAGTTATTACTGAATTGATTCGGCCGATACTTGATGGAAATTCATTATAATAATTAACTGATAACAATACAATAGCAATTTCCACAATTTATTGCTATTGTAGTGTTATCAGTTAATTAAAAACAGTTATTATTTAACACTTGATTTTTTTGAGCAGAGATTAAGCTCTCCGGGCTTGGGACAGTCATTTGACTCTAAGTTTCCTGGTGTACATTTTCCGCCGTAGGCTAATTAAATAATTACAAATACATCCAAAATAGGAGGTATGCCAGAGGAGATCAGATCCAAGGAAAACTACGAAATGAAAAAGTAATTCGTGTAAATTGGAGGAATTAGTATTTTGATATTGTTTTTAAAAATTTATCTTCATTTATATTAGTATATTATTCTTTTTTTTAAATTGATGACTTATAACTATAATTTCTTTTGCTAATAGTTTACAATATTTTGTTGCAAAGTATAGTAAATTTATTTGAGTATCAGTATATTGTATTAGTCTCTTCCATAATTTTTTTTTGTTCTCTACCAGTACCCTTTTAACAATTTTGAATGTAGTACTTTCAAATTTGAAATTTTGAGGCCCTTGTTTGCAATGCTTTGGTCAATTCACCAAACATTATAATTAAGGGTGAAGTTTTACCAATTCTCACATTTCTTCAAATTCAAATTCACATTATAATTAAGGGTAAAGTTTTACCAATTCTCACATTTCTTCAAATTCTAGTATATTACTGGATTAAAGACAAGGTGTTATATAGCATAAGATACTATCTTAGTTCTTAGGGTAGACTGAAATATTTATTGTTAATCAATTATAATAAAACTCCCATCTTTTTATTAACAAGACTGGTATTTTAGAGAACAATAACTTTTAATGAAATTGCTGTAATATACAAATCTTTAAGTGTTTAAGTGAAAATCTGCCAAGAAAGCGTTAGAAACTATCAAAACTTATTCACTTGCTACTTGTTCCACTAAGGCTAAGCTTAGTTGAATAACTCCTTCCTTAATGTAAGACTACAGGCTTCCCATGTACACACTTTGACTCCATTAGTCCAAAAAGCTACCCTGTTTCCATATGACATTAATTCCATCTTATTGAGTTGTATGTAGTAAATTGAATTTTCCTCATTACCTCCTCAGTTCTCCAACCTAATCCGATTACAAGAGACAATCGATGTCACCAGCCCTTCGTAGTAAACATTCAACTAGGAAATTGTCTAGAAGAGATACATTGTCTAAGTTTTCTCGCGTTTTAAGAAATATCTTCTATCCGCAAAACAGATATTACTGTTTCCAATAATGTTTTCTCTTGCCTAGGGTATAAATTTCATACGAAATAAATTGATAGTTCGGAGGTATTTATTTGCTTTCGAATGGACTACTAAATAAGGAAACAATAGCTTTAGCCGGGATCTATTCTCTTTTATATAAATGGAGATATTTCTTCTTAAGAACTTATACGTCAACCAAACCCAATTTATTCGGTATGACCTCAAAAAAGATAAAGAGACTTCGTCGACGACAGATACTTGAAGGATATTTTGACTATTTTTTAACCGACTTCCAAAAAGGAGGAGATTATGAATTCGTCGCGTTTTTTTGTTTTTGTTTTTTATATATGTTACCTGATTTCTTCTCCTGTGGTGAACCGTTTTCAATGAATATGGTCTTGTTTAATAGAGTATATATCCGAATTGGTGAAACTTTAAATTTTGGAAAAGTATTCTATTCGTAAAGTGATGAAATTTGTGAATGAACACAAGCGTGCATGGAAATCGACCAATATCCCGATTTTTCGAATATTTCTTATGGATGTGTATAGTTTTTTAACGTTTAATTTATTAAGGAAGATCCCTAGGTGATCTCATATACTTTTCTGCGCGTGCAACGCAGTTTTGCAGAAAATCGCCGAAAATTCTAAAATTCTTATCAAAAATTTCATCGAAATGACATAACGCACATTTTCTCATAAATATTTTAATTCCAACGTAATAGTGCTGGAATCTTAGACACTGAAAGTTTTAATTGCGAATTTGAAAATTATCTATGAACATCTCAAGCATATAGGTAGTAAAGCATAGTATTTTCAGCTCCTTAAATCTATGAGTACCAAGCTCGTTTTGTTTGTATACCAGGCAAATACCTATTTAAATGAAAATGTTTCTATTTTGCGAAGACGGTGCTTTTGGTTGTCACATTCTACCGACCTAATAGAAAATTCAGTGACAACACATGTCAGACTTTAAACTGCTATTTGGAGCGTTTATACACAAAGTGTTGTTATAGCAAACAAAATCACAAAGTAAAGTGATAGAAGGGGTTGCATTTATATGATGATTGAAATATAGGACGGAGTAGAATGATAATGGTACATAGGCAGCCCAGCCCGTATATAGAGGATCGTTGGAAGACAGGGTGGTGTGGACGTTTGGTGGTATAAAAATGTTGGAAAAAATGTGAAATTAAAATTATATAGGGTGATAAAAAACTGTTATACGATGTGGACGTAAACAAATCATATACATTATGGTTGAAATATATGCTGGAGTTGAATTATTTATTGTATAGCATATAATAAGTTGCATAAAGTGTGGACAGGAATTAATGTTACACAGGGCGATATAATATTAAATGTTAAAAATGAAATAATTTATGGGGTAGCCCACAAGGAGATTTATACTATGGTTGAAATATAGGACATATTTGACTCCATAAATATGGGATGGATTCTACTCCGTCCTATAGTTTACAGAAGGCAGCTAACAAATTTTTGGTTTTCCGTGGGCAGTCGTATGTACAGGATGGTTGGTACATAGGGCGGAGTGGAATTATCTATAGTTATACAGAGCTGTCAAAAAAAGTTGAAAAAAGATTACATGGCGTGGTCCATAAGGCATAAATATATTTTGGGTTTATTAAGTCACCGCGTACTAGTACATTGTGTTCGTAATAATTTACCTGTCAATTTAAATGAAAATGTATCATTGTGTAATGTTGAGGCTTTCGATGTTACCTGGTTTTGTCTATTATGGTTATACATACAAAATATAAAAACATTTTTAAAAAGCATATAACCGACTTCCACCTATAACTAAAAAGCTAAAAATAGTTATAACAAAATACAATTCTAGCCAATAAATAACACATTCAATGTTATTCGATACTTATCCAGGAAGTAAAAAATGTAGACATTAAAAGGTGCTCATTCTGTGCAAATTATTTACCTACCAATCAAGTATATTTTGTAGGCGGTGCCAAGCAAATCTAAAATCCTTCATTGCGTACTTATCTACTACTTCATCAAACTTGATTGTTGCTTGGCACCGACTTCAAAAATATGCTAGATTGGTAGGTAATTAACTTGTATAGAATGTTTACATTTTTTACTTCCTGGGTAGGTACCTAACAACATTAAATGTGTTATTTATTTGCTAGATTTGTATTCTGTTATAATTATTTTTAGCTTTTCAGTTATAGGTGGAAGTCGGTTATATTTTTTTAAATGTTTTATTAACTATTCTTGACCTATTAGCGTTTATTTTGGAAATAAAAAGTTGAACAAATATTTAAACCTGTAAATGTATGATCCCTAGTGCATAGTAAGATTTTTTGAAAAAAACTTGCTACAGATTCAAAGTAAATAATATTTATTGACTTGATATGCAATATTCCTCATACAGAACGTTTAGGATAAAAACATAAAATGTATTTTTTTAGTCTTTTCTCAATGCAAGGCATGTACCTTTATCATGGTAAGTAGGTAGACTTTTTGAGTTTTTTAGAAGACGTAAGCGAAAATATTGATTATGTTCTAAATGAAGCAAATAGTTATTTGGGATATTCATTAGAGTTCTAACTCTTGACAGTGGTTTCTAAAAAATAAGATAGTTGTCTTTTTCTAGAAAAACTCTCTCTTAGGATTAACTGAGAGGAAGCAGGTCTACGATTTTGTCAACTAGATCCAAAGTGTTAGTCATTTACAATTTGTGCTTCAGTGTGACCAGTTTAATAAAGTGAAGTTTCAAATGTAAAAGCACAGTTTTGCACCCTAACACCAAACCTTTATTTTAAATACTCAACGCCGTTTCAACAACTCTAAGTTGTCATCTTCAAGAAGTAAACCAAACTAAATCGAAATTACAATTTTCTCTAATTTATACCTACCACTAAATTATTAATTAAGTAATTCGTACAAAGGGTAAATCCTAAGTACCTGAATTCTAAATACAGATTTCAAAGATAAGGTAGATTTTATATAATTCAATTATGTAAATTAAGATAATCCTACCTACTTTTACCCTACATTTTTAAGTAATGACATTTTCAATACTTATTTTATTGATTCTTAGAAAGTAAACTATACATTGAACTGTGTGGAATAGGACCCTTATATGAACTCATTAGTTTATTATTTTTATAAATCATTATGTTTCCGTAAGAGTCCAGTTCCCTATAATTATTTACTTGTTTAACTAATTTTAAAGAAGATAAATCTACAGAGTGGTTGTGTTCTAAAACATGATGTGCAACACTAGATTTATCAGCTCTTCCGTATTTCAAATGACCAATATGCTCTTTGAGACGGGTACTGATAGATCTGCGTGTCTATCCATAATACTTTAAATCACAATCATTACATTTGATTTCATAAATACCGGACTTCTCGAAATCAGCAAGTTTATCTTTAGGATTGCCCAACAATTGCTCTAGTGTTGTAGTTGTTCTATACACCACCTTCATACCAAGTTCTTTAAAAACTTTCTTAAACCCCTTAGTATAACGACGGTACGGAATCGAGATTAACGTTTGTTCTTGTGACTCATTTCGAGAAAAGATGACACTTCTTTCATTCGTAACCGAAGCCGTTTCTTCCTATTTAATTTATCTATAATATCTGTTAGATAACCATTACATGCAGCTATTTCTCTAATAGTTTTCTTTTCATTTTCAAATCTCTCTTTATTGAGAGTATTGTATGTATGTATATACTTTCCAAATCAGCGGATAACTAGCTAATATCTTTCTATCGGTATTTACAATGTGATGTGTAACTTGTTTAATTGTAAGTGTGTAATTATACATGTAGACCTTGGAACAAAATAAATAAATTTTATTCATGTATGTTACCCATATTTTCACTATAAAACTCTATTATCGTGAACTTATTTCTTAGTTCTTTAATTTTTAGTGAACTATTAGAGAAAATTAAATCTCAGAATTCATTTTCTACATCGGCTAAGCCCCATGACCAGGTCGACTCGCATGCAAAGAATATTGAGGATATTCTAAAGGCCGTCGACATTTTGCTAATCATAAAAGTATGAAAGGCTTCTAATAATCGGGAATACGGCAGTAAAATGCCCGCCTAACAAAATAATAAAACCTTTTCATGGCTTGACATTAACTTGCAAAAAAGTCTCATAACATGCAAACTTTATTCATTTCATTTCATATCCAATTCCGAGGGCTTAATATAACCCATCTTGAACCCGAATTAACGGCGCGTCTTTCCCACACCAACTTTGGAAAAAAAAGTTGCGGCTCTTATAACTTTTATGGATATAAGCAAACTTAACATATTTGTAACATAAAATTAAAATTGATCATTTCGCAGAAAAAATGTTGGGGATTTTTTTGCTAGGTGCTTTTATGAAAAATTTGCACTCTTTAAGGTTTGAGTACGCATCTTCAAAACAGACTAGTTCTTAAGATCAAGGATAATATGAGAAAATCTCACAAACGGCCAGATAATTTGATCATTTTTAATATTTAGAAAGCACCTCTAGTCTCTGTTGTTCATTCTTGATTGTTTGGAACGTTGCAAGTACGAAATAAAAACCGGCTGATAATAAAATAAAATCAACAACGGCCGTCCCGAAAACTCGATTAATGTAAAAAACTGTTTCAACTTTCTTCCCGAATCAAATACACATTCAGAGTGTCCAACGAATTCTGGTATCTTCAACGATCCTATTTAAGGCCAACTGTCGTATGAGGCGACGAGTTTAGATTGCGGCGCATATTTAACTAATTTTGTTTTCTAAATAAGTTTATTTTGGTAAAATAAAGACATTGAAGTAAGTGTGGATTTTTGTAAAATTTAGCCCACTAAATCTATTAGAATATCTTTAAAAAAATGATACAAATCTAGTATATTTTTGAAGTCGGGGCCAGCAAATCTAAAATCCTTAAATGCGTACTTTTCTACTACTTCATCAAACTTGATTGTTGCTTGGCACTGACTTCAAAAATGTACTAGATTGGTAGGTAATTAATTTGTACAGAATAAACACCTTTTAATGTTTACATTTTTTACTTGCTAGGTAGGTACCTAACAACATTGAATGTGTTATTTATTAGCTAGAGTTGTATTTTGTTATAATTATTTTTAGCTTTTTAGTTATATGTGGAAGTCGGTTATATATTTTTTAAAAAATGTTTTATTTTCAATTTTTTGGTTTTTTTAGACTCAGTTAGTTTTCATTCTTTATTTTTTATTTTGTATGTATAACCTCACTAGACAGGACCAGGTAACATCGAAAACCTCAACATTACACAATGATACATTTTCATTTAAATTGACAGGTAAATGTTTACTCTCTTCGAGGTGTCATTCCTTTGTACGCAAGACAATATGTATTATATACAAATATAACACATATATATTATATTCATATACAACATACATATATACATATATATATATATACATATATATAAATATAATACATATTGTTTCTGGTCGGGAACCTTCATCAGTTGCGCTTCCCACAATTGAATGTCCTCTCGAACACTTCTTTATGCATTTGATGCATTTCGTTAAATTTGAAAAAGGAATGACACCTCGAAGAGAGTATTCAATATCTCTGACAGGTGAAGTAACCTGAAAAATTTTATCGTGACATTCTGTCCTAGGAGTTAAGGGAGAACAGCAATTACACGGAACGGCTCCAGATTTGGAACTTCTGTGTACTGATTCTCTTGAAAATCCTAGATGTCGGTCTTACATCTCGCGTCTTCAAATTTAACGAAATGCATCAAATGCATAAAGAAGTGTTCGAGAGGACATTCAATTGTGGGAAGCGCAACTGATGAAGGTTCCCGACCAGAAACAATATGTATTATATTTATATATACGTGTATATATATATATATGTATATATGTATGTTGTATATGAATATAATATATAAGTGTTATATTTGTATATAATACATATTGTCTTGCGTACAAAGGAATGACACCTCGAAGAGAGTATTCAATATCTCTGACAGGTGAAGTAACCTGAAAAATTTTATCGTGACATTCTGTCCTAGGAGTTAAGGGAGAACAGCAATTACACGGAACGGCTCCAGATTCGGAACCTCTGTGTACTGATTCTCTTGAAAATCCTAGATGTCGGTCTTACATCTCGCGTCTTCAAAGGTAAATGTTTACCAACAAAATGTACTAGTACGCGTTGACTTAATAAGCCCAAAATATATTTATGCCTTATGGACCACGCCATGTAACCTTTTTTCAACTTTTTGACAACTCTGTATAACTATAGATAATTCCACTCCACCCTATGTACAAGCATAAATTTTTTTGCTGTGTTCTGTAAATTATAGAACAGAGTAGAAATCCATCCCGTATTTACGGAGTCAAATCCGTTCTATATTTCAACCATAGTAAATAACTCCTTGTGGGGTACCCTATAAATTATTTCATTTTTAACATTTTTTATTATCGTCCTATGTAACATTAATTCCTCTCCACACTTTATGCAACTTCTTATGGACTATAAAATAAATAATTTTTTAATCACACTGTATAAATATAATTCAACTCCAGCATATATTTCAACCATCCTGTATATGATTTGTTTACGTCCATATCATATAACAGTTTTTTAATCAACCTATATAATTTTAATTTCACATATTATCCAACATTTTTATACAACCAAACGTCCACTCCACCCTATATTCCAACCATCCTGTATATACGGCTAAACGGCTTTTCCTATATTTCAATCATCATATAAATGCAACTCCTTCTATCACTTTCCTTTGTGATTTTGTTTGTTATAACTAAACATCCTGTGTATAAACGCACCAAATATGAGTTTAGAATTTGACATGTGTTATCACTGAATTTTCTATTAGGCCGGGAGAATGTGACAACCAAAAGCACCGTCTTCGCAAAATGGAAAAATCTTCATTTAAATAGGTATTTGCCTTGTATACAAACAAAACGAGCTTGGTACTCATTGATTTAAGGAGCCGAAAATGCTATGCTTTACTATCTGGGTGACCGAGCTTCACTCGTAAATTTAAGGTTTTGTCATAAACCTACATATATCCAAATAATCGGACATTTGTTATGTAAACTAATTTAAACTCAATAACGTAATACGTTTTTCTTACATTTCTTATTTACATGGTGTTACTACAATTCAACTCCCCCCCCCCTATATTTCAACCACCCTATATATACAACTTCATATGAAAAACCCATCTAAACATTTTTTTAATCATGCTACAATTCCACTCGATTCCATATTCCAACAACCCTGTATATGCGACCGCTTTTGGCCATTCTACAAACACTTTTGTTTCCAAATTCTTTCATTTATACTATAATATTTTTGTAAACACTTTGTATAACTATAATTCCGCTCCACCCTATATATGCAACTTTTTACAGGCTACCTAATATAACATATTTTAAATCACATTGTATAACTAACAACCCTGTATATGCATTTGTTTATGGCCACCTATTGTATTTTTTTTGAACCACCATTTATAATTATAATTCCAGTACATCCTTTAAATGCAAATGCTAATAAGCTACACTATAGTTAAAACATTCTATTAACATTTTTTTAGCGACCTCCATATCAATACTTTTACTCCAGCCTGTATATCAGCTATCATTAATTTCCAACTGTCTATGGGGTACCCTACACAATTATTATTTCTCGCTTTTTTCTAGCTATACTATAATTCCGTTTGACGCTATATTTTAACCATCCTGCATAGCAACTCATATGGACCATCTAACATATTTTGTATAATGTAACACCACCAATTCATATTTTATGCATCAAATTAACATGCGAAATCAGGAGATCTTACTCATACAAAAATTGCCTACCGTACCAATTTTTTCACCTTGAAAACTTGAAATGTCTAGCTATAAAAATGTAATGCTAGGAAAATATGACGGAGGCATAAAATAGTTACATGTTCGGAACATACAAATACAATATTATAATTCCAGTACATCCCATATTGCAACCACTTTGTAAATACAAATGCTAGTAAGCTAACCTATAGTATAACATTCCATTAACATTTTTTTAGCGACCTTGCATAACAATACTTTTTCTCCGCCCTGCTTATCAGCTATCATTAATTTCCAACTGCTTATGGGGTACCCTATAAAATTATTTTTTCTCGCTTTTTTCTAATTATACCATTTGACGCTATATTTTAACCATATCCTGCATAGCAATTCCTATGGACCATCTAACATAGTTTAAAAGACTCTGTATAATTATAATTTTACACCACCAATTCATATTATATGCATCAAATTAACATGCGAAATTATGAGATATCACTTATCCAAAAATTGCCTACCGTGCTAATTTTTTCACCTTGAAAATTTGAAATGTCTACGTATAAAAATATAAAGCTAGGAAAATATGCCGGAGGCATAATACAGTTACATGTTCGCAACATACAAACACAATTTTTATTGAAAGAATGTTTAAAAAAAATTCACTATCAAATAGGTCACCAAATCACCCTGTATTAAAAGAATTTTTACAACAATAGTTTCACTCTTACGTAGGTTACCAAATCACCCTATATTGAAATTACAAAGCAGCCGCCTTGATTGTCAAACTGTCAATAAATTTTTTAATAATTTAATTTCTAAGTAAAACGATTTTTCCCAAAGATGAGACCCTCACTAATCGATTTCTATCCATCGAAACTTTCATATGGGAAAATTTCCTCAAAATCGTTAGAGCCGTTTTCCAGAACTCAATTACATATACATATACAAACATTTCTCGTATTATAGTATTAGATATGCTTGAGATGTATATAGACAATTTTCAAATTTGCAATTAAAACTTCCAGTGCCTAAATTTCCCACACTATTACGTTGGAATTAAATTATTTATGAGGAAATGTCCGTTATGTCATTTCGCTGAAATTTTTGATAAAAATTTTGGAATTTTCGGCGATTTTCTGCAAAATTGCAAGTTGCACGTCGCAGAAAAATAAATGAGATCAGCTAGGGATCTTCCTTAATAGATTAAACGTTAAAAAATTATACACATTCATAAGGAGTTTTCAAAAAATCGGCCAATATGTTAGGGTTATTGGTCGATTTCCATGCACGCATGTGTTCATTCACAAATTTCATCACTTTCCCAATAGAATTCTTTTCCGAAATTTGAATTTTCACCAATTCGGATATATACTCTATTAAACAAGACCATATTCATACAAAACCGTTCATGACAGGAGAAGAACTCAGGTAACATACATACAAAAAAAAACGCCACGAATTGATAACCTCCTCCTTTTTGGAAGTCGGTTAAAAATTGTTATTGTATATGTTTCAAGAGCAGAGAGTTGTCATTTACTTTTAAAAACCTAATTAAAGTGTCAACAGTTGATTGTTTTTGATAACAGAACGTTTAATTACAGAATTCTCGGAAGGGAAAATGAAAGAACACTGATTTACCGAATTATAAACGTCAAATTCAGGAACGCAGCCGAGCGCGGTTCTATGGAATTTAAGTCGTCTATTTTCTAGTTTATTACCAGAAGTTATCATGCTCCAGACAATATAACCAGGATATCATTTCAGGATAAATA
The DNA here is from genome assembly GCA_034190945.1 of Octodonta nipae. Classification (NCBI taxonomy): domain Eukaryota; kingdom Metazoa; phylum Arthropoda; class Insecta; order Coleoptera; family Chrysomelidae; genus Octodonta; species Octodonta nipae. Next base: position 33,779,436 of record CM067216.1, on the reverse strand, counting down.
ATCCCTTTATTACTAGAACCTGTAAAATTTGTCTGGCAATTTCCAGTTTATGGATGCATAAAAGCTGTGGGAGAGTGTATGGGATTATCCCAGAATATGGTACAAGTTCCTTAAGTCCGTAATTAACACCAATTTATTATGAGAATTATAGGAAGTTGTTCAGGCCATGCAATTTATAAGAAAGTACTCAGATTCTAGAGCTTTGCTCTATGAATTTCGAGTTTGGATGTTTAACGATATACTTGAAATACAGTGGCGGTCATAGGAGTTATGCACCCTAAAACGTATATGTCACATTGACAAAACGATTAAAATTAAAAAATACGGAAATTAAATCAAAAATAGGTAAGTAATGTGAGAAAAATTATTCAGGACGTTTTTAATTATTTTATCTCTAATACAATCATTAAAATAGGTTATTTTTATATTTTCTTGGGAATAACACCACAATTGAAATAAATAGCTGTATATTTAAAGAAAAAAAAACAAAAGTTCCAAAGTCGATTCTGACTTCGTTGTCAATGGCTTTATATAAAGGATGAGTTTTTTTTATGATCAGTATGGGGATCTCGGAAACTAGCGGAGATAGATCAATGGTTAAATTGGGAAAGATTTGCAGTTTTACTGGCCCAATTTAATGCCACTTTCGGATTTTTGTAAAAAGTCATGGGTTGCTAGATATTTTGAAAAAACGATATTCTGTCGATTTAGTCAAATCCCTCTAGCTCCTTTGTTTTTGATTTTATAAAAAAAGTGTAAATATCAAAATTGAAGGGAATTGTATCCCGAATATGATTGTCATGTCCTCGTTTGCGTGACAGCTCTCGTTTTCGAGATATGACACACACTTATCTTTTTTTTGAATGGAAACTATAGTTGGCTATGACCTCAAAAAATCGGACATTTTTAGAGCTTTTCAACGATATAAACTCGATATAGTTATTCATAAAAATAACGGAGTTATGGATGATTTTCTCTCTTATTTTCACTTTTAACTTAGGTAGCCATGAAAAAGCTTATTTTCACTTTGACGTTTCCTCATTTGAGAGTAAATCCATTAGTTGTGCTCAACTGACAGTCGATATTGACAAGTTTTCGTGATAAATTGGAATATTCTAACGAAGAAAAACTGAATATGGTGAAATGTTATATTATATGCCATAAAAATTCAGTTCGTACAGCTGGGGAATACTTTCATAGATATTTTAATCGTCGTCAACCTGCTTTATGTACATTTAGGAGGCTTTACGATAGTTTACGCAGATACGGATCTTTAACGAAGCAACACAAATAAATGGTTTGGCAATGGTAAATCAAAATCCATCTACATCAACTCGTGAGATTGCGGCAGAAGCTGGCACATCTCAACGAACTGTAGTTAAGGTACTGAAAGCACACAAGTTCCACCCGTACAAACTTTCAGTTTCTCACACTTTGCATGCTGGTCACGAACATCGACGTATTTTATTTTGTACATGGTTTAAAGATTTACTAACTGCGGTATGTTCAATATACATAATGAGCATATCTGGGCTAAAGAAAACCCTTTCCATGTAGAACAAAGACGACCCCAGAGAAAATTTGGTTATAATGTTTGGTGTGGTATCATATGGTCTACTATTCTGGGTCCTTTTATCTATGACGAATCACTTACTGGGGAGCGCTACTAGCGTATCTTGCAATACACTTTTCAACACATGTTGCATAATTTGAATTTGAGAACTCGTTTAGAAATTAAGTGGTTCCAACATGATGGAGCACCTGCTCATAACTCGTTATTAGTAAGAAAACACTTGGATAATATCAATCCAAACTCTTGGATAGGAAGTAATGGCCCACACGAATGCCCGCCACGGTCTCCCGATTTGGCAGTTATGGACTTCTATCTATCGGGTGCACTAAAAAACAAAATATACAAAAGAAAGTATGAGACAGTTGGTGACCTAAGGGAGACGGTATTACAAGCAATTGAAGAAATTGATAGGCGGTCTGTGAGGAAAGCGGTAATGTCAATCTTAAAAAGATGCAATTTTTGTTTAAATAACAATGCTGGACTTTTGGAACATAAATTGTAACCATTATTATGTACTTTAATTTCTTAAGTTTTTAGTAAGTACCTACTTATTTAGTTTTTTCGTTATATCTTATATACCTAATAACAAAATCGTTCAATGTTTTTGGGAATAGTTATTAATAAATCAATCTATTTCATGGCTACCTACGTTAAAAGTGAAAATAAGAGAGAAAAGCATCCATAACTCCGTTATTTTTATGAATAACTATATCGAGTTATATCGTTGAAATGATCTAAAAATGTCCGATTTTTTGAGGTCATAGCTAACTATGGTTTCCATTCAAACAAAGAAAAGTTTGTGTCATATTTCGAAACTGAGAGCTGTCACGCAAACGGGGACTTGACAATCATATTCGGGATACAATTCCCTTCAATTTTGATATATACAGTTTTTTTTACAAAATTAAAAACAAAGGATATAGCGGGATTTGACTAAATCGTCAGAATTTCGTGTTTTCAAAATATCCCATGTTTTTTAGCAAAAATCCGAAAGTGTCATTAAATTGGGCAAGTAAAACTGCAAATCTTTCCCAATTTAACCATTGCTCTATCTCCACTTGTTTCCGAAATCCCCATACTGATCATAAAAAAACTCACCCTGTATCTAAATATATTAACAATGTAAATTGCAAAGTGAAAGTTTGATTTATGACATTTAAGATGACTTAAGAAATAAAAAAGTTGTTTTTATATATACAGGTAGCACAAAAAATTCTAAAGATCATGTATTGTGGTTAAACTAATTTCAAGTTGGAAGAATTGTCTTTAGAATTTATAAGTGGCGTTCCTAGGTACGACTTTGTTATAAGATAGCGCATTCGCCTAAAATGCTATCAAAGAATTCTACTGTTTCAGTGATCCCATTAACGTCATAAGGGAAAACCTAGGAAAAACTTTATGAACTATCCGATACTGGGTTGTTAAAAAGGAGGTGACCATTAATAATTAATAATAAAAGAATTAGGCAGACTTTTTATTTTTCGTTTTGTGTTATGTTGTTCTTTATGAAGCATAGTTGAATTGTCAATTTGAATTTTATGGCCTAGGTCGCAAGCATGGTCACAAATTTTCGATTTTTCAAATGCTTCCCGCTAGATATCAGTTTATGTGAATCTTCTAAATATTTTAAAATTAATTTTAAAAATCTCTGGTCCCTATTTTTCGCTATAATTTTTGATTATAGTTTAGGTAGTGATTTTAATACGTAACATATTTTACTCACTCTGTCGTGTTTATAAAAAAAAATAAAATCACTACAAATTCTATAAATTTGGATTCGTTACAAAATTGCAAATTTTGTAGTCCTCTATTATCTAATCGATATATATTACTAAATTACACGGCAACAATATCCTATTGGTTGAAATAATTCATTGAGTCATTTTTAAACTCCCTATAATATAGTTCAGAGAACATAATACGTTCTATCGCTCGCTCAATTTCTGGTTTCAGATCAAATTTCCAGATATCCTTACTTGCCCAATACGTTTAAAGAAATTTCCCTAAAAGTTTCCAAAGCAGTTAACTTGAGTTTCCAGTTTCCTCTTAGTGCTCCAATATACCACGCTTAATGATTTGATGGACTTTGAACTTAGTTTGCACATGATGTACAAAGACCACTTTACCAACGAGATTGTTAATACAATTCATCAGGTTTGCTATTGCGATTAATTTCTACGGAGTTGCCAATTATTTCTGCGAATGATATAAAAATGTAAGGCTAAGTAAAAGCCCTCTTAAATTTGTGAAAATTATATTTTAAAAAAAAAATTGAATTGGAAGATATGCTTACGTTTCATCTGGTCAGAACTGCAAATATAAATACTTGCTGTATAAATTTTGCACATTAGAGAGTAAATAAAATGAATACTTCCTATTGCTGTGAAAAACTTAAAACACCTCATTATTGTATCTAAATACACATTCTAAAAAAATCTGGATAACTTAATACAGTTATGAAAATCACATGTCATGATGTTCATATAGGCTAATTTTCAAACTGCCCAACAAATTTAAGTGACATTCATATATTTCAGTAAAATTTTGGGAATGGATTGGTACTAGCTTGAAAGGTTAAATATTTTTATAGCCAAAAATTGTAAAAATTATGTGATAAATTACTGGTTCCTTAAACAAATATAACCTATAAAACATTTGTAGCTGTACAGATTGTAAGATGTTGCAAAGTTATAGGGAACTAACCGTGGAAAATCCTGTTTAAATATAAAAATTGACATTCACCCAAATCAATCAAATCATCCCTCAAAGACTTATCCATTTTCAATTTCCAGTTCTATCAAACAGATGCGATGTTAAGGCACATGTCTTGGATTTTGCGTTGAATTTGGATTAATATGATTTTCTTTGCAGCTGAAAATTATGCTGGGTAATATACATCTGCTCGTGGGTCCCATATTTTGGCCTCATATTACTAGAGTTAGTTTAAATTTTTTTGTAGAGACCTATGTGAATCTTTGCCATAGCCGCACAGATCCCCCGATCTTTAGCCCATAGAACATATTTGGGATATGATCGGTATAAGGCTCTGAAAGTCCCCACGGACTTTGGAGGTTCTAAGACATGAAATAAAGGTAGCTTGAGATATCATGCCTCAAGAAGAAATAATCCAGCTTATTGAATCAATGCCAAGACCTGTTGGGGACTGTATAGACTACCACAGAGAACAAACACATTAACCTATTATTAACAAACTTAGTAAAAAAAATTAAACTTCTTGTTTAATCATTTACTCCTAACTATAACATCCATGTTTTACTAAAACAATATTGTAATATATTCATTGGCACTTCGGGTTCAATTCATTTTTTGGATTTATTTAAAAGCACGTCCAACTCACCATTATTTATTTCCACTGCTTTAATTTATATTCTCACAATTACATACAAATTATCCTGAGCACCTGTTGTTTGTTTACTAAACTGCGATCAAATACTGACTGAATCCTTTCGCCAGCTCTTTGTATTTATATATTTCTTCTTCGAATTCTCCATAAGGACTAAGAGCTGTCGGCAAATTTCCTTCCTGTGTTCTCGAAGATTCGATCCAATTCCATGAAATTCCGTTAGCGCCAGCCGGGTCGACACACCAACATTTCGGGTTCTTCAAAATATCGGATGAATGCCGCTTCAACGAAATATCGGATAAATCACCATCACAATATTCAATTTAAACATCTCCTTCTTACTCACTGAGTATATCTATCTGAGAAAAAATTGTGCCAGATAAGTTGGGTTAGAAAAAGTGGAAATGCTACCAAAGGTCCAATCAATCTGGTACATAGCCGGTTAATAAAAACTCTTATATAGCAAAGAATGAAACGCAAGACTGAACATACTGTATTTGACAAAAGCTCTAATTCTCAAAACTTTATATGTTTTTAATTAAAAAAATTTGTAACACATCTAACGTTGGTTATAAAAGCAAATTCATACATTCTTCCCTAACTCCTAATATATTTGAACGCAAACTATGTATAAACCTGTGATAATCATTTTCCCTCACCCCGCTGGAGATCTAGTGGGACTGTTGATGTTGATCCATCAGCTCTTTGATTTTGCATACAACGATACCAAGAGAACTGACATCTCATTGGAGGTTCGCTTGCAGCCTGAACCAAAAACTAGCACAATTTCTACTTCTGAACATTTCCTAAAAAGTCCTTCTTCTAGTTTTTTTGACAGTTCTGCCTCTTTCTTTATCTTTCTTGGGGGTCTTTATTCCATTCATTACAAGATTGACGAGTAGGGGGCTTATTAAGTATTGTATGTATGGTTGAATAGAAACAGTAACTTATTAAATCATTACTTAATTTTTCCATGTTAGCCTCTACACTTGAAAATTAGTAGTGATAGGCCTGTCCTTTCCGTTCCTGTAAATAACATTTATGTAACAATTACACAGGTCAACATTTGAACTAAGCGGGAAAAAGCGCAAGGTCAAACAAACTATGGATTCGCACTCAGAGAACTCAAAAACATAAGCAAGATTTTTTTTAGATTTTTTGGTAGACCTCTCTAGATTTGACCTTCTAATGACCTTGAAATAACCTCTGGGAAAAAGCCCAAGGTCAAACAAAGCACGGATTCGGACTCAGAGACCTCAAAAACATTAGCATGAATTTTTTGACATTTTTTGGTGGAACTATCGATTTGACCTTCAAATGACCTTCAAGTGACCTCAAAAACATAAGCAACAATTTTTCAGATTTTGGGGTTGAATTCTCGAATTCTCTCGAATTGACCTTCAAATGCCCTTGACTCTGAGATGATGAAGGTCAACCGACTCTCTGATCGTACTCAGCGAACCAAAAAACCCCTAGTACTTTATACGGCATGCCGTGTTCCGGGTTAGATCAAATGTTGACCGGTGTTATTTCTCTTGGCAGTACTAAGTGTTTCTTTGACTTTCTGCCTGCTGGTGCCTAGAAAAATATAACCGATCAGTTGACAAAATCTATTAGCATATGATTAATTGACATATTTCTGTAATCACTTACAACATATTATACAACGTATTCATTAATGTACGAACTGAAAGGGTGTTTCCACAATGTTCACAGCAAGGAACAACATTTTCAGATGGAATTATTTAATAGAAATCTCAAAGCGACTACTATGAGTGCTGTATGCAAATTATGTTTCTCAGATGATATTCAAATCAACAGTTGAAAGATAATATTCCTTCCCGTCATATCCAGAGCAAAGTGATGAATTTCTGGAAGCTATTTAGTAATAGTGTGCATTGTCGCGTTGGCTGAATTGTCAGCTTCCTTAGATTTGACAAAACAGATTGGTTTAGCATCCGCATGGTAAGTAGTATGGGGGTTTGATTGTAATTCGAGGCAAATATACGTGAAAATGTACTGCAAGAATTATTCGTCCTTCTGTTTGTCTTCAATTACTAAATCAAGAATATTGATATTAATATTTTGAGAGGAGAGAAGAGCCGTCTGGAACTCTAAGCTTTGAAATCGAATTTCCGTTAACATTTATATATTTTTTAAATTAATATACGAAAATTTTGCAAATTCGTAAGTTTCAACCGACAGTATTAAATAAAATTTTAGATTTAACAATAAGCAAACAATTAGGGTAATTGGCAACAGTCAAGTGTCAAAATAAAAATTTTCTGTATTCAAGCAGTCCAAAAAGTTTGACAGTTGTTGACTTAACGCTAACACTGTCGTACAAAACTTGTCCAAGAATTATAAATAATTTCAGAACACAAAAAAATGAGCTTCAACAAAAACATAATCACCAATAGCTGTTCTTTCTGAGAATCAACTCATTGTTAGTATCATATTTCACTTCCAATTCCTTTCAAGTCTTATACATAAATATAGGTGTTTATACTGACTTTATTTTTTTTAATTTCCAGAATAAATGAAAAAAACTAATAAGTATATATTTTTTTATTAGCTCTACAAATGCATTTGTAATATGCTATTATCTTGGGGTACAGTCAATCAAACACTTATGTTCTTGATTATTACATACGTTTCGGTTTATTAGTTAACCATCATCAGATAATAATAGTACTTTGAGAATCAATATCATAAAAGACATATATCAAATAATAACTTCGAAACAATGTAAAATTGCTCTTTTTATTTTTTATTTTTTTATTTTATTTAGTAATACTATATATGCTAGTCCGAACAAAGTGGATAATGTAACTCGTTCCTCTAAATTTCTTTGGACTACCATCGTCTTGTGATGATGGATCTCACAACATTTCAATATCTTTGGAACTGCTTTCGTAATCAGGTGATAGGACATTCAGATTATCCGTCGAATTTTATCCTTAACCTGGCGTGCTCATTGGGTCTCTTAATCGCCGATCTTAGTGATTGGTTGGCGGTGATGCGATGTGACTAGGAGCGGAATCGACAAAATACTGTACAGGAAGGCGACACACTCAAGGTTATACCTACACTACAACTCGAACCACCCATCAGCAACGAAAACTGGCAACATCAAAACACTATTCCACAGAGCCAAAAATATTTGCAGCACATCAGAGGCCCTCGAAGAAGAACAAATAAAACTTAGAGAAGACCTTTTGATGAACATATGGTAATGTTTTTATTTTCACACACGGGTTCCGTTCAGTTCTTGGGTTCTTGGATTTATTTAAAAACACAGTCCAACTCACTCTAATTTATTTCCACTACTTTAACACAACTATTTACAATTTATATCTACTTAAGTATTCAATACGACCGTCGAAAACTGAATGCCTCCTATCGCCAGCTGTTAAATATTTATATATTTATCTTGGAATTGTCTGTTACGTCCACGAACCATCGGGAAACTCTTTCATGTTCTGGAAGCTTTAAGGGAATTCCCAGTAACGGCAGCGGTCCGCCTGTTGAGAGACAAACATTTCGGGTTCCCAGAATTTATCGGAATAATGTCCTTTCCATGAATTGGTTGATGGCCGATTGCACCAGCTGTCCGATGAATTCTCGTAACATTGCCCCCTCCTTAAGACCATTTCGTCCCGGAATGTCCTGGAATCCTTCCTGGTGTGACGATATTTGCAGGACTGGAAGTAGCAGTCAACGGTCTTCGAACCTGGGCTGCGAATATTGAGACAGCATACCAGGATGTTGATGCCACTGAATCGAAAGATTGTTTCCATCATACTTCTCACCACCCTCCAATTCAGTCCATCCAACCCGCAGGCAATCTTTGGGACTGCCAATTTCATCAGATTCTTCTCCATCATCACATTCCTCAATTCTACCAGAGTCTTCCAAAGATCGCTATATGTTGGCTTGGCTATTCCTCTGGACATCCGAAGATCTCGAGCCACACAATGAGCCAGGGCATATTCTATGGGCACCTCAAACAGGTCTCGGGGTCGTTCTGTGGTCACGTCGTGCTGCACTTTCTGCCCATTAGAGTACAGTGCCATAAACTGTTCGAAGGTCATCTCATCATCGAGCGGTTGGATGCTGCGGACCTGGGCTTGGTCAACTTCGCCGTCATGACTTCCGGCATGCGGGTTATACAGCCAAACAAGATCATCGACTTGGAATTCTCCGCCCTCGGCTTTGATGTCGTAGGCTTCCTTCATTCGGGCACTGGCATTCTCGATGTTTAACCGGACGCGTTCATGGATGTCGTTCATCTTTTGACATAGCTGGCTGACATAGTCTTCATCTGCGATCTCTCGTCCTGGGGGACATCCAAACTTCCAATCGCATGGTAGTCTTAATTCTCGTCCCATGATAATACTCGCCGGGGTCTGACCCGTGGACTCCTGCACAGGCGAACGATATGCCATTAGAAACAAGTGCAGATACTGGTCCCAGTCTCTTTGGTGGTCAGAGACTACCTTTGACAAATGGCGGTTAATGGTTCTATTCATCCGTTCTACCATTCCATCGGATTGCGGGTGTAATGCTGTCGTCCGTGTTTTATGATCTTCAAGAGTTTGCAGACGTCTTGGAAAAGAGTAGACTCGAAGTTTCTACCTTGGTCTGAGTGCAACTCCAAGGGAACACCAAAACGACTGATCCATTCCTTGACAAGGACATCAGCAACGGTCAAGGCTTCTTGATTCGGCAAGGGATACGCTTCGGCCCATTTACTAATATAGTCCATCACCACCACAATGTACTTGTTTCCAGAGTCGGATTCAGGAAATGGACCGGCAACGTCAATGTCTATTCTTTCGAATGGACTGCTCACGTTATATTGCTTCATTGGAGCTTTTGGTCGCTTCTGAGCCCCATTACTTGCTGCACAAACCGTACATTTCCAGCACCATTCCTTAACGTCTACTTGGCAGTTTACCCAATAGTAGCGTTCTCGCAACTTCCCCAAGGTTTTGGTCACTCCCAGATGTCCTCCGGTTGTACCGTCATGTAGTTCTCGCAAAACCTCTAATCTCCTATTTTTAGGGACAACAATCTGCTTTCTGTCCTTGCCGTCCTCTAGGGTTTCAAGGACGCGCTTTAGAAGTCCATTCTCCAGGATTAGAAAGTTCCACTGAGCCCAGTACGACTTTATGGTTGGTGAGTATCGGGAAATCTCTTGCCAAGTAGGTTTGCGGTCTTCTTCCATCCACCGGATAACCTCTTTCAAATTTGGATCTAATTTCTGGTCTTTTTGGATCTCCGCAGATTGCCAGTGGTCATCGATGGCGGAAGTTCTGCAGAGAACAGCCCCTTTTTCTTCTGCTCGCTGACAATGTTTGCAATCATCAGGGCATGGTTTCCTCGATAGGGCATCAGCATTCTTATGGCTTGTTCCAGCTCGATGTTCAGTCTGGAAGTCGAATTCTTGCAACCGCTCAATCCACCTGGCCACTTGTCCTTCGGGGCTTTTAAAATGCAGGAGCCACTTCAGTGCTGCATGATCAATCCTCGGGAGGAATCTTTTACCATAAAGGTACTTGTAGAAATGTTCTACCCCCCCTTTACCACAGCCAAGGGTTCCCAGCGAGTAACGCACAAACTCCGTTCAGGCTTGCTCAAGGTCTTGCTAAAATAGGCGATGACTTTCTCCTGACCGTCTTGGATCTGCGAAAGCCGCACCAATTCCGACATTGCTTGCGTCGGTATCCAAAACGAAGTTCCCATCTGGCAAAGGATAACTTAAGTCGGGGGCACTCGTCAATGCTCTTTTCAGTGTCCCGAATGCTCGTTGGCATTCCTCGTCCCCCCTCTGTGAGTCTAGTAAGTGGATTGGCGATGTTGGCAAATCCGGCGACATACCGACGATAGTACTTGCATAACCCCAGGAAACTTTTTAACTGATGGATATTTTTAGGTATCGGCCATTCCTGGACGACTTTGATTTTCTGTTTGTCAACAGCTATTCCCTGCGCGGAAACTACATGCCCAAGATATTGCACCTCTTCTTGGAACAGCTGACACTTCTTCGGGCTTAACTTGAGTCCGGAACTTCGAAGTCGCCGAAATACCTCCTCCAGGTTCCTCAAGTGGTCTTCAAAAGATTTTGTAACCACGATAATGTCGTCAAGATACACCAGGCACGTTTTCCATAAAAGCCCTTTTAACACTGTTTCCATCAATCTTTCAAACGTTGCTGGAGCATTACACAGTCCAAACGGCATCACCGTGAATTGATAAAGTCCTGAGCCGATGGTAAAAGCAGTCTTTTCTCGGTCTTCTTTAGCAAGTTCCACCTGCCAGTAACCGCTCTTCAAGTCCAGGGTGGAAAACATCTTCGATCCAGCCACCTTCTTCCTCCATCTCGCGGACTATCCTGTCGGCTTCTTCTCTTTTAGCAAGGGGTAGTCTTCTCACCGACTGTCGAGCTTGAGCGTCCCCAGTATTAATTTTATGTTTTACCAGATCTTTTCGTCCTCTTTTGCCATTCCCTACATCGAAGATATCCTGGTAGTTTCTAACGATGTCCCTCAATTTTGCTTTCTGGTGTGGTTTCAAATTCTTAGACGAATCGGTGATGAGTCTTTCCAGTTTCTCAGGTAGTTTACCTGGTGGCATATCTGCATGCTGTGTGCTTCTAACTACAGAGGAAACTGTTGAACAATGGCCCAAAGTTGTTCCTTTCTTTAGCACAACCGAGTAATGATTCAGGTTCATTACCCTTACTGGCCCAATCTCCATGGCACGAAACAGAGTCTTCCCCAGTTCAATTCCTCTCCCTACGTTTCCGTCGTTAAGTTCAGGATTAAACATCATTACTGTTCCAGCTTTCCCCTCTAGGCAAGCACCTACAATGGTATCAGCTCTTTCCAGAACATTTACATCGTCTACCAAGATTGCTCGAAGCATTATGTCGTCTTTCCCATGAAGCACCACTTCTTCGTCATTCACTCGCAGAATTCCATCTTTAAAGTTTAACTGGAATCCCTTGGAGCTCATGACATCCATTCCAATGATTACTTCGTCTTCGATGTCTGCCACTAATGCTCCATGTAGGAAGGTTGTGTTTCCTAAGGTCATTTCAACCTCTATTTCACTTGTTTGCTACAGGTCGACGATGGTCCCCTTACATAGGCCTTCTTTAGTTTCACCGGCGAGGAAGTCTGGACTCCGTTGCTCTCCTTGCAACTACTCTGGACATGTGTTACCTTACGACACTTCCGACATCTCACTAGTCTTTTTTCGGTAAGGACTTCTTCTATTATCTTTCTTACAGACGCTTCGTCGTTTCCGCTATCTTTAGATTCTCCATCAACGATTCGGACTCTGGTTTGACCTCTGCAGGTATTTTTCGCAGCCTCGAATTCTAAAGCTCGAGCCAGTGCATCTACTAATTGAGTCGGTCGGGCTAGGATCAATGCTTGTCTGGCTTCGTGGTCCCGAAGTCCATCCAAAAATGCTTGCACTGCTAACCTTTCTATTACATTTTCTGGTGTGGCTGGATATGCAAGGCGAACCAGACGGGCAATGTCAGCTTCATACCCTTGTAGGGATTCAGTTGATCTCTGGTGGCGATTTTTCAATTGGGAGTGGTAGACGTGCTCCAAATATGTCTGACCATACCTCAGTTCTAAATGTTTGACCAGTTGTTCGTAGTCTTCTTGCTCCGAGGTATTCAATGTTTGCAAGATATCTGTAACATCCCCTCTTAAGGCTAGGGTTAATGCGATTGCCTTCTCCTCTGCCGATCATCCGTTTAGCTTAGCTGCAGCCCCGAATTGGCGACGATAATTAGTCCATGATGATTTTCCATCAAATTGGGGAGGTTTCATTTTCTGTCTTCTCCCCTCGAGGCCAATTTTTGAATCCACTACCTCTATACTGCTTCTGTTTTCGGTTTTTGATTGTGTTTCTCCTCTTTGCATTGTGACTACCTGTTCTTTTATTTTGCTGATCTCACTCTCCATTATATGCGTTAGCTCCTCTATCCGAGCCTCATTCTCGACTGTTTTCTCTTCCAGCATTTCTGAATTTTCCTGAACCATGCTTTTTAAATTTTCTTCTAAGGATTCAGCATTTTCCTTTAATTTCTGTAGTTTATCTGCCAAGGACTTTAAATTTTCTAGCAGTTTGTCTTCTAGGGCTTTAGAATTTTGTTCTAATTTCTATACTAATTTATTTTCTAGAGTTTTAGAATTTTCCAATAGTTTATCTTTAGAATTTTCTAACAATTTCTCTTCTAGGGTTTTAGAATTTTCTAGCAATTTATCTAAAGACTTAGAGTTGTCTTATAAGGTTTCTTTTAAATTTTCCATTTGCTTTAATAACATACTCATGTCACCATTGCCGGAAACTTCAAACAAATAAATATCGGGATCGTTACCTTCATTTATTAGAGCATCTCGTAACCGTTGTATTAATTCACTTTTCTTCCCACTAATTTCTAAATCCCTTTCCTCAAGTTCTTTTTTTAAGTCCGCCACTTTCAATTGGTCCAAACTCACTGTTTTATACATTGTTAGTTTATTTATTTTCCACTTCTAAAAGTTCCACAAATTCACTTCACACCTGACACCACTGTAATGTTTTTATTTTCACACACGGGTTCCCTTCAGTTCTTGGATTTATTTAAAAACACAGTCTAACTCACTCTAATTTATTTCCACTACTTTAACACAACTATTTACAATTTATATCTACTTAAGTATTCAATACGACTGTCGAAAACTGAATGCCTCCTATCGCCAGCTGTTAAATATTTATATATTTATCTTGGAATTGTCTGGTACGTCCACGAACCATCGGGAAACTCTTTCATGTTCTGGAAGCTTTAAGGGAATTCCCAGTAACGGTAGCGGTCCGCCTGTTGAGAGACAAACATTTCGGGTTCCCAGAATTTATCAGAATAATGTCCCTTCCATGAATTGGTTGATGGCCGATTGCACCAGCTGTCGGATGAATTCTCGTAACAATATATTCGGAAACCATTATTGACCAGGCATTTGAACAACTAAATAAACCAACTAAGCAGGAAGAGGAATCCACGATAAGCACCGTATTCCTACCATTCACTAAAGGCTTGTCAGAGAATCTTGGACGTATTGGACACGGCTATGGAATCAAAACGGTTTTCAAGGCTAACAACACCTGCAGTACCAAAAAACTGTACATACAGCCTATCCTCTGAATCTCTACATTGAACAACATAAGCGGCCACTCAACACCAGGGTTATGGAGAACCATATAGCTACTCAAAAGGGGAAGCTAACAGAATCTGTTACCCAGTCACGTATGGACGGAACACCATAACTTCAACATACATACATAATCTCTAATTAGAATATAATCTTCGACCCCAGCGTCCCAATTAAAATTTTGGAGGCCTCCTCTTAAGCCACTGCCGCTACGCATCACTAACAACCATTCACCAAGAACGCCGAGACTGATCGGACGATACTGGTTAAAGATATAAATACGATCGATAATCGGAATTTCCGATCATTCACCTGATGATCATATCAGATCCAAAGCTATTGAAACGTTGCGAGACGATGGAAGTCCAAGGAAACTTCGAGCTAATATCATCCATTTAGCACTTTCTGTGAAATTCATTTCAGGTTAAAATACTAAATTCAGATTTATATATGAAAACCATAAACAATAATATATTTATTATATTATACTTAATCAGTTTCTGGACTAGAAATAATATATTCTCTTGCGCTCAAAGAATTGTAAAAGATAGTATAACGACATATTTATAGTTCGAATAAGTTCTAATGATCAGCAATGGAGGTTTAATGTTCATAAGCAGTTTGTTGTTTTTTTTAATTAAATTTTTTTAGTTCTATAAAGTTGGTTGTATTACTCTTATTGATAACTGATTTAAATATTAATTAACCAAAATGAACAGAACCTTAAAAAAGCATTGAAGAAGAAGAAAAAAAATCTTGGTTTCGGTTTGTGCCAAAACTATACCCAAATTCAATTTCTGTGGAAAAACATATTGATGGAGTAAAGTGAACAACATGTCATATTTGGTGAAGGCGCTAGAATAACACCAAACCTACCACACCATAGAATAGAGTCTTTAATATTTATTTTTATTTATTTATTTAACCAATAGATATACACAATAATATCAGGATATTTTTAAAAAATCTCCACAGAGGTAATCGGAGTTCCCTGTTCGTGGTCTGGGCATAATACCTAAAACTAATAATATATAAACCTATCCTATGAAAAATATATACTTAACATAAAGGAAACTATCTAAGAATACATAAAATAAAAAAGAACATAATAGAAAAAATAAATAAATAAAACATTATTTTTCAGGAAGTTTCAATAACAATAGTGACTTTTTTGTCAATTGCCTATCTGATTATGTTATTATCTTTTTTAATTATCCACTTTTTCAACTTATTTTTTATTGCACTTACATTATTTAACGCTTTAAGTTCATTTGGAAGACTGTTGTATATATTTATTGCCCTTATAAAACTGTGTTTCTTACTGACTGTTTTAGATCTATGTGGGAGAAGAATGCTCTTGTTCCTCGTAATACTGTTTGTGTTCAGGAATTTTTCTTTCAGAGTATTGTAGTGATATTTTAAAGATTCAAGTGAGAAAAGCTCCTCCAAATTTAAAGGATTGTTATGTAAGTTTGTTTTATTCTTGTTTACGATTTATAGCGTTGGAGTAAGCTCCCCCAGGCAATGATTCCATAGTTGGAATGCTGTGGAAGAATGCGTAATATAACTTTATCAATGTGTCCGTTTTCATAATCTTAGAGAGATTATAGAATTCAAATCCTAAATACTTTGTTTTTCTAAGAATGTATTCTACATGTTTATCCCACTTCATTCTGTAATCAAAGATGATTCCCAAATATTTACATGATTCCACCCTATTCAGGTTTTTTCCGTTGACTGAAATGTTTAGGTTTACCGGAACAGTTATTTTGCAATTTCCGAATGTCATGTAAACAGTTTTGTCCAAATTTAAATATAGTTTATTTAAAGCTAGCCAGTTACTTATAGCTTCAAGGTAGTTATTCATTGAAATAGGAAATTACATCTACTTCGTTAAACTTAAATGATCCTTGCTATATATAGCTTGGTGAACAGAATAACTCATCAAATTGGGTTCTTAACAAGAAAATATATCAAATATCAAGCATATAACAAAAAATGGAACTACATTCAGACCAGGGGCATAACTTCGAATCGAATGTATTCCAGAAGGTCTGCACGATGTTGGGGATCAGGAAAACGAGAACAACACCATTACACCCACAGTCAGACGGAATGGTGGAAAGATTCAACAGGACCTTGGAACAACACCTATCCAAGGTCGTCAGCAATAACCAGCGTGATTGGGATGAGCGTATTCCCCTATTACTGTTGGCATATCGCTCTGCCGTACCTAATAGTACAGGCCTGACCCCAGCCAGGGTCCTATTCGGAAAGGAGCTGCGATTACCCTGCGATTTGGCATTTGGCTCCCCCGAAGAACCTTCCCAAGACATCGACGATTATGCCGACCAGCTCCGACATAACCTGCTGGCAATACAGGAATTAGCCCGAACGCAGATGTTGGCCACCAGTGACCGGATGAAGACGCGATACGACCTCAAGGCCAATTCAGTCGGGTTCTAGGAGAGGGACAAAGTCTGGCTGTACAACCCCCAACGGAGCAAGGGTAAATCCCCAAAGCTTACACCCGCCTGAGATCGTCCATACGAGGTGGTCAAGAGGCTTAATGACGTCTTCTACCGGATCCGTCGAAACCTGAAGGCTAAATTGAAGGTGGTTTATTTAGATCGACTCGCTCCCTACCATGTAGGGGACGTTTCTGATCGGGAAGATCAGAATTAAAGGGGGCGGGCAGTGTTACGAAATTTACCTGAAGCCGACCCTGTTTCATTTCAATACGACAACAAACGCTTTCAGATAAAAAAAATGGTTCTCGAAAAGACTCGGCACCTGTAGGAGTGATGATGATTTTTACTGGAGAATTCGACGCTGGTGATATAAAGGAAGCACGCCACGATCGCAGTTCAGTGATACCGCGACGACTAGCGTATATGGGAATGTATTGTGATATTTGAATCAGCTGTTTTAATGTAAATAAAGTTCTAGAAAAGTGAAACTAAATATTAGTTTTATAATTTTAAATTGAACCCACGGACTTTACAACAATATTTATACAGTGTGATTAAAAGAACTATTTTATAGCCCATAAGAAGTTGTATAAAGTGTGGAGAGGAATTAATGTTACGCAGGGCGATAATATAAAATGTTATAAAATGAAATAATTTATGGGGTTGCCCACAAGGAGTTATATACTATGGTTGAAATATAGGACGGATTTGACTCAGTAAATATGGGATGGATTCTACTCCGTCCTATAATTTACAGAAGGCAGCCAACAAATTTATGCAGAGTTGTCAAAAAAAAGTTGAAAAAAGGTGACATGGCGTGGTCCATAAGGCATAAATATATTTTGGGCTTATTAAGTCAACGCGTACTAGTACATTTTGTTCGTAAACATTTACCTGTCAGTTTAAATGAAAATGTATCATTGTGTAATGTTGAGGCTTTCGATGTTACCTGGTCCTGTCTATTAAGGTTATACATACAAAATAAAAAATAAAGAAAGAAAACTACCTGATTTCAAAAAAACTAAAAAGTTGCAACTAACAAAAACAACAACCGACTTCCACCTATAACTAAAAAGCTAAAAATAATTACAACAAAATACAACTCTAGCAAATAAATAACACATTCAATGTTGTTAGGTACCTATCCAGGAAGTAAAAAATGTAAACATTAAAAGGTGCTCATTCTGTACAAATTAATTACCTACCACTCTAGTATATTTTTGAAGTCGGTGCCAAGCAACAATCATGTTTGAAATTGAGCACCTGCCTTGAAAAAGTCGGTTTAAATTAAAAAACCAAATTGATACAAACTCGAACAACAAACATAGTTTTAAAAACATAATATACATTTTTTTGTCGTATAACTTTGGCTCGAACCGCGTATAAAATTTGAATAAAAATGAGAGTAAACACCACTTAGTTATATGGATTTTCCATTATTCTATCTCTTTAAACTTTGGGATGGGAGAAGTTTTCACAGCCTATTGTCAGAAAATGATTTTATATTACTTTGCAACTGATAATTAAGTTTACAAGCGGATGAACTTGAAAGCTTTGTTGGAATTTTCCGGGTCATTTACGATCGACGTAATTATAGATGAAAGGTTACAACAGTATGAAAATGTTCGATGATTAACCGAAACAAAAAAGTTGACAATGTTAGGAAAGTTGGTATAAAACGTTTTTGTAATTAGTGAAAGTATTAACTGTTTATCTTTCGGTCGTTTATATAATAGGGTGGTTGAAATGTGAAAAGAAATGACTTTGTAAACTTAATTGCATCTTTATCTTGGATTAATCTGTAATTTAAAGTACTTTGAAATATTTATAGCGCTTGTATAATATTTCTAGACTACTGAATAACTATTTATAAATATTATTTCAAGATGGCACTGCTAATTGGTTAGCGCAAATTATTACGTAATAAAATAGTTACCAAAATACGAAGATGGATTTAATAGTTCTTGAACTCAACATGATGAAATAATTACCAATTTTGATACTTCGATATTACAACAATAGATGATTTGAAAGATAGGTCTAAAACAGTCAACGAATTTTACTATGGAACCGCGTTTGTTTTTAGCGGCTTCAGAGAGAGAGAGAGAGAGAGAGAGAGAGAGAGAGATATGTCATATTTAATATTTAATTAAACAGTATTTCAAAATCATTTGGTGGCTTCAATTTATGAAATTTCAAAGCACGAACTCTATTTTGTTTTGGTGCCTTATATTCTCGCCTATTGTCTGAAGTATGTGAGTCAGAATTGGCATCAGCCCGAGTTTCCTACTACAGTATAACTTTGCCTTTCTTGTACATTTCCTCCACTTTTGCACTAAATTGTAAATTGCCGAACAAACTGCAATTAATCAAATGTTTACAATGCAATTATTCGTTCACTTTGACAACAGTAATTAGTGTTGACCATATGAGACGGATTAGATAGTACCGTATTATTAATTACTGTAGTTGTGGCATCTGATGGAATCAAGAATCATTAATTGGATTTTCGAACAATATTTGCTTGATAATGTCAAACAGATATACTGCTCTCATCAAAACTGACATTGCGACGTTTTCAATGATACCAATGCCAGATTACATTACAAATGCATCATAATTTGTCCTCATATTTTTTTAATATCGATAGAAACTCTCCGATATTCTGAATTCAATACTGATGTGATAATTATTGATTGGTGAATTTATTGAAAATAAGCTAATTGTTGTCAGAAGAATTTTATTTTTAAGTTACATGTATTTAAAATAACACCGGCGCTGTTCCAACATCAAGCAGAATCGGGCCACAAAATCAATTGCGAAACTTGCAAACAGATCGTACAAACAACCCATTAGAAAACAAGAGTAATTCGAGAAGTTATTGAAATCGAGGAAAGTGGACAACTAAACCACCCGAGACGACAGCCAAGGGGGCAGAGACAACACCGACCAATCAGACGCGCTACGACTTCCGATGGAGGCATATATATATATATATATATATATATAGTAAGACATTAGCGAAACGTCTGCGAATTTCAAACTCAATTCATAATAAGGAACGGACGTGGATAAATGTTTCTTCATGTAGTCGGATAGTACAATATTAAGAAATGTTTATCAATGAATACATCCGTTCGTTCGCATAAATCGAGTTTAAAACTCGCAGACGTTTCGCCAAGGTCTCACTTGTCATTCTCAATGCGTTGTCACGGTGAACTCACTATATAACTATATATAGCTACTTATTAAAACTTTAGAATAATTTCAGCTAAATCTAATCTAGCTCATACTGTCATAAAAGTTGCTCATAAATAAAATTTATTTGATTGGCAAATATATGGGTATATCGATGATTGGCAATCAAAAATTTCACTGTTCAATAATTTATTCGAAAATCTCCATATATGCCGGAGCTTTGTACTGAAAGAACATTTCGATTGATCAAACAAGCACTCGACTGAGAATGCAAAATGAATTCGCTTTGGATACGAATTAATTTGAATTGGTAATACGCTCCAAACTTTTTGTATCTTATTGCACTGCATAAGGACTTTATAGGTACACGATGACGCTCATTTATTCATATCGCCTTGGAGTTTTAATGGTATTCAGAAGAGCGCGCGTGAGAAAACTACTGAGAGTAATCACTGGCATTCATAAGAGTATAAGCGTCTGGATTAGAATTCCTCGTAAGTGATTTAAGTACAAGAGAACCAAAAAATGTATCATTTTCTTTTGCTCTCCTTGCTGTGACAGAAATTCAATATGCTCAACGACAAGATTGCTGTAATTTGGAAAAACGTTTCTAATTTCTTTTAACGTGATCATTTGAAATGATACTTGATTGTGACACAGTCTATTGAATTACGACATAAAGAGCTTTTGTGACAAAAAGTTTAATTTAAAAATTCCAGCGAGATTAAATAACTATTTGTCATCGAGATTCTCATTTCTCATTGTTTCTAAAAATGTTTTAAGGCCTAGCAAAAAAGCTCTTCACTCTCTGTACTAAAATGTTGGGATTGAAACTGGGCTTATTTCGAAATTCCTAAGATGTTTGTAGAATTTACGCTTATAACTAAATAAATGTAAAAAATTACGTCTGATGACATTTTTAGGGTTCCGTGTATACAATATACGGATACCCTTATAATATCACTCCGGATTTCTGCCTCTGTCACACCACAGCATTTTTTTGATAAACTACTAGACGGAAGAGGTTGAAATTTGGTATCAATGTATAGTTTGGTGACCCGATCAGGAGTCCTATATCGTAAAAGAAAAAAAATTAATTTTAGGGGTACTTCTGGGGGGAAAAACTAAAAAAATCGACCGTTCCCCCCCTGATCTCCGAAACTACTAAGCCTAAAATTTTGAAAAAAATAGGAAATATAGAAGGTTGCCCGAACTTTACAGGAAAAATAAGGAGAAACCCATAATATTATTTTGAGGGGCAAAATATGGAATAAAATAAAAATTTAAAAATAAAAATTTTTTCAAACGCATCATGTTATATATTAAATGAAAGGTCCCATTCTGAGGAACACAAATATATTTTCTTCATATTTAAAAAAAATATATTTAAAAAGATATTAACGAAAATATACCAAAATTTACCCATTCCCCCCTCTTATCTTTTGATAAAAATTAGAGGTATAGGTTCTGACCTGAAGTTTACTGGAAAAATAAGGAGAAACCCTTACTTTTAATTTTGAAGGGCAAATTACAGAATAAAATGGAAAATATAAAATTAAAATTGTTTCTAACCCATTATGTTATATATCAAATGAAAGGGCTCTTTACGACGAAAACAAATATATTTTTTTCATATTTTTAAAATAAATTAATTAAAAGATATTACCAAAAATAAAAAAAATTCATTCCCCCCCCTTTATCTACGAAAGCATAAGCTGGAAAATTTTGAAAACAAATGGAGGTATAGCCCCTCACCTGAACTTTACGGGAAAAATAAGCAGAAACACCTAATATTTATTTTGGGGGGGCAAAAAATAGAATTAAATGGAAAATATAAAATTAAAATTGTTTCTAACCCATCATGTTATATATCAAATGAAAGGGCTCATTATGACGAAAACAAATATATTTTTTTCATATTTTTAAAATAAATTAATTAAAAGATATTAACAAGAATATAAAAAAGTTTACCCATCCCCCTCCCCTATCTCCGAAACCATAAGCTGGAAAATTTTGAAAAAAAAATGGAGGTATAGCCCCTCACCTGAACTTTACTGGAAAAATAAGGAGACACCCCTAATATTTATTTTGGGGGGCAAATGATAGAATTAAATGGAAAATATAAAATTAAAATTGTATCTAACCCATCATGTTATATATCAAATGAAAGGGCTCATGATGAAGAAAACAAATATATTTTGTTCATATTTTTAAAATAAATTAATTAAAATATATTAACAAGAATATAAAAAAATTACCCATCCCCCCCTTATCTCCGAAACCATAAGCTGAAAAATTTTGAGAAAAATGGAAGTATAGCCCCTCACCTGAACTATACTGGAAAAATAAGGAGAAACCCCTAATATTCATTTTGGGGGGCAAATTATAGAATTAAATGGAAAATATAAATAATTATAATTGTTTCTAACGAGTCATGTAATATATCATATCACAGGGCTCATTATGACGAATCCAAATATCTATATATTTTGTTTTTTAAATGAATATTTTAAAATATATTAACAAAATATTCTAAAAAAATTACCCATTCCCCCCGTTATTCCCCAAACTATAAGGCCTAAATTTTTTTGTTTATAGGAAAAATATGAAAAAATCCCTAATTCTATTATTTGGCCCCCAAATAATAAAATAGAATTAAAAGAAAAATAAATTATTAGAAAACCCCCATAGTAATTTTAGGGACAAATTATACAATTAAATGGAAAATAAAGATTCAAATTTCAAACGCGTCATGTAATATATCAGATAAAAGGCTCATTATGTGAATTACAAATATATCATATTTTTAAATCATTTGTTTAAAAGATATTAACAAAAATTTTAAACAACGACTTAATTCCCATTTTAGAAACTACACTATTTAAATTTTGAAAAATATATTTTATTTGTATTTTTTAATAATTTGAATAACAGATTTAATAATTTATAATTTAAAACTTGACCTATTGACCTCAAAACTCCGACAGTAGATTATAAGAGACTTCTCTGAAAGTTTAATAGTAAAATAAAACTCTAATGTTAATTTTTGGGGGCTAAATTAGAAAATTAAATTCATATGTATTCTAATAAAAATCAAGCGAATCCTGAAGCAGATAAAATAAAAAGTCTGTGTGGAAAATCCAAGTGTATATTTTTTATAAATTTAAAACGCTTCCTTTAAAAGATATAAGGGTAAATATAAGAAAATGCGCTCATTCCCTGCTTGTCTGAAACGGGAATATTAGAATCTTGAAGGTGGTACGGAACCCTAAGTATGCGAGTCCAACTCACACTTGACCAAATTATTTATTTCTGAAACCCATAAATATCTATCTCTTTTTGAACTCAGTTAAATTGTTAAAAGGATGGAGACATGTTAACTAAAATACTTATCCTTGGACGTCCTACAAGCAAGAAATAGTAGTAACTTTATGTATAGTATAATAGTTTGTCTTTGTAAGTTCTATTTCTGGAACTTTCACGCTTATAGTAATTAGAAGGACCTAAATCAGGGTTACTAGGCGCAGGGCCAGACACGTGCTTCCGGGGAGGGGGGTGATTTCTGTCTCAGAGGGGGCGATTTCATGCTTCAGTGGAGCGATCCTGTACTAAAGTTACCTAAATATAATTTTAAACCCTCATTTCTTGGGCTACTATACTGAAAGTAGCATTTGTGGGGTTTAAACCCATAGAAGTTACCTTTTCCTAAGCGCTTGGAGTTGAGATTACCTCGTGTTAATATTAAATTTACTAACTTTGAGGCTCTCGGTGGGGGCGATCGCCCCCATCGCCCCCCCACCTTGGATCCGCCCATGATTAGGCGCAGACAATGGTGAATATTGCAGACCTATGTTTGGTATCATTATTTAATTAAGATGTTTAGCTGGTTGTTGTCTTTAAGTCCTGACACGGGATCTCTTTAGAATTGCATATAATAAATTACCAAAACTTAGAATTTTGCATGTAAAACGTTTGAACTGTTTTTCTCTTAGATGTCAAGAAGACGTTTTGGTTTTTTTTTCTCAGAACATAATAACGAAACCTACTATTTGTTTTTCTTCTCTTCAAAAGTTGACACACTACTATAATTAACCACGGTGTTATCAAGTATGTATTGCCATTTTCGTTTTATATTAGGTATACTTAATTTGTACTATATCAGGTTCTTAACTAGAATTCCTGGAACAATGTCTCTTAATAATGTCCCGCTTGATAGCCCGGATAAATAGTTAATGGTTTCGCAGAATACTTCAAAAGAGTATTTGTTGACACTCCCTTAATCAACCTCTAGAAGCTTCTGAAATCAATTCCACACTTATTCAATTACCTAAATTTACGGAACAATATATTCTAAAGGCAATGAAAAAACTTCCAAACAACCTGACATCAGTAAATGACAAAATACTAAGTTTTTTAATTAATTTCCTAACTGTTGGAACGTGGCTCGTGTATGCCTTATCTTTAAAAACGGAAATCCAGCGGACATAACTAACTATAGACCTATAACTATTCTGAGCAACTTTGCAAAGGTTTTTGAGATTTCTGTTTACAATGTTATCTACCCCCAAATACAGAACCGTATTTCTCCATTTCAGCACGGATTCATGAAAAATCACTCTACAACGACTAACCTTATTGAATTTACTTAATTCGTTGCGGAAGAAATGGACGTGCGAGGCCAGGTGGATGTAGTGTAAACAGACTTTTCTAAGGCCTTCGATAAAATTTATCACTCTATTTTGGTAGCAACATTAAGAAATTTTGGTTTTAGCAACGAACTTTGCGCACTACTAACGTCGTATTTATCGAATAGAGAACACTATGTGTCATATAACGGTTTTAAATCAATTAATTTTATTGCTATTTCAGGAGTCCCGCAAGGGTCCAACCTAGGACCGTTGTTGTTTCTTATTTTCAGTAACGATATTTTACTTGAACTGGACTGTAAGAGATTAGCTTTTGCAGATGACCTAAAGTTATACCTAGCAATAAATTCTGCTGAAGATTGTCAGTTATTACAAACACAATTACATAAATTAGATTCATGGTGTAATTCAAACGTGTTATTCTTTAACATATCAAAATGCAAAGTCTGCTCATATACTCGTAAGATTGAACCCATTCACTTTGTTTACCAACTCAAAGATATTCCACTACTTAGATGCGATGAAGTCAAAGACCTTGGTGCCCTATATAGCAGCAATTTGGATTTTTCTAATCACTTTTCTGTCGTAATCTCCTCATCCATTAAAGTCTTGGGTTGTATAATCAGAAACTGTGGAGTTTTTACAAATTTAGAAGTAATAAAACACTTTTCTTTAGTCTCATTCGTACCAAACTGGAATATGCGTCTTTAGTCTTTACTCTTTTATAGCAATCACAAGAACACATTGGAAAGCGTGCAGTGAAAGTTTTTGAAATTTCTTTCTTTCATGCAACCAAGCTCAGATTAGTGAAACCATGTTTCTTATTTCTATTTATTTCTATCTTGTATATGCAACTAGGAGGATGTCAATTAAGATATCAAAATGACTTTTAGTGTGAAATATTGGATAGTAAGGAATAATCTTCTGCTTATTTAATGGTGACGCATCAATAAAACCACTAGATTTTTGGCATTATTTTGGACTACAGCATCTAGTCCTTGGACTTTCGGAGAGCTCTTTCCAAGAAATTTCTTCACTATTTAAGCTCCAATTTTTAAAGCTATCCATTATGAAGAACCAGCTTCAATATTAATTGAAAACATCAGTTTCACCTAATTTATACGTCTTTAGAAAAAGTGTTTGAGACTTGACTTCAGATCAGATTTTTCAGAAACAATTAAATATGTACAATCAGGCATAATATTATTTGAAAGACTCTGACTTTGGCAGACGTCTAAAGTACGATTATACTTAAATTTAAATTTGCATCGTTTCTTCATTCATACAAAAATGTTGTTTAACACGATACCCAATTGTAAATTATTGTGACATTTTATTAACCTTATTTCATAGAGTTTATAGAAATCCTTCTCTTTGTAGAATACAATTTGAAGTATTCAAATTGGTTGAGCCGCTTTAGAGAAAATAGAGTAGATTCATTGAAATTCATTGAAGTATTAGTCCTTTAATTTCTGCTTTTTCTAATTTTCTGGAAAACCGTAAATCTCACGAAAATATATGATACCTTTCTGTAATATTCCTTAATAATGCCGTTTAAATCATCAAAATTGCCCAAACCGATCTTGAATAAACACTTCCTTTTTGGAAGTCGGTTAAAAAATTGGGAAAAACATTCACAGTGGTCTGATTAAGAAAATGCAGCAAGATTCAACCGTAATCTGATGTAAAAGAACTGGAAAATGTTATACTAATAAATAAAAAAAATCCAGCACGCTAATCTCAAATACTACCAGGCTGATATCAAAAAATGTTTTTATACATTTCCTTTGAAGTAAATAGTTATGCATACTTTTACTATTTATACATAGTTAAATTTCGGTTTGTGGATAGGTTAAATAAAATCAGTTTGCATTTTTTTTAAATTGGTTGGTAGTTAAATATATGTTGTTTTCCTGTTTTGTTATTAAAATGTCTCAAAAAATAATTCTTACAATTTGAAAGGAATTTTATTATGATATGATTATCAGTATAAATTGTCAAACATTTTAATTTTGCAATTGTACTTTTTTTCATATAGTTACTTTATTGTTGTTGACAGCCCGGTCTGACCTAGAAGAAGAAATGTTTGGACGTACACAGCATTTTTAAGTATTGTGGTGTTATTCCTTTTTTATCAAGGAGTTTACTGCAAATTCTCATATATAGTGTTAAATATTCTAGTCCAAAAAAAATTGTTCCAAGTTCATAATTTTTTTGGTACATAACTATCAAAACTGGGGATGTTTCTTTCCCTTTTTTTTGGGTTCATCCTTTTGTTTTACACCTAAATTCTGAGTTTATTTAACTAACGGGTGTTACACATGATTATGTGAATAAAACGGGATTATATGATACAAATTTAACCGACTGCGAGGTACTGTTAGTACTAAACAAGCAAATATTATTAAATTTCATTAATTAAATTTCAGAACTTCTTATTAATATATTTACTAAGACTCAAACATCAAAAACGGTAATAACATTTCTAACTTTATTAAATAAAATATTGATTACTTAATCCTTTAACAACTCTAGCTCTAGATAATTCTCCCCACGACCCGTACCCTCCGAGAATATCAAAGACAGTGGGAGCAAGTAATCAGAGAAATGATCAAAGCAACATTTACCCGAGTGAAAATTCAGATTCAAAGCCCTTTCGGGGGGGCATTATATATGCAACATTGATTATTGAATTTTTCATCTCGTTGGCATGTGCTCGTAGAAAGATATCGTATAACGCGGGGTGTGATTAACAACAAAAAAATTACAGTTTTGTGAATATCAGTGGGAATAAAAATCCGGAAATATTACCACACACAGGATCATGTAAATGAGGCTTCAGGAATTTAATGCAATTTCGTGATACAATGGGGTTCGTTTATTTCCATCAGAAGTTTTATTCGATTACAATTTGAAACAAAAGCGTAATCTCGTTATTGTGTACAGCCAAAATTGAATCCAATTAAGATATTAAATATGCGTTATTAATGCGTATGACACGAATGGGTAATATAATAAGTAATATAAAAAGTTTTAAAATATTGCTTGCGATATTATCAACAGAAATATTGTACTGCAATTTAACTTCAGACCTTACCAGTAGACTCCATTTTAAAGTCTTTAAGTGAGTTTGTGTGTAGTATGTACATTCGTCAAATATTTACAAGAATATTTAGAAATATCAGATGTTAAGTGAACTCGGTATTAATGGTTCATTATACAGTGAGTTTTTATTAGAAAGAAGGAATCTTAGTTTCATATTGGTTTAAACATCATATCGACCATGTCAAATGCCTTAGCTCAGGAAATAATATGTGTTCAGAATCACGCGGTAAATTCAAAAGGATAACTAAAAGCATGATAATTCCCCCTCCCCACTTCAATAGCCGCATTCCAGATTCGCATTACGTTTCTATTGTGTATTGTACTTGTTGTCTTCTAAACGATGTTTTGGCATATTTTTGATTACTTTTATGTTTTTTTGGGCAATGAAAATTTGATTTATGACATTTAAATTGACATTAGAAAATTTAAATGTCATAAATCAAATTTTCAATTTGCAATTTACATCAATAAATATAAAGCCATTGACAACGAAGTCAGAATAGACTTTGAAACGTTTGGTTTTCCTTCAATATACGTCGTTTTATTTCGATTGTGGTGTTGAATATGCAAGTATTATTTGGCATCCATACTATGATATTCACAGCAAACGTGTGGAAAAGGTTCAAAGAAAATTCCTGAAATATTTGGTTCTCAAAAGTGATGGATTATATCCAGAAAGGAATATACCTAATGATGAGTTATGTGAACGTTTTCAGCTGCCTTCTTTGCAATTAAGGAGAAATTGTGCATCTGTTGTATTCTTGTTTAAATTAGTAAATAATATGGTAGACTGTTCGGAATTGTTAAATCAAATTAATTTTAATGTACCTACGTTTCACTCAAGGAAACACTTAGCGCTAAGGCCACCAATAGCCAGAACAAACATTTTGTTGAAATCACCAATATATGTTATGTGCAATAATTTTAATCGTATATGCAAATTTTGTGATATTTTTACATGTAGTATAAATCATCTAGTTAGTACCTCAATGTTGTATCTTTAAATTGTCCTGTAAATGGGAGACTGTTGGACAATAAAGCATTTATTTATTTATTTATTTATTTATTTACTACCCAAAAAAACATAAAAGTATTATAGTTGTGATTTCCAATTTTGATACAGAATTTCAGAATATGTTCCTTGCTAGCCAATAAATGTTTATTAGGTGGTCAATGGTTTAAATATCTGCTGAGGTGATCCATACTTCTCTTTATTATTTTTTTTATAGAGATTTAGAGGTAAACAAATTTTGGTGCACCAAAGTAAAATTTCTGTAAACTACTCAATTAATAAAAAACATTGTTTAATTTAAATCTTGAATCTTCCATTATAAATATTTCTTGTATAATTTTCTGGATATTTTACAAGAGAAAAGTGCAACGTAACCATAGCCATGCAGATGGAACTCCATTTACATAGTCGTACCGTATGGAATCTGGTTCCCTTATAGTATTTATGGCTTCGAATCAACTGCTCACTTAAGCCAAACAAAAGGAAACTTATCCTCTTGGAGAAGTTAAAATGTCATTAACTTCAGGGTATGAATTTAGATGACAGTATATATATTTGCTCTTTGTGTATACGGGACAACAATGACCAAAACACCATTATGTTAAACAAAAGTGGTTTAATAGAGCAGTTATTATTGGCTTCTAAAGGTGCCATGTACTACCAAACTAATTAAAACAGTTACATTTGACCGCTACCAATTGAAAACTCTCTAAGGATTCTCTCTAGAAAACTCTATAATTGAGACTGTCAGAAAAGCCTTGGTTTCACTTGTTGTAGACTTAAACTTTTTACATCTCTTGTTTACAACGTTAATATAAGAGTTAATTGTTTATATAGTCAACTGGGCAGTTTTCCCGAGAAAGTAGAAAATGCAAGTTTCAAACCAATTCAAAGATTTTACAATTGTACGGGGTTATTAAAAAATACTTCCAAAATGTTCATGAGTATTTGGTTTTGCAGATGATTTGTCCTCTTTCTTTGTTCTTTATACTTCTATAAGTATAATACAGTTTTTTTTTGGTATTTCTTTTACTTACATAGTTTGTTTTTAGTCAAGGTTTAAAGTTCGCCATACTATTTTCATATGAAGTCCGTTCCAAAACAAGTGGTGAAGTATCTGTTATGATTGGGTTAATGGAAATTTCAATCAACTAGTTTCTTTTTAATTCAAATAAGCTGAGCTAGGCACTAACTTCATTCTTCAAAAAATTAGTTATTATATGTTTCTAAAAATCAACAAAGTTAGATTGCTATCGTAATTGACACTGAAAAATCTTTCAAAATGTTCCATGACTAATTAGTTTTACATATGATTTGCTCTAGTTCTTTGTTCTTTGTGCTTCGATAATATTACAGTAATATTTCCTATTGATTGTAAATTACCTTTAACATTTGTTAAAATATTGTTTAGTCCTGGTTTTAATTATAGCAAAACTAACTTCATATAAAATCAGCTTCAAACCCCACTTCTATCAACTAATCGATTCTATGAGTTTATTTTTATTTGAAATAAATTACGGTATGAACTAACTTTTCAATGTAACATTAATGATTTTGTGTTCATTCAATTGATAAACAATCTATCAATTACCAAAAACATTAATAATGAATATTGAATAATGATTTTACGGTCAGTGACTGTTTCATATTATTCTTTATATATCAGATTTCCCAAATGTTTTGAGTAATACCTCTTTTATCCGAAACATAGTTCCTTTCGACACAATGCATAAATTCCATCCTTCAACGTGCCTCAATATTTTGATAGCATCCATATATTTCACGGAAAACTGTAGATAGGAGAATAATATCCCGGATTTGCATATTTAAGAAACGTTTTATTTTTGGAACAAAATTTTATTAGGAAATGATTGATTCATTCTAAATTCACTACGATTTTAATCAACATGTTGCTGTATGACGTATAGGCAGTTGATTACTTTATAAGGAAGAAGTTAATAAAAAATTTAACAATTCTGAATATTCGCAATACACAACAATATGCGGTTAATAATACAGGTGGTTTTTTTTCCTTGAAAATTTTATTCGAAAAATTAAAACAGGTCTACATAGAAAACAATATATTTTACAATATATAAAATCTGGTGAACATCTGTGAAATATTTTATTGTTAATTTAAAAACGACTCAATAACCAATTATTATTTTTCACATTATAGACCTGGTCAAATACTCAAGTATTTGATAACAAACTTATATGCAAAAAAATGTCTCAAGTATTCTGGAGAGATAAAATTTATGTTAAACTGCGACACCAAAAATTGACAAAAACCGGTACATCATTGAAAGATGATGTGATGCAAGTTTTATTACGTTTAAATTCTTGGTCATCGACTAATTTAAAAGATAAAATTAAGAGTTTGTAAAATAAAAACATTTATGTACTTGTTAAAATAGTTTTGTATAATAGCGTAATACAATAGCTTCAACAAACGAGACGAGAGAAGAGAACTGATAACGAGACGCGTCTCGTGTGAAACCCTAACAGGCGGTTTATCGATTTTGAGTTTGGGTTCTACATATCTGATTTTAATATGTTCCACATAACTAATTATCGAAAAAAATAGCTTAAACATTAAAGTTTACATCTATAGACAAATAATTTGGTCAAGTGCGAGTTGGACTCGCATCATACTAAGGGTTCCGTACCACCTTCAAGATTCTAATATCCCAGTGTCTTTATCTTTTAAAGGAAGCTTTTTAAATTTATAAAAATATATACACTTTGATATTCCACAAATAGACATTTTATTTTACCTGCTTCAGGATTCGCTTGATTTTTGTCAGAATACATATGTATTTAATTTTCTAATTTGGCCCCCAAAAATTAACATTAGAGTTTTATTTTACTAATAATCTTTCAGAGAAGCCTTTTATAATCTGCTGTCTGAGTTTTGAGGCTCTGTAGATTGAAAGATAAAGGGCAAAATAGGTCAAGTTTTAAATTATAAATTTTATTAAATCTGTTTTCAAATTATTTAAAAATACAAATAAAATATATTTTTCAAAATCTAAATAGTGTAGTATTTAAAATGTTAAGTCAATGTTTAATATTTTTGTTAATATCTTTTAAACATATGATACATTTGTAATTCACATAATGACCCTTTTATTTGATATATTACATGATGCGTTTGAAAATTGAATTTTTAGTATCCATTTAATTGTATAATTTGTCCCTAAAATTACTATGGGGGTTTTCTAATAATTTTTCTTATAAATTTCAAGTGAACCCTAGTACCTCTAATTATCATCAAAATTTCAAGTAGTATAGTTTCGAAAATAAAGCGAGAAATGATTTTTTTATATGTTAATATCTGGTAAACAATTAATTTTAAAAATATGAAAAATATATATTTGTGTTCCTCATAATTAGCCCTTTCATTTGATGTATTGCATGATGCGTTAAAAAAATATTTTTTTATTTTCCATTTAATTTTATAATTTGCCCCCCAAAATGAATATTAGGGGTTTCTCCTTACTTTTCCAGTAAAGTTCAGGTGAGGGGCTATACCTCCATTTTTTTTCAAAATTTTCCAGCTTATGGTTTCGGTGTTAAGGGGGGGGATGGGTACAATTTTTTATATATTTGTTAATATCTTTTAATTAATTTATTTTAAAAATATGAAAAAAATATATTTGTTTTCGTCATAATGAGCCTTTTCTTTTGATATATAACATGATGGGTTATAAACAATTTTAATTTTATATTTTCCATTTAATTCTATAATTTGCCCCCCCCCCCCAATTATAAATAAAGGTTTCTCCTTATTTTTCACTTCATGATAGACCATATACCTCTGAAACTTTACGTTTTATAGTTTCGGAGATAAAGGGGGGGATGGGTAAATTTTGGTGTATATTTTTTTAATATCTTTTTAACCAATTCATTTTTTAAATATGAAAAAAATATATTTGTGTTCCACAGACTGGGACCTTTCATTTGATGTATTACATGAAACGTTTGAAATTTTTTTTATTTTTAAATTTTTATTTAATTCTATAATTTGCCCCCCAAAATTAATATTAATTGTTTCCTGTTATTTTTCCTGTAAAGTCCGAGCAACGTTCTATATTTCCTATTTTTTTCAAAATTTTAGGCTCAGTAGTTTCGGAGATCAGGGGGGGAATGTTCGATTTTTTTAGTTTTCCCCCCCAAAAGTACCCCTAAAATCAAAATTTCTTCTTTTACGATATGAATTTCTGACCGGGTCACCAAACTATACATTGGTACCAAATTTCAACCTCTTCCGTCCAGTAGTTTAGGAGAAAATTTCTGTGATGTGACAAAGGCAGAAATCCGGAGTGATATTACAAGGGTATCCGTATATTGTATATACGGAACCCTAAAAACGAAAAACTAGATATTACTAATCCAAAACTATCTATAATATATCTCATATTAGCAAACAATCATTCACTATTGTTTCAAATAGCGTTTTTCTTTGTAAGATTGTATCCTGCTAACATTGTAAATAACGTAGACCATCTTCCGAACATCAAAAATCGCAAAACTAATATAATTAGCGTTGAAATACAGAAGCAGTAAAAATGATCGTGAAAAATAGTTGAGCGAAATGGTTGTTTCCGACAATCAGTGGAGTTATGGGAGTAACGTCGATGACTCTAAACTGTATAACAAATTAAAGTATACGTTTCTCTTCAACTCGTTTCGTCCAGAGTTTTACCATCAAAAGAGGACGAAATTAGACAATAAACTTTGTGGTTATTACACACAAATGTCGACAAACGTGGCAAATTAAAATTAGTTGCTTCACAAAAACTGTCTAGCCGCCCAACAAAATAGTTTAATATCTCAGTTGCATTCTAGTTCATTATTTTTTAAATTATTACTATAAGGAACATAAGCAGATGGATCTGTGCATTTTTTTTCTGTTTAAGCTGCTGTCTTCTTTAGAACTATACCAATTGTCAGGACAGCCTTTATTGTTTATATTGTAATGTTTTCACTTACTCTTCGGGTTCTTAGATTTATTTGCAAACACAGTCGAACTCACTCTACTTTATTTCCGCTACTTTAATTTATATTCACACAACTTACAATTTATCTTGAATACCTGTTGTTTACTAAACTGTGACTAAATACTGAAAGACTCCTTTCACCAGCTTCCCGCTTTACATGTCTTCTCTCTAGATAGACATTAGGTGAGTTTGTAGCATAAAATGTCGGCGCACAGATGTCAAGTTCGGAATTCACTGTTTTCTGGTTATCCAGTGTAGGTATTATTAAAGAACTACATTACTGGCAAACAATTTTAGTTATTAATAAACCGTTAGAATCACTTTGAAATTGTAAGCAACTCTGTGATCAATTATAAGCAAATCATGATTAAGTATTTGGCTGTCTTGCTTCTGCTTATCGAATCTTGGTAACGGTCTTGTAAAAGTTATTTGTGTCCTTGTTCTTGATCTTGTATAATCAGTCTTGGTACTTATCTGTTAAATATCGCACAACATTATTAAAGGCGCAAAAACTGAAAGGATATATGTGACAAATTTAACGTTTTTACATTTCTGACTGGATTTTATTATTAAAATCATATTCTAAAGTTTTCTTTTAATCACTGTGTTTTTCAATTCCGACCTACAATTTGAATTTTACTTTGAAAATTTTAAATAGTAGTAGTAATAGTATATTCACTTAGTTCTTGTATAATAGATGGTAGATTCATTCAGCTTCAAGAACAATATTGATTTTCACGATCACGATATCACTATTTCTATCCATTGGCGGATATTGGTCTTCCATTTTTCTCGCCACCATTCTCTGTTCTGTCCTTCTCTGATCCAGTTGATTCCAGCTCTTGCTCTGATATAATTAGTTCACCTGGTGTTAGGTCTATTCGAGACTACGTTTGGTCCACTTGTTGTCTGTTCTTGGGGCTATGTGTCCTGCCCATTCCTATTTTAAATTTGCTGCTCAGGCCACCATGTCCTCTAGCTTGATTTCTGTCTTATCCACGAATTTATTTTTCTGACGCTGAGATTAATCGCAAGCATTATTCTGTCATGAGCTCTCTATTTTGGGGTCAGTTTTTGTGTCAGTTTTTTGTAATACAACATGTTTCAGCATAATAACTCTTCTCTAATTGTAATCTCAGCTCAGTGCTTTTGTGACTAACTATATATGTTTTTGTTGTTCCAGCTCTGAGTATCAGAACAGTTTAGAGATACTTGAATTTATCTACGCTTATCTAGGAAATCAGTGCAATGGGTATATTATTGAATGTAGTACTAGTTTACTATCGTCGAGGTCTGGGACTTGCTTAGCTTGTTTATCTGTGATCAGGCTCAGAAGCTGTCACAAAGTTAATAAAAACACAGTGAAGGTTATCTATTTATTTTATTCATATTGTTTTGTATCTCTGAGTTTTTCTGTACCATGCTTTTCAAATTTTGCTCGGAAGATTCAGAATTTTCCAGTAATTGAGCTTCCAAATATTCTAGCATTTTAGCATTTTCTAGTATTTTGTCTTCTAGAGTTTTAGATATTTCTAGTAATTTGTCTTCAGAATTGTCTGCTGATTTATCGTCTACCCACATACCATTAGATATTGCAACAATGTCACTAGAATATCTCAATATTGTAGTAATATTGTCAAGAAATACTAAGAATATTACTGTCAGATTGCAGAAATATTAATTGTCCGCTAATATTTTATCACAGTGATATTGCCAATAATATTGCAGCAGTATTGCTAGGATATTTGAGTGAGAACAAAGATATAATGTAGAAATATCACAGTAATACTATTTGTATATTAATAGTCCACTACGATTTTATCACAGCAATATTGTCAATAATATTGCAGCAGTATTGTTACGATTATAAAGCCTCTTTCGGGTTTTTAGAGTTTTCTAGTAAATTGTCTTATAGGGTTTTAGAATTTTCTTGTAATGTTTGTAGCTTATCTTCTAAAGATTTTAAATTTTTTTTTCATGGTCATACTCATTTTCCCCTCACCAAAAACTTTAAACAAATAAGTATCGGGATTATTACCTTCATTTATCCGTCTTTTTCAATTGGTCCAAACTTTTCCCTTTAAACATTGTTAATCTATTTATTCTTTCAGTTCAAAAATTCTACAAATACACTGTACTATCTTAATTTCACAAGCTAAGTGACGATTGCTTTAGAGAATAAGACTCGCTTGATGTTACATGTCATCAAGAAAATTACGAAAAAGCAATAATTTTATTATCATCATCTCTTCATTTAATTTCATCTAAGATGCATTCTTTTGGCATAATAAGTTGTTTGCTATTCAAAAACTAGACAACCTGACGTATAATTAAACAAGTAATTTTTTTGATTGGAGGCAGACTTTTAACAGATTTCGATATTTTTAAAGTATAAACTAGCTCTACAGAAAATGTCAAGATTAAATTAAAATGTAAACTATTTACTCCTAAGGGTAAACTAAATCGCAAATTTTATCAACATATCACAGCCTCAACTACCAAACAAGTCCAAGTTTTACCTATTGATTATTTAAATTTGAAATCTATTTCAGTGTTCCAATTTCACAGAAGCTGGAAACCCCAATAATAAAATAAATTCCGTAAAATACCAGAGACTCGGCTCCAAAATTGGCCGGGGTGTCTTGGCTTATCCCATCATAATTGTAATATATGTACTGCCGTTGTTCTGACAGGAAGTCATAACACTTTACTCATATATGTTAGGCAAAAAGCACCAAAGCCATAATTCGTTCTGTTTCAATGATAGCGATATACTTATGGGATCCGACTCGGGTTGGAGACAAAAGTAAGTGTAAACAAAGTATGTATTAGCATATTTTTGAATAACTTCATCCGACTGATGCACAATATATTCTTTATTTTAGAAATGCTCCGGTGCTTAACGAACGATGTGATTTAGAATTATATTTATGGAGTTGAACATGTCTACATGTTTTTCTCAGTATGACGTTCATGTTCAAAGACAAACGAAACGCTAGCTGGAAAATTTGTATATATAGCCAAAGAAGAAGAACGCATTATATTGTAAGATTTATGACACCAGAATGTTGTAGCGGTAACAAAATTGGCAACTGGTTTTGGGTGAGCGAGAGCCTTTAATAGATTACTTCCGAATTTATGTGATGTTTGGGAATAGTATGTTCGTTTTGGATAATATGTGATTGTCTTAGCTGTTCGCTAAGAGGTCACGCTTTATACATACTAATATATGAATTTAAGTTGAAGGACCACCTTATAGACACAAAAATGTTTATCATCGAACTCAGCTGTATTCATAAAGTTGAAATTGTTTAGCAATTTTTCTAATGAATTTCAATCAGGAGCTTTGCAAGTCATCCATCCATTTGGAAAAATAGTAGCAGCAGCTCCACCTTTTTATATTCATCCTTTTCATTATTATTTTTGCTTTAAATCAGGGGTCTTGTTGTGTATATGGCCAAGACTCGTTTTATTGTTTAGAAAGTCGTAGGGTGATTAGTTTTTAATCCATGGAAACATTGCCATTCTTCTTGTATACCTATCTAGGTATGTTTCTTATTAATCCTTTTATTATATTTATTAAAAATAGTTTTTGTTTTGTATGTTTCTTGTGCCTGCCGTTTTTACATGACATTTCATGAGAGTTTTAGGTAAATGGGTAATTGTACTTTTGTTCAGTTCTTGCAACGGCTCTATAAGGGTGTATTCAATAATGGATTGGATTCCAATCTCTTTTAAAAATTTTGGTCTCATTTATTAAACACACTAGCTAAACCAGTCATATTATCTGACGTAAAACAATATTGAAACAGAATGGAACATTAATTGGTTAAATTTGGATATTATTCTTTCTTGCCTCAATATGACAAAAACTCGTTATAACGAAAAAAAACTCGGTTCCTTAAAATGCGTTGTAGAGTTTTTTTTTTGTTTTGGCTGTAAATGATGGTTTCCATCCTTACTCTATCAAACGCCTAGTCTATGAAACTCTTAATGCTGGTAAACTTTGTGCATACCATACCAACATAGAAACTATTACATTCCGATTATCAAAGCTTATAAACTCCAGAATTTGGGTATTTGTTAATTGTTTCAACATTATGCTGTCTTTAGCATACAATACAATATTACGGACTTTGTGTTGTGACCTGAAACTGACTTTGATGTTACGTTTGGACAGTATTTTGGCAATTCTGTCGGTTACATTTACAAAATATGTGAGGAAGACGTATTTTTAAGGTTCGACAGCAACCTACACACTGGGATAAATCAATCTTTGAACTAACTCTTTTTGGTGGATATGTTAATCAACTTTTGAATATACCATAAACTACTAGTTGTTTAATCTAGTTACGAACAAAATATACGAAATCTAAACAATTTGAAAACATGAAATTTTGTGAGTGACTTCGTATTTACCAAAATCTCGTATACATACTAACGTCGTAAATTAACATGTAAAATGAATGGAATAATTATGAAACAAAAGAAATAGCCTAGGACCAGCAGAAAATATTTAATTCAGCCCTACTTTAATGGGCAGAAGTCCAAGCAATGTTATGTATAAACAAAAATTAATGAAAGGAAGTACATCAGCAACAAATGAAAATGTAGAAGAAATGTGAGAGGATATAAAAACTGTAATAATGGAAACACGTTAGAAAATGCTAGCAGGTCGAACCATAAAAGAGAAAGGTAGGAGGTGAACAAATAATTAAATATTCAAATGATAAACGAGGTGTAATAATATGTAACAAAGTAAAGGTTATGACAAGACAAACTGTCATTATAGACATGAGACGGTAGGACATATAAACAGGATAACCATAGAGTAAAAGTCAAATTTAAATAAAATGAAAATTTTTTTTGTTCATCATAGATGGAGCAAAATAGTATTTAAACAAATGGAGATCTATATCACAATAGAATATAACGGAGTATAATCTATATTTAATTGTAAGTTTAGGGTGTTCCTGCTATTTCTCTTAAGTGACCTGAAATAAAATTAATGTCAATAGAATAAAAACACTTTGGTAATGTCACTTATATATTTATCAAATTAACTATTAATTCACCAGGTCACTGATTTACCAAGTAACTGGGAAATCAAAATATTTTTTGTTGAATATCACTTAACCCCATTCTCGTTTCTAAAATTTTGGTGTCAAAGGTTTTCCTCGTTATAGAACAAAAAATAGAGTTTTTTCAGCAACATGTTTCCTGGAAGTTATGATTTCGGTTATTTTTCGATTCTCACCCCATATTTTGCTCTATCAGGTTTGTACTAATGCCTCAGATTTTTCTGTATTCATTCTGAAGTAAAAGACCTTAGAGTGGAATATTTTCTTATTTCACTTGTTAAATGCAGCTTTCATTTCCAAGTCTCAACATTTTCCACAGCTCTTAACCGGGATTATGTTTTATTTAAACAAAATGTTCACCATAGTCTATCACCTGAACGAACTTATGCTACGAATTGCAGTAAAAGCTTTCATACAGAAATTGTAGAGCTCAGTTTGTCACGTTTCAGTAAGGAGATTAAGTTTCCGGAAATATTGAATTTTACAAAGAAAATGCTGAAGATAAGCCGAAGAATAAGCGATGCTTTTATGAAACACCTTCATCTGTTTCAAGGTAGAATTTCATGTTTTACCTTCTACGGTGCCGCGTATTTGTTATCGAACGGGCTAGCAAACAGATGTATTCCGGGAAAAGTAATTGGAACAGGAGAGAGGAAAAAAGACGACAATGACGACGTTCAGGATTATACCTCGTTTAATCACATAATGGCGGCAACCCGAAAGAAGGGCTTTGTAAATAGAATGTATGCCATGTCGAGTGCGCTATACTTAGAAATAGAAGACGCGCTAATGGATAGATGTTAATACATGACAATGTATGTGTTTACACAAAGGAGTGTTTCGTCATAAATCAAATACTTTTGCCTTGAAAGGGTGCTTCCGAGCATATAATTTTCAATAAAACGTAAAAACTGACGCGATGAAAAGTTTATTAAGTAATACTGCATTTCTTTGAGCTTCCTAGAAAAGATATACAGTGCAGGTGCATGCACAATGCAATTCTATAATATAAAAGGGAAGCTTCTGTAGTATCGCTACGCAACCCACCGTCAAGGACTAGCTTGGGAGTAAACCCACAAAAATCGTCATTGTCACCGTAAAATGCTTATGATGACTTGAGTAATACATTTCTTTTATGTTTTTTGGGCAATAACATCACAATCGAAACAAAATTATGTATATTGAAGGAAAACCAAACGTTTCAAAGTCTATTGTGACTTCGTTGTCAATGGCTTTATATTTATTGATTTAAATTGCAAAATGAAAATTTGATTTATGACATTTAAATTAACAACGTTTAGAAGACAAACTGACTAATACAACTGATTACAAAACTTACACTTTATTTAGAAATCACGTCCGATGGAGCTTATTCATACAATAGTAGCACCTTAAGAAATCCAACAATTATAAACTAAATAGCATAAATATAGAAGTGTCTTTAAAATACTGGCTGGGTTAATATTACTAAGCAATAGCTATAATGCAATAAATGGGAACTTATGGTTTTTCTCAGATAAAATTTATACAAAGACCGGCCAGTGATTAGTTGAAGAAGGTTGAATTTTTATGGTTCTACGGGATGTGATTCAGGTAAGCCTAATAGCCCAATGTTGAATTTTATTTCCTAAATTATTATATCTCATAAAAAGTCTGATTAAGGTAACAAATTTGTTAGTGGGGAATTATTAAAATCTATTTGGTCATTTAGTAAATGTTATGAATTTTTTAAACGATTAATTTCAAGACTTTTTAATAAATTTAATTTTATAGCTTTATTTTCTGTATGTATAATTTTGAAATCGTTGTCAAAATTATGATTGTACTCAAGTAAATGTTTTGCGTAATTGGAATTTTGTTTATTTTTTTATAAAATAATTAGGATGTCCATTTAACCTTTTCTGAGAAGA
The DNA here is from genome assembly GCA_034190945.1 of Octodonta nipae. Lineage (NCBI taxonomy): Eukaryota > Metazoa > Arthropoda > Insecta > Coleoptera > Chrysomelidae > Octodonta > Octodonta nipae. Next base: position 33,738,858 of record CM067216.1, on the reverse strand, counting down.
TCTAACTCTTTGACCTATATACGCTTTAGGGCAATCTTTCCATGATAATTTATAAACTCCTGATGACTTGAGTTTATTTGTTTTTCTCTTATTGTTCTTAATTAATTTACCTAAAGAGTTATTGGTTCTATAGCTAACTTTGTAATTTTGTTATTTTGATTAAGGAATTCGAAGGTTTTTTCTATATAATTATCTTTATCAAAGGCAGTTACTGTATTCCCTTTATATGCCTTTGTATAAATTACATCTAAATCTCTCAATTATGTTCAATTGTGGTCTTGGTGGAGTAATTTCCAAAAATTCTTTATTAATTAAATTTGATGTCTGATACTTTTTATAATAAATTGACGATTCAATTTCTGTCACTAGACCTAGTATTTCTAAATTTTTAATAGAATTAAAATCAACATTCATTTTTGATGACAAACCTCGTCTATATTTAAAAAAGTGACATGGAATGATTACAGTTTTACTTTTTCTCTTAAAATTATTAACAAAAATTAACCTATGAATATATGTATGTATATATATATACATATATATATATATATATATATATATATATATATATATATTGATTAATTCAATTTATTTACAATTTACCCCAAGTTCCGAAAAGTCAATATCAGCAACTCCACCCATTCTTACTGAATAAGAATGACGTAATTTATTCCCCCGATTTTCTAAAAAAGGATGCAAGCTATGTTTTTGAAATTTATTTTAAATTTATTATTCACCGTGTTTCGAAATTTTTTTTCCATATTTTTACCCAGCGACTCTACCAATTACATATGTATGTATACATATGTATGTATACATACCAAGACAACCTGTTATATGAGTAGTATGTGTTTTCTGGAAAACTAGAACATGCAACGACCATACCTTTCATGCTACGAAAAAGGACATAAGATAAGAAACAAATAATTGATTTCTTTGAATACACTAAGATGTTTTTGCTATGCTACTCACATCGTAACCAAAGTAACTGTCACTCAACTTGAAATCCCCGATAAAAGGCTTTAATATAAAACTCACTTTCTTATATAGTAATACATTTAGTTAAGTTTCGAGATGTTGAATTTAACAGAGTCGTTAACAAAGGGCTAACTAAAATGTAAATGTCTCATTTACTGGATAAAATTTATGGAAATGTTATTACATTGATAATAAAATGAGTTTTAGTAAGGTTTTGGAAATGGCGAAGTAAACTAATTAAATTGATGGGACAGCCAGCTTTATAGATAAAGATTTTAAATTTAATTTAAACGAATTTTAATACATTAGGTAGAAACTTTGGCACAGCCTTACGTTACGACTTAATTGTCCAAGAGTGATGTCCAATCCCAAAATGGTTAATAGATCAATAAAATACTTGAAATAAACTTGTTGAATGGAAACAACATCAAATTCAGTAATAATAATAAACATAAATAAAGTAAGAACCTACAATAACAAATTTTAATAAAGATTTCATCATCATCAATAGATGAGATCTTAATTAAAATGCCGCTTTAGTACAATTTTACAAAAATACAATATAATTGCATTTCTTTACATTACAATTTAGTACAATAGTACTAAATTTGGGTTATTTGAATTTAATTTGTAACTAGATTGAAAATCGATTGAAGTGCTCTAGGATTCCAATGGAATAAATCTGCTAGGGATAAGAGCAGATGATTCTTTCTTGTAACAGGTCGTTGGCAAAAGTTGTTTTGATTTAAAACTCGAACTTTAACGAGATACATTTGGAAATTTAATGTTGAAAAGATAGTTGATCATTTTTCATTCCCTCTCGTAGGTGTCTGATCATTATATATTGTTAAATCGCTAAATCAATAGTTTCAATGATTCTATTGTTAGCTGTATCTTCGACACTCAAGTGTTTTAGGGTAGGTGTTAGGTATGGCAAAAATACAATGGCGCCATAATACGTTTAAAATTTATATACAATTCAAATCATTAAGATTGATTTGGAATAACAAATTGTCAATCAATGTTAATATATATCTACATAATATTACCAATGGAAAAATTTGTATGTTTGCATATTTGTTACTCAATCAGCAAAAAACGGAGGAAGAATGTTGGACAAAATTTGGCACACATAGAGTCGCTGAACACAAATTTAATCACCATTCTATTAATACCTGTTCGGTATTAAACCCAGTGTATTTATCCTTATGTTTATACATATTTATTACATGCCTTCAAATAGGATCAAATACATGAAAAATAGACATAGTTAACTTAGTAATTTATTGTTACAATTTTCCAGCCTTGGCTATAGTAATTATTGCCCATTGTTATTTGTGTAAATCAAGTAACAAAAAGGCCCCTACAAAAAATTTGTAAAGGTCACCTTTCATTGTATATGGCTATATTTCCGAATTGTTTAAATTGTGGGTTATTTTTCTTCTGAGAGATTGCTTAAATGACTAAGTGAATTTCTCTCAAGACACAACCGTTTTGATAATCAGCATTTCTATAAATGTTGATATAGTACCTATTTGAAAAAGAAATGTTTAAGAATATTTGTTTTGTAACCTGAATAAAATGAAATCAGTCTAGCTAAGTTGCAATAGATATTTTGTCTGAGACTATAGCATTGAAAGCATTGTCAGAGTCAGCAATAATGCAACATTTTCAGCTGTTATACTTATCCATATCATGTACAATGAGTCCAGGTACTGTTACCTGGTGATATTCCTAACCATCTCTCTTTTTCGTTTTGGATGCTAGATATGATTAGACATCACCCAGAATTTCTTGAGCACATTCTATTCACGGACGAAGCAAGTTTTTCAAGAGAATACATTGTTAATAACGACTTCAACCACATATGGGCGAATGAAAATCCTCATTCTCTCATTGAAGCTCGCCATTAGCAACGATTTTCTTTTAACTTGTGAATTGGAACTAATGGAGATACATACACTCAGTTTCTAAGCGAAGAGCTACTAGTACTACTCCATCTGATTCCTTTAGTTGTCAAAGCGGGAATGTAGTTTAGTATATTCAGTATTTGAACGAATCATATCCAGATCGTGATTTAAATCCGATAGACTTTTCAACTTGGGGACATTTAAAAACGTTGGTTTATGGTAGAACTCCTGTTCAAGACATAGAAGACTGAAGAATCCGCAATATTGTTTTTTGTAGAATAATTCAAGATTCTCCTAGAATTTTCAGTCGAATACGAAGATCTATGTGTCGATGTCTACATTCCTGTGTAAGGCCATTTTGAGCACTTAATTTGATCTCTTCGTTTTCAAAGTTAGGTAAACTTGCTTTTTAATGATTTAGAAATAAAAATAGCATCTTGAAATCTTTCACACTTATTCATTTACACCCTGTATATGCATCATAAAAATATTGGCTGAATAGAAACCAGAACGGATAGAGCTTCCTCAAAAATTTTCTAAATTAATTATCCTGATTATTATTTAAGGATTTCCATTCAGAATGTTCATTTATTATAATAATTTCTCAACACTCACTAGCACCCATAAACTTCTTCGTTATGGGATTAACAGCCAAACAAAACACATCCGACAAAACAAAGCATTCGAAAACTCACTTGGAAGTAACTACTACGATGGCTGATTAATCGAAACCATAAATTTTTGTTCTAATACCTATAATAAAAATCTCTCACGGGATAAAGTTTCATCGATTTTAGAGGCAAGTAAATATTCTTCGAGGTATAGAATGAGGCTATTTTTACAGTCATTTAATTCACTTTAGCGAACGGTTTCCCTAAGAAATTTCCGGAAATGGTTTTGTTCTTTTCAGATTCTCATCGATAGTGTAAACGATATGGTTATGAATGCTCGGGGAAACAGGTAGTGATGTCATTCCATTGGCTAAATTAGGTTAAAAGTTACTGTGTTTCGGTTATTTTTGGATACGCTCTACCCTTTTTTCAATAATCATCGGATATTTATCAGTAACGACAATTTTTAAATAGAATCCGAGTTTTCTGTGCCTTTTTCAATCACTTATTTTATTTTCATTTGTTTGATCATCAAAATAGAAAATAACTAGTTTGTACCCAAGATATATGCTATTGTTTTCAAAAACACCAATATTGGTTTTATTACACAAGCTTACACCAACATTCCTCACATACGCTTTCAGCTCTGCGATTGTATGGCTCTTTTTGTGGTCTAGTCAGCTTCAGTTGATTATTATTTAAAAGTGCCTCTGCAACACTTTTTTTCCACAAGGAAACTGGTATTTTCACATTTGATAATTTTGTAATTGCACTCACAACAACATTGATTTTTGGCATTTAAAATGCTTATTTGTCGTCAATCATGTGGTCAATCATAACTCCCATACAACACAGAGCTGTAAATAATGAAGAATTTTACACAGAACTTAGCGATTTCGCGGTTTATGAATCACCTTCTTTATTTAATGGTTGGTTTGTTTGGCTTCGTCCTATTTCGTTATTGATTACTATTGAGTCAACAAGGAAATATTTTTGCGGTGCTTTATAGTGTCTTTTTACAACAAGTGCGGCGTGGTGTAGCCAGGGTGGTTCTACACCTGAACATCGGTGTGTAGACGAGTGAAAAAACGTTGAGAACTTGCAGGAAATTGACTGGAATTTGCGCAGACTTAACGAAGAATTAACTATCCACGAACAATGTGTAGCTGTTGCCGAGCAACAGAGCTTACTTTCCAATTCCAAGATGTGTTGGAGGCATCGGGTGCCGATGAAAATTAATACGAGTGTTGGGAAGTTAGGGTTATGCGAATGTAATAAGGGGCCATGCAGGAGCAAAAATAGAGTGTCACGCACCAAAGGCACTTGGTCTGAAGACGATAGAATTCCTTTGCACCAAATATTTCATTCGATGTATTGTTATACCACCCGACACTCGTACGAACACGTGATGAAGGAACAGGACCGACATCAACCTCAGAAACTCTCATCTGCGACTATCGCCGACCGATATAATTACTGTCGGGAAACTGTGGGATTATACCAGTTACACCGACAAAATTTAAAAGGCAAAATAGGTGGCCCAGGCAAGATAGCCCAGGTCGACGAAAGTAAGTTCGGGAAGAGGAAGTACAACAAAGGTTAGTTAAAACATACATTATAAACTTTACTCATTTAATTTTCGTTACCTAAACAGCAAAACATTGATTGTATCTTGAGTGTCCTAGGTGGTCTTGTGTCACACCATTGAATAGCGCGCGAGTGGAGGGGTGGGGGAGGGGTGTGGGGGACGGTTGTTCCTTCGCCTGCTGTTGTGCTATGCCTTTAGGCAACACTATTCAATGGTCTGACACAAGACCACCTATAACACTCAAGATACAATCAATGTTTTGCTGTTTAGGTAAAACAATTTTTTTTTGGAACTACTTGAACAAGTAACACAAAACTTTTAGTGCGACACATTGAGCGCAATTAGGTAATCGGCTTCATTGAAGATGGGAGTGAAGACTTACGTTTAGATGTCTGTCCTGATAATGTTAGGTCTGCCGAAGTGCTGCTACCTCTCATCCAGAAGCATCTCGCAGAGGGTTCCATCATCCACACAGACTATTGGAGAGCCTATGCTTGTCTTGCTGAACATGGATACATTCATAAAAAAGTAAATCATAGTGACCCTGACAATCCCTTTGTGGCACGTGATGGTATACATAGGTAGAGGCCCAATTTAGAGTGGTAAAGCAATACTTCAAAAAAGACAACTTGTACCAAGGTGAAGCCCTGTCTGATTACATCATGGAATATTTGTGGAGGAGAAGCATTAAGAAAGATAAGTAAGATGAATTTATGGTATTTATTGAGGCCATAAAATTCACATATGGTGTATAGTTTAGTGTTACTTTCTTCAACTCCAATTTTCCCATTTCTATCATCAGCCGCTTCAACAAATCAAGGTATGTTTCTCATTGATGTCATTTAAATTTGCAGTTTTTTGTATTTTTACTCGAATTGAATTCTATGTGCTAACCATACCTAAATTTGCAACCTATACACCTGGAAATAGCCTGTGATGCACAAAAATTGTGACAAGATTAAAACGAGAGCGTAATAAATACAGCAACAGACTATTTCACAATTGGCTGTTAGTTGATCCCATCTGGTGAAATAGTATGTTGGTGGCTTTATTGCTCTCTGTTCCTAATTTTATTGCGATATCACTACATTACTCTCATTACTGGGTAGCTCTGGAAGTATATGCTCTAAGTGTGTAAATTGTGAGGTTTTCATCAAACTTTGTGTTCCATGTCAGTTGTGGGAACCCTTAAAATATTAAAGTATATGAAATTTTTGCATAGTGTGTTCTAAAATTGTCTAAATGTAAGTTATATTTGACAAATTTTATTTAAAAATTTTCACAAAAAAAGTGGTTTCCTTGTGAAAAAAGTGTCGCGAAGGCATTTTTAAGGCTTTTCTGCCGTTTTCTGAAAATTTCGCAAAAATACGTCTGCACTGTTTTTTTACTTCAGCTTCTCTTACATGAATGTGACTATTTACTACCTAAACTGCAAATTTATTTCCTAATGTATTCCAATAGTGCTATACATAACTGACAATTTCCAATTTAGTTTCATTAGCGTACATGCTGTTTAAGACAGGATGTGACTACCTTTTAAAATGTATGCATTCGATTTTTTGACCTGAATTAGTACTACTTCTCCAAGTTACATGTTTTTCGTTTCTGAAAGGACAGTTATGAATTTATTTTTAGCTTTATCTATTATGACTTCCTTTTTTATGTTTATATTATTTTCAAAAATTCGCGGAAAATACAATTTTTAACATGTCATTGCTTCTTGTTCTGTTCTGTATTTAATAGTTGGCAGATGTTCTTTTTCTTGCAGCTACATTCCGTTTTTATACTTTGAGGTTATTATTCTCTTCAAACACATTGATTATGTTTCAATTTTGGAAATATTTTATATTTGTGATAAGACTTCTTACTACTCGATTTTGGTAATTCCTCCCTTAATATTAGATAGCAATTTTCTCGTACCTCCTAATCTCGTATGGCATCAGTCCTCCCCTTCATTCCCCTACCGACATTGTCTAAATGGCCGCAACATAAGTTAAATATTTCGAAACTGTGCAACCTATATAAGCTATAAATTAATCTTCTATAATAAAAATTAATTCCCCGAGTAAACAAATTGGTGACAAAAACTAATTTCTCGAACTCCCGATTTTGAACAAAAAATACCAAAAATTCGATCCATATTTAGAAAATATTTTGTTCCGTGCGTCATTTTTTTCCCGCAGTTTTCATACCAATCGGATGTAAATACAAGGTTTTTTCTTGAAAAAAATGACAGAAGTTTGTAAACGCAAAACCGCTCGAGAGAGATATCCTGTTTGTTAGACAATACACCTCTCTCTCACCTGTCTTGGCGATATTGTGCCGATAGGCTGCTCAGTTAGTATCCGGTGACGTGAGTGCGTTGTTCAATTGGCAAAAGGACTATACAAGGGCGCCAGGCCACAGTTAACAAGAAAAACGACAAGATAACGAAAATTTACAATTTATTTTATTTAATTACAAATTATCCAATTTTTGTATTAGTTAAGTTGGTAACAGAGAACAAAATTTAAAGCAATCGAGGTATATAAAAACTGTCAGAGTGAAGTTACAAACAAAACAATCTATAAATTCTTGCCTTACAATATTCTCGGTAGGAATGCCTTTCCGTTGGTGGGTATGCTGTCCAAGGTCCTGATCCTGGAGCTATATGCCAACCAGCAGCTGGGGTTCCAATAACTCAGGGCGGCCAGGAGTTGCCACTGTCCTACCAGAGGACAAGTCGAATCAGGTAGTAATGACAGAGTTCTGCTCACTAGATATGAAGCTAGTGGTTCCGTATCTGGGCACTCTTAGCCCCAGTTGATGACATGCATGTAAAAAAAATATTTGCCAATTAGAAATAGCCCTTAGAGTATCGATACTGAATTTTCCCCCTGAATAGTATAGGCGTATATATGCTCTATAGGATCGGTTCGGCACGTGTATGAGGTGAGGCACCCTACCTTAGTTTTCCCTAACTTCTTCACCCTAAATTTACTATTTGAATACTACCAAAAATGAATGAAAAATACTTTAACTAATAAAAGTAAATTTGAAATGCTTCAAATTATAGGTAAAAATAGATAACGATAAGACTTAAGGTAAATTGCAACTGCTAGTTATAGTTTCAAATTAATTTAGATTTAAATAACAAATCAATTATTAATTACAGGTAAAATTTAACAGTAAATCAGGTATATAAATAACTACGTTTGAGAGCTAATAATGTGTTTAAAGATAATGGTATAAAAAATATATATATTCAAGATCTAATGTGCCTTCTAATCCGACAAACCGTTCGACGACTGAATGAAAGCGAATTTCCTCCGAGATAATGGGAAAACTCAGTACTCTAAATTAATATCAATGTACGGTACTTTAAAAATGATAAGGTAATATACGATAAAAATGATTATTGCATCTATATTCATAAATATAAAAAAAAATCAGATGTGAAATCTGGTCATAAATATTTCCCCAAGTTAAACAATTAAAATAAAGAAAACTAGGCGTAGCAAAATGCTTTAGCTCAGAACCTACTTGGCTCTCTACTGCAAACTCAGAGAAAGGAAATTAAAAATTTAAATGTGATTTATCTAACAACATATTTAACAAAGCAGAAAAGCAACCAAATCTGGGCCAATGAATACTGAAAGACCAGCGAGTGACTTAAAAAAAATAATATATTTACTGGTATATCTATATGTAAATCAAATTCAATAACATAGAAATATATATATATATGAAATACTGAACGAAATGCAAAGAAAAAAAAAGAAATTTTAAGTTACTCACATGATCATTCCCAGTTACAGTCCAACCCAGTTGGAAAGCTTCGTCAGCTACTAAATTCAGGCTCACAGGAGACCTCGTCTAGTGGATCAATTTGTCCTTTCCTGATCCTTGGTAGATATCGTCAATCAAACTCTCCAGATTCACCAATACCTAAAAATGCAAAAGAGGCCGGCAATAATTGTTCTCTTTTTCCTTTATTTTTTGTTATCACGATACGTGTGAAATCTCTAGCAACTAACTAACGATTGCTTATCGATGCCAACTATGTCGCAGATGCAAAGCAAAAAAAAATACAAAAAAAATAGTGAACCACGCAGTTAAGCCACCAACTATTTATCGTTGCAAGAAAACGCGGTATATCGATATTAAGATGAACATGAAACCAGATTCACCCAAAAATTATTTCCAAAATTATTAATAGATACGATAAAATATGCACTATAGCCGATAAAAAAACTATAAAAAAATTCATTCGATAAATCAAATGATAACGATAAGTTAAATCTGCTTAATTAGAATCAAAGTTACGGTAATAAGGAAAAACGATAAATTAAGCAAATTCTAGCAGATATTTTCACGATAAAGATAAAGAATTTTCCCAATAAAAAAATAAACTCAGAGCGAAATTCTCCTACATACCGTCTTTCCCGGCGGTCGAAACAGAAGAGAAGCAAAAATCTCCTTCGACAAGCGTTTATCCCACTTGTATAATGAAAAAAGTGGGGAAAGGAAATGACATGTTAAAATTTCAAATTTTATTGAGCGCAAAAGCAGGAATATTAATCAATAGTTGGTCAATACAGGAATTAATACAAGATAATTTCGATAAAAGAATAAAGCAAAATTTTACTAATTAAATCATAGATAAAATTTTATTAATGACAGTTTCCTTCTTCCCAAGAAAATTATATTTATTTAATATTTCCAGTTTGGACGGAAATTACATCAAACTAGCACGTGATGTTCGTTCTGTCAAGACATTACCGCGCCAAATCAAAGGACAGAGTTGGACTTAGAATACCTTCCAAAGGAATTAACTGTGATTTAGCAATTAAAAGCGAAAAAAAGCGATTGCATAAGCGAATAAAATAGGAGTATTTACTTACGTGTTTATTTATTAAGGTAAAGACACTGTTTTATTACGGTAGAACTCAGTTCAAAAAACGATATAATTAAAAAAGTGATTTGAAAAATATAAAAGGCAATTTATTAATGCGACAAATATTAGTAAATATCAATGTAACGGGGAGAACGGCAATTTACCCGTTACAAGTTGACGCATGCTCACTAAAAAATTTTTAATATGAAAAAGCCTAATCAATAGTGGATCAGCTGATTACGCCCCATACAAATAAATTAAATTGTTTTGCAACAAAAATTTTAAAACTCACAGAAAACTGGTATCAATACTACACGATTCATTTATTTATACTTTTCGTCTTAAATTTGAAAGTAGATGTCTTTTCTCAATATGACTGAAATTTCCTGAATATCACAGTTTATGACCAATATTTATTGATCATTGACACTTTATTAAATAAACACATAGAGTGTCTTGGTTTTGAACCCAACCTCATCTTTTATCAATCACAAGTTCATTTTATTATTTCCGACTGCATACAAGCATTTCCGCACTTTCAGATGGCAAACCTGAACCGATTACTTCGATAATAATGTATCAACGGTATTTAGCGGGAGCGTATCCCGAATTGCCGGCAGTAACGTGTTTAGTGTAGGTGATAGAAATTTTTCAAATGGAAAATGATGTTCGAGGTTGAAAGCACAACCAACATTACAGGGAAACGATTTAGTATGTGTTAGGTTCAGTTTATATAGTAACATTGTGAGTTTAAACATTTATTTACCAAAATAATGTCATAAGTAAAAAAATAACTTTATTAATTAAAATTGTATTATTATGAAACAGGAATAGCCCAGGCAATAGAATTACGAGAAAAGTAAGACTAAATTGTGTAGTGAATATATTTGATTGCAATAAAAGCAAGGTTGTAAGAAGTTAGAAGCCAAGGACTTGTGGAAGTAAGAACAATAAGTGTCCGTTTTAAAACAAAATCTAGTTGCAAATTTTAATTTTCATTTTTTACCCTTTACTAAGTACCTGAGTGACTCGTAAATTCAAGTTTTCATCGGAAATAAACTAATTTAATTACAGTACTGCAACATTTTTTAAAACAGTCTCTATAATAATTCCACTTCATAATATATTTCAATCTCAGTGAATGTGTAATTTCTTATGTACTATCTATATAAAACTATTGTTAAGGGCTAAAGAATATTCAAGCTTTATAAAAATAATTCTACTCCTGTATATATTTCAACAATTGTGAACCATCCTGTATATGTCACGGCTTATAGGCTACTCAATAAAATGTTTGGTTTCACTTAAGTGAAAGTTACATCAGTGTATTTATTTTAATATACCTAATAGTAAAATAATATGATTGTGACTGCTGCATCTATTGTATTTTAAATACATGAAGGCTTGTTCAAAATGATATTTCAAGATGGCCTTTACCAATACTGCTCTGAGTTCTGTTTCGTACAATAAATATTTCTTCTTGAGCAGAAAAATCAACAAAAATGCTTCAACCTCAAGCGATACCGCATCATATATTCAATCACCGCGAAATCCATTGTAGATCTGCCAACACTAATAAAATATATATCCTTGTGAAAGACCATTATTTTCTTTGTTCGAATTCCCTTTAGCTGTTACAAATCAAATCAACTATTCTCATATATATTTATCATTTTATCTAATCCAGCTCCGAGATAAAAAAACTCGGACATATGTATGTCAATCAAATAGTAATTAAAATGTAAATTCCTAATGGACCTCATGGCTCCTGTCTGAATAGAGTATAATGGACGGAAATAGATCTGTGAAGGCGCAATCAATCGATTCAATTCGGGTCACCGCTAACATTTGGAGCAGGTGTGTTGCTTTATGCTGTGTGTGCACAGATGTGAAAATTTCTACGACGCTTTTTCAGCAAACTTGCTACTTGTTTGCTTTTTAAACAGTTTCAGCGAAGTTGAGCGAGAATTGTTGAACGAAAGAGTTGTGATATTGTTTCTTTCTACATAAACACAGTTCTTTAAAAAGTAAGTCTTAAGCAATCTAATGTTAACTATATTGTCTCAGGGAGTATTTAAGACTTGCTGAAGAAGCTGGGAGACTTTCCTAAGTTTCAGCTAGATTTTAGCAAAATTTTAAATCTGTTTCACGAAAAATTATTCACCAGATTTGAATGGCAGAATTATTGGTACTGGTAAAAACTGGGGGACCTTTACATACTATAATTTTCTATTGAAATAAAAATGCCCAAATATTTGTATCTGCATTAGTATACTGTTTCCCCCGAAAATGGACAAAAGAGTTTATAAAGGACGCCTACACCATAATTTCCCAAAATGTTTGAAAATCTCCTATTATATCTCGATATTTATAGGAAAAGTAGCTATCCCGTTTTCCTATAAATCGGCGTTTTCTCGTCTAGTCAAGCTCACGTGAAAAATGCATTTACTTAATTCACATTAGCACTTCACCACTCTTAAAAGATGTAAAAACTAAAAAGAGTAAATATATATATATATATATATATATATATTGTTTTTAAGTTTTCGGGGGCACTAAATGTATTAGGTGGTTTCCGGGAATTCATCCGCGTAGTTGATAACTGATCCCTGCCGGGATCGATGGTAACATGACGAGGTTTCGGCAGGGTCACATCTGCGCTCTTCAGGTCGGTTCGCATAATTCTCGTAGCCTTCTGCTTTCGCTTCTAGTTACTCGAATACTGAGATTTTCAGGAGCGCGCTCCTTCAAACATGCTAAAAACATTAATTTTTAATTCCCCACGAGATATTAATGTGAGTATACCACAATCTTTTCCCAGAAGAGACATCTCTAACTCTAATACAGTACCAATGCATGTGTCATTACCGTATATACCTGAAAATTCTGAACATTAATCACAATATAATTATTGACTATAAATCAATCAAAACGTTTCAAAATTATTTTACAAAATAAAAGACAAAACTCCCAATCACAAACAGTCAAATGTAGTGTATTGTGTAAATTGTAATAACTGTGAAGCTAAATATGTTGGTCAAACATCAAGAATACTCGAAGGAAGAATAATTTCTCATGAAAGTGATATAAGACTTGGCAAAGATAGCTGTGCTCTTGCTATACACTGCCATAATAACAACCATACCGCAGATTTTGATAACGTAAGCATATTAGAACAAGAAAAAAACATTTTTAAATGAAACTCTCTAGGATGGTTTACATTAACAACCAATCCAACAGCATAAACAAGAGAACCGATTTACAAAAATTAAATATTATCTATTGTGGCTTATTAGTTAAAGAAACCCAAATTTCACAGAATGTCTTATTAAACAATTTATTATCCTTAACGACGGATTAAGCATAACTTATTACTAAATTTATTTTTCTGTAATTATTTTTTATTACAAAATTTTTATGTTTTCAACATTTTGCATTTTGGTATCTATCTTTTGCAACTCACTATAATTTACTTATCAACTGACTTTAAATCATTATAATGTCAGTCAATACGTCTAACATTATGAGAGCTTAATAATTTGTTATATATTAATATGAACTCGTAAGATATGCTCCCGTTTATCCTCTGGATCTGCCAGTTTTGACAACAAAACCTCACATATCGTAAGTTGTAATTAATTTAAATCTACTATTACTTACTGTTAATTTTACGTAACTTCCAGTTTGAACTGAAGAAGGAATAAATTTGTTCCGAAAACTTTTCAGAAAGTATTATGTAAGGTTTAGAATCGTCAAATAGATACAGCATTCCCTGAGAAAATATTCAACCAACCTATGCAAGCGTAAAACATTGTTGTAAAAACATTTTATCCGTTATTCGGGGTTGGAAATAGGGTTAAAATTATTTTCACTGTGAAGATCTGTGAGAAAAATAAATTCACCTGACCAAATTCCTTTGTTCTCCAACAGAAGCGGATTTAAAATTTTTGAAACGTTTTGTGATAATTTTGTGAAAAGACTATATTTAAATTTTTTTTTTGTTTTTCAAAAACACTTTTCACCCATTATGAGTGATGAAAATAGAGGTAAATTTCAAAACAGCTACATTTTAGCATTGTAATGAAGAAATTAATTAGCAATTTTGGGAAGACGACTTAATTCCAAAAACAGTCAGAATTAAAAAAAATAGATATAAGATTTTAATTCTCATTAACAAATTAGCTGATCTATAAAGTAAGATTGAAAATCCTGTGAAGAAATCCCAATTTCAGTTCAATACTTGGATCAAATACAATACAAATACATCAATACATGTTTTATGTCACATAAAAATAAATGTATGTGCCATAATTTCACTTATTTATCCTAGATATATATACCTATATCTTTTTTTTTTCAAATATTCACTTTACAAAACTGTTCAAAACATATAGGTATGAATCAAAATTTAAAAAATACATTTGCTAAATCTACTAATATTTAACAAAACTACAACATATTAGATTAATGGGCGTTAAAACTTAGAAAATATGATTTAATTAAGTTTTAAATCATTTCGGATATACTAATGGGATTATGGAGCTGCAAAAATCCAAATCTATAAACTAAGTGAAACTTACTGAGTTGACTGCCTGAAATTCCGTTTTAATTAATATCTATGTTATACTCGTCATTGCCATCAATATTTTTTGTTCTGTAGTAGTTTATAGGACATTCCAAATATGATACGCCACAATAAGAATTCGCCGACAACTACTTTAGTAATGTTGTATTAATATCGGAAACTAAGCGGGTAAATATCAGGAGGTACGAACACTTGAAGATATTTGAAACCCTGTGGCTGGCAGGGATTGTGTTCAGGTGGACTTTGACCTCTCAATTTTGCACCTATTTTGCAGAATACTTATTTTATTGTAATTGCCGTATTTTATCGTTTTCCTATATTTATATAAACAATCATAGAGAAAATAAAAGAAGTAAATTCAAAACTTTTTTTGTTTCTACGTTTACAAAAATAAAGTAAGTAGCATGTTTTTGTATGTTTTTTATACGCAAGTATAATATTTCATTTTTATTTCTAGTACTGCCTTCAATTCAATGAAAAAAATGAGGATATTTCTGAGCGTGGGTTTTGCTCTACATAATATATAAAACATTTATATATATATATATATATATATATATATATATATATATATATATATAACCGACTTCTACCTTTAACTAAAAAGCTAAAAATAATTATAACAAAATACAACTCTAGCAAATAAATAACACATTCAATGTTGTTAGGTACCTACCCAGGAAGTAAAAAATGTAAACATTAAAAGGTGCTCATTCTGTACAAATTAATTACCTACCAATCTAGTATATTTTTGCAGTCGGTGCCAAGCAACAATCAAGTTTGATGAATTAGTAGATAAGTACGCAATGAAAGATTTTAGATTTGCTTGGCACCGGCTTCAAAATATACTAGATTGGTAGGTAATTAATTTGTACAGAATGAGCACCTTTTAATGTTTACATTTGTTACTTCCTGAGTAGGTAACTAACAACATTGAATGTGTTATTTATTTGCTAGAGTTGTATTTTATTATAATTATTTTTAGCTTTTTAGTTAAAGGTAGAAGTCGGTTATATTTTTAATGTTTTATTTTCAACTTTTTAGTTTTTTTTTGAACTCAGGTAGTTTTCAACCTTTATTTTTTATTTTGTATGTATAACCTTAATAGACAGAACCAGGTAACATAGAAAGCCTCAACATTACGCAATGATACTTTCTCATTTAAATTGACAGGTAAATCTTTACGAACAAAATGTACTAGTACGCGTTGACTTAATAATCCCAAAATGTATTTATGCCTTATGGACTACGCCATGTAACTTTTTTCAACTTTTTTGAACAACCCTGTATAGCTATAGATAAATCCACTCCAACCTATGTACCAACCATCCTGTACATACGACTGCGCACGGACAAGCATAAATTTGTTAGCTGCCTTCTGTAAAGTATAGGACAGAGTAGAATCCATCCCATATTTACGGAGTCAAATCCGTCCTATATTTCAACCATAGTCTATAACTCCTTGTGGGCTACCCCATAAAGTATTTCATGTTTAACATTTTATATTATCGCCCTGTGTAACATTAATTCCTCTCCACACTTTATGCAACTTCTTATGGGCTATAAAAGAAACAATTTTTTAATCACACTGTATAAATATAATTCAACTCCAGCATATATTTCAACCATCCTGTATATGATTTGATTATGTCCACATCATATAACAGTTTTTTAATCACCCTATATAATTTTAATTTCACATTTCTTCCAACATTTTTATACCACCAAACGTCCAGTCCACCCTATATTCCAACCATCCTGTATATACGGCTACCTACGGACCACTATCATTCTAGTCCGTCCTATATTTCAATCTTCATATAAATGCAACTCCTTCTACCACTTTACTTTGTGATGTTGTTTGCTATAACTAAACACCCTGTCTATAAACCCACCAATTAGCAGTTTAAAGTTTGACATGTGTTGTCACTGATTTTTTTATTAGGCCGGGAGAATGTGACAACCAAATGCACAGTCTTCGCAAAATGGAAAAATTTGCATTTAAATAGGTATTTGCCTGGTATACAAACAAAACGAGCTTGGTACTCATTGATTTAAGGAGCCGAAAATACTATGCCTTACTACCTATATGCTTGAGATGTACATAGAAAATGATCAAATTCGCAATTAAAATTTCCAGTGCCTAAAATTACCGCACTATTACCTTGGACTTAAAATATTTATGAGGAAATGTCCGTTATGTCATTTCGATGAAATTTTTGATAAGAATTTTGGAATTTTCGGCGATTTTCTGCAAAACTGCAAGTGGCACGTCGCAGAAAAGTATATGAGATCACCTAAGGATCTTCCTTAGTAGATTAAACGTTAAAAAACTATACACATCTATAAGGAGTTATCGAAAAATCGACTAAAATATTAGGGATATTGGTCGATTTCCATGCACGCATGTGTTCATTCACAAATTTTATCACTTTATCAATAGAATTCTTTCCCAAAATTTGAAGTTTCACCAATCCGGATATATACTCTATTAAACAAGACCATATTCATACAAAAAGCTGCACCATAAGAGAAGAAATCAGGTAACATACATACAAAAAAAAGCGAAAAAATACGCGACGAATTGATAACCTCCTCCTTTTTGGAAGTCGGTTAAAAAATATAGTGGTTTTCCCATATCATCTAGTTCTCGGACTCCACTGTCATATTTCTTGAGGTTGTTTTTTGCTTTTGAATAAAAATGTTGTCAATTGTCATTTGCAAATAATCTATCTGCATATCAGATTTTCAAATCCCAACAATGGTGATAAACGATGAAACAAAATTCTATTATACAGGGAATATAACTACTTGTTTGCACAATCTGTTTCTAAATCAGACCTTACTTGAAACAAGATTTTCGTACAATAAAATTCATCATAATATTTTCGGGCAAGTTACTTCTTAAAGTTTGAATTAAGGACGATATTAATTCTCAATAAAATTGAGGTTGGGTAAAGGTTGGTAACCGCTGAAAATGTCTTAAACTGGGAGTTATCGTGAAGAGAGAAATTTTGGAGTGATCTTGAATTTGCCCCTTGAAGATGAATTTCATTTTTAAATGGAGGATAAGAAATGTTCATTGCTTGCGTATAATTTGGGTTTTGAGCATGGAAATTGAACGAACAGGAAATACTGTGATCAAATGTAACATTGAAGAATGATCCCTAAACATTCTCAAATTATAATGGCTGATATCCATTAAGTGTAAAGTGTGAAAATTTGAGATGTAGAGACAATTGGCCAGTAGTATTTTTAATTTGTTCCAAAGGTGATGGTTACAGCTGAATTCACGGTGTTTTAGAGAAATAATTTGTTTATGGTGATTTCTACGACTATTTGTTCTTTGAACAAAACAATAACTATATAGTCTTAATAAAATGAAATACTATTTACTTGAAATTTACGAAGTCGGAGTAATAAATTTGTCTAGAATTATTTTTATTATTTATGATGCCTAAACCTTGTGTAAAAAGTGTATAGGCAAATAAAATTTAGCAAGGCCGCAATGAACATAGTATTCATTGTTTAACAACAAATCGATCTTGTGTTCAGTTCGAAGGACAACTCCAATGTGCAAATCAGATACAAAGGAGGAATCCAAAAACTTTTTTTTTTCTACCACAAAACTTATTCAACCCTATTCAACACAAATAGTTGACTCACTGTCAACGTCAAGGTCACTCCATGACTTTTCGATCCATCTTCTACAGTTTTTTATGGTTTGATAGGAAATAACACCATACGTAAGAAACACATAAACTGTATATTCAAATAATCAAATCGTTTCAGTCTTAATCTGACTGTTGAAGACATTAAAATCTGTATGAAATATAAACAATTTTACATGACAAATTTCACGAATTGTCGTTCCTTTGTGTAATTTTTGTGTTCATTTATACGTATATTTTGAGTTCTAGGTTCCAATGTAAAAATGTATTATATTCGCAAGAGACTTTATAATTGTTGAGTGGTTTTAGTTGCTTCTACTTTGGATATAATTGATTTTAGTGTATTTCTTGTTAAAATGTTGTTTTGACATTAAATCTTTGTCTTACTATCTTCAGTTTTTTTGACAGACATTATAGATAGAATTTTGTAGAGAAATTACCCTCAGCAATACTTGTTGCAATTAATTTTGTTTATTGAATTTATTGTCATCAGAACATTTTTTCATATGGTACTTTTAGTAATATTTTTCTTTTCTTCATTTGGGTGACTTGAATTGAAGTTGAAATCTCTGTTTTTGTGAGTCGGTTGGCTATAAACTGTTTCAAATATGAAATCATTATTTTTTATTACTATAGAATTTGTCTTATTATTTCATTTTTCATAAAATCGGTTTAATCATTTTAATAACAGCATACAGTAAATTATTGTAAAGTCACCACCGATAATCTTGTTGTTTCTGTTCTGTGTAAGAACCACTTCCGGTATTGGAAGAACAATTTTCCACAAAACGATCAGCTTGGCATTCTCCTAAACGCTTAATATGGCAGCTAAGCGATTCCACAAAATTTGTAGATCAAAATAAAACGCCTACATACCCAGAAACACACAACCGGTAGATAAACTTTAATAAATTTCATTAGTTATGCTCCTGCTTAACAATCTGGAAGGCATTGATAGCAACACTCTCTGGAGGTACCACCCACCGCACCGGATGTTCGTTTGATTTACATGCTGAAAATTTGCGGTGCGTCTCCATATTGTAACAACTTCTCGATATCGGTGTTTGTATACATCGCACGATAATTTGATTGTGACAGGCGAACTGGCGTTAGGCTTTTACATTCATTATGAACATAATGACGGTGAAGCCTATCGAACCAAGTGAAAAGGAATTTCCTTCTATGTTCCAGAATATTCAATTATGTCACGAGTTTATTAAGGGCGTTCTTTGAAGGAGAGGAACTGATCGCAGTGACTTTTCCAAGGACAGGTTTCCCGATTGTTAGGGAAATGGTTTCTCAATTAGTCAAGTGGAAAATTTGTACTTCAGTAAGCAGATACTTGTTTATTGTCTTGTTACATGTGCTTATCGGAACTGCTTAGGAAAACATTTTCACTTTTCCAAAATAGGAAAAAGTTGTTTGACGTTTAATCTATAGCAAAATATATTTTTTCAAAAAAAAAACGTTGTATTTAAACCATCTATCGGATAGAACTACTACTAAAGGATAGTACCAGGCAAGTTGATGAACTGGGTTTTGTATTTTTCATTTATACACATTTAATGAATCAATATAATTTAATTTTATCAAATGAGTATGCAAATTATTTTTGAACGTGAATTAACAGACTTAGTATTAAAAACAACACAAAAACCTATTATGATAATTTCATTTTTAATTACAACCAACCAACAATTATATTGTAATCAAATGTAAAAATCAGGAAATAATATAAATACCAAATGTATCATATCATTACTTTTGGAAAAATTCAGAATTTTGCACATATAAAAAAAACATAGTATTAAACTTTTAATATTATTGAATTTTCATAAATGCAAGAATATCTCTAATTTGCGTAACTACCAAATAGATTTAAAATATGCAATTCTTTTAATTCATTTTTCACAGATATCAGTCTTACGAAAAGCTTTATGATTTTAATGACTACAAAAATACCAAAATTCAGTGTTTTTTTTAATCAAATTACTACTACCTACTGCAATTGTTAGATCAACAACATTCTACCAATGAAGACATTTTCTTGTGTGTTTTAATAAATTGTTAAAAGTGCTAATAGTCATATCTATATCTAATTTTTTTCCAATTTGTTTTCCAAATTTTGTGTCTAATAATTTCGAACTTAAGGGCGGACCGGTCGATTTTTTCAGTTTTCCCCCCAGAAGTACCCCTAAAATTTAAATTTTGTCATTTACGTTTCAGAGAAAATTGCTGTGATGTGAACCCTAAAAATACTTGAATTGTAAGAAAAAATATATATATAGCATTTTTACTTTGTTGCAAAGTCTTGTTTAAAACGCTTTGCTAGGCTTCAGTCAATTTTAAATAATTTTTCACGTACATTTAGTTTGGTTAAAATACAATAATTTGATATCATGTAGCTCATATGATGCATAAAAATGAGACTTAATATTATCATTTTTTGTTGTAACTAGTGCATCCACCAGAATTTTATATACTAATAATAGATTTGGTTTTCCTTCAATATACCTCGTTTTATTTCGATTGTGGTGTTATTGCCCAAAAAAACATAAAAGTAATCAAGAATATGCCACAAACAACGTTTAGAAGACAACTAATAATACTGTTTTTAAATTAATCCTTTATTGAATAAGTAACTGTGTTTTTAGTTCTTTACACTATAATCTATATATAAATAGGCTAAGACAAAACGATTAGGTACCATTTTCTCCTCTGTTTCTCAACCGATTTTCTTCATTTTTGTTTTGTTTAGTAGCTACGGACGACCTTCAGTGCAGAATGCTAATCTTAATTTATAATATTGGTTCATTCATTAAATAAAATATAATAAAAATTCATTATTTACGTCAATAATGTCAATGCCAAACAAATGAATGTGCCGCGTGCCGCTGCCGCCAGACTCAAACCATTGAGTAATTATATATAGACAGACCAATGCTATTATATACTTAGAGCATGTACTTCTGGAGGTGGCATGCAAGCGTTGTTATTGTTTAGTGGGTATAGTAATCGTTGAATATCATAATTATACAGGGCGATTCCAGATATGTTAGAAATAATTTTTTTAATGGGTGGCACATAAGCAGTTGCATATTTAGGGTGTTTAAAATATAGAGTAGAATGCAATTATAACTAATAAAATAATTATATAGGGAAGCCCATTAGCGGTTGAATTTACAGGGTTCTTGGAATAGAAGGTGCAGTAAAATTACAGGGTGGTGCAAAAAATGTTATACATAGATGCATATACAGGGTGGCAAAAATGGAAATGCAACATTTCGTAACCCATAAGCAGTTGTATATATAGTTAAGATGAAATATAGGGTAAGAGGAATTATAGATATACAGGATGGTGATAAAAAATGTTAGAATAGGAAATGATTTATAGAGTAGACCACGAAGAGTTCCATATATATAATGATTGAAATATAGGTCGGAGTAGAATTATAGTTACAGAAGATAATTAAAAATTTCATAAACAAAAAGAGTAAATATGGTGGGTCATAGGCAGTGGCATATACAGAATGGTTTACCCGGTGGTTGAAAAATGTTAAAAAATATTATGCGTGGTCCATAAGCAGTTGCATATACAGGGTGGTGGAAATATATAATCAGATGGAATTATTATAATGAGGATTTTAATAAATGTTAGAGAATTGAGTGCATTATAGCTATACAGGGGTGCTAGAAAAAATAAATATGTAGGGTAGCCCATTAGCAGTTGAATTGTTGTCATATATAAGAATTACGAATTTGAACACAAATAAAGTTCTATGAATTATATCTGAAAAAAAACTTGAATTTCGCTAGGATAGAATGTCACGATAAAATTTTCATGTTACTTAACCTGCCAGAGATATTGACACAATTGGTCGAATTTCGACCACTGGGCGACAGCTAGTTATATACAATACAGATATTGGAATTTCCAAAATTTGAATTATTTGTTAAACATTTATTTCATGATTTTATAGGGCAGAATAGCTTTAAACAAAAATACATTTTTTATTGATACTGTCGATTCATTATATTAAATATGCCAATATAGAGGATGAGTTTTTTTGATGTTCAGTATGGGGATCTCGGAAACTAACGGAGATAGAGCAATGGTTAAATTGGGAAAGATTTGCAGTTTTAATGGCCCAATTAATTGACACTTTCGGATTTTTGTACTAGATACTAGATATTTTGAAAAACCGAAATTCTGTCGATTTAGTCAAATCCCTTTAGCCATTCCATTCAAAAAAAGATCAATTTGTGTCATATCTCGAAAACGAGAGCTGTCACGCAAACGAGGACATGACAATCATATTCGGGATACAATTCCCTTCAATTTTGAGATTTACCTTTTTTATATAAAATCGAAAACAAAGGAGCTAGAGGGATTTGACTAAATCGACAGAATTTCGTTTTTTCAAAATATCTAGTAAGCTATGAATTTTTACAAAAATCCGGAATTGTCATTAAATTGGGCCAGTAAAACTGCAAATCTTTCCCAATTTAACTCTCCGCTAGTTTCCGAGATACCCATACTGATCTTAAAAAAAAACTCACCCTGTATAAATGAGTTTGGATTATTAAAACACTTTAACGAAATTTATACAAGTGTTTAATAAAAAATTAACAGTATGCTTTTTAAAGCTGAAATAGATCGAATTACTAGTCAAATTACATGGAAAATATAAAAAACTGAATAAGTACAATATTTAATAGTTTTTAACCGACTTCCAAAAAGGAGGAGGTTATCAATTCGTCGCGTATTTTTTCGCTTTTTTTTATATGTATGTTACCTGATTTCTTCTCCTGTGGTGCACCGTTTTTGAACGAATTTGGTCTTGTTTAATAGAGTATATATCCGGATTGATGAAACTTCAAATTTTGGAAAAGAATTCTATTGGTAAAGTGATAAAATTTGTGAATGAACACATGCGTGGAAATGGACGAATATCCCTAATATTTTAGTCGATTTTTCGATAACTCCTTATGGATGTGTATAGTTTTTTAACGTTTAATCTATTAAGGAAGATCCTTAGGTGATCTCATATACTTTTCCGCGACGTGCAACTTGCAGTTCTGCAGAAAATCGCAGAAAATTCCAAAATTCTTATCAAAAATTTCATCGAAATGACATAACGGACATTTCCTCATAAATATTTTAACTCCAACGTAATAGTGCGGTATTTTTAGGCACTGGAAGTTTTAATTACGAATTTGAAAATTTTCTATGTACATCTCAAGCATATATGTAATAAAACATAGTATTTTCGGCTCCTTAAATCAATGAGTACCAAGCTCGTTTTGTTTGTATACCAGGTAAATACCTATTTAAATGCAAATTTTTCCATTTTACGAAGACGGTACTTTTGGTTGTCACATTCTCCCGGCCTAATAGAAAATTCAGTGACACATGTCAAACTTTAAACTAGTACTTGGTGGCTTATAGACAGGGTGCTTAGATATAGCAAACAAAATCACAAAGTAAAGTGGTAGAAGGAGTTGCATTTATATGAAGATTGAAATATAGGACGGACTAGAATGATAGTGGTTCGTAGGCAGCCGTATATACAGGATGGTTGGAATATAGGGTGGACTGGACGTAAAAAACGTATAAAAATGTTGAAAAATATGTGAAATTAAAATTATATAGGTGATTAAAAAACTGTTATATGATGTGGACATAAGCAAATCATATACAGGGTGGGTTGAAATATATGCTGGAGTTGAATTATATTTATACATTGTGAAAAATTATTTCTTTTATAGCCCATAAGAAGTTGCATAAAGTGTGGAGAGGAATTAATGTTACACAGGGCGATAACATAAAATGTTAAAAAGGAAATAATTTATGGGGTAGCCCACAAGCAGTTATATACCATGGTTGAATTATTGGACTGATTTAACTCCGTTAATATAGGATGGATTCTACTCCGTCCTATAGTTTACAGAAAGCAGCTAACAAATTAATGCTTGTCCGTGGGCAGTCGTATGTACAGACTGGTTGGTACATAGGTTGGAGTGGAATTATCTAGTTATACAGGGTTGTCAAAAAAAGTTGAAAAAAGGTTACATGGCGTAGTCCATAAGGCGTAAATATATTTTGGGTTTATTAAGTCAACGCGTACTAGCACATTTTGTTTGTAAAGATTTACCTGTCAATTTAAATGATAAAGTATCATTGTGTAATGTTGAGGCTTTCGATGTTACCTGGTCCTGTCTATTAAGGTTATACATACAAAATAACAAATAAAAACTAAAAAGTTGAAAATAAAACATTTTTAAAAAAAATATAACCGACTTCTACCTATAACTAAAAAGCTAAAAATAATTATAACAAAATACAACTCTAGCAAATAAATAACACATTCAATGTTGTAAGGTACCTACTCAGGAAGTAAAAAATGTAAACATTAAAAGGTGCTCATTCTGTACAAATTAATTACCTACCAATCTAGTATATTTTTGAAGTCGGTGCCAAGCAACAATCAAGTTTGATGAATTAATAGATAAGTACGCAATGAAGGATTTTAGATTTGCTTGGCACCGACTTCAAAAATATACTAGATTGGTAGGTAATTAATTTGTACAGAATGAGCACCTTTTAATGTTTACATTTTTTACTTCCTGGGTAGGTACCTTACAATATTGAATGTGTTATTTATTTGCTAGAATTGTATTTTATTATAATTATTTTTAGCTTTTTAGTTATAGGTAGAAGTCGGTTATATTTTTTTTAATGTTTTATTCTTATCTCAAAGAGCGAGCATTAGACAGTGTACCAAGAAATTAATATATGATATAAAACATAGTTGTGAAGATTCCTAATTACTGTGAAAAAATACAACAACATTTTTAAGGAATAATCAGGTTTAGTAAAAATCTTTATTGATGAGTACTTTTTTTCGTATTTTTCGAATCAACTAAGTGAAATTCTGTTAAAAACGAAAAAAAGTTTATCTGGTAATGTCCTTACATAATTGTACATTGTTACTTATTTTATATATCAATGATTGTATTCAATTATGTAAGACATGTTAATACTAAAATGTTTGCAAACTGCACAGTTTTGTTTTTAGCTGGTAAGTGGTCTTTAAAATCAACTGTCTGAAGATTTTTTTCTAAAAGTAAATTAAGTAAATTAAATTGAAATAATTTGTTTGCTATTACGAATGAAAAGCGAGTAAACCAAATTTAGAACTAATAATAATAATTTGTGCAACACGCCAAAAACACTAAGAATAATATGTTACAAATCATATTCTGAACTGTAGTAAATAATGGTTTATTGTTTAGTTATATGAAAAATACATTTTGTGTATTGATGTTTCTTGAACATTTGTAGTTTATTTCATCTATTACATGAATTTTTGTAAACGTTATCGTACATTTATCGTATTCTTTTTGTAGCTTTTCAAAATGTCTACGGTTCTTAGATTTCTCTAACTCAAGCATGTATTGTGTTTTGGTGATGACGTCAATCATTCTTCTATTCTGAGTGCATTGGATTACCGTTTGTGGGAAACCGAACACAAGTGGTCGCATTGAGAGTATTTTCTGCAAAACAAACTAATCGGATGTGAAAGGATGTATTCGGACTCTCTAAAGTAAATGATACTTCGATTTCAACTTCTTACACTGAGAAAATCTTTCGTTTCCTTAGAAACAGCTCCAAATAATTAAAACTATTGTTATAAAGGTTTAGAAATGCTCAATTTTATTTTAGAGGTGTAACTTTCACTGCGAAAAAGTCGTTTCTGTGTCTGTGAAATAATTGAATTATTTAAATATTTATAATTTATTTATAAGTATATAGGATTGGTAGCAGGAGTTTCTGTACAATTGTGAATGAATTGAAAAAAGCTTTTTTGTTATTTCTTAAAATAAAATGTTTTATCAAGTAGATTTGTTTATTCAACCTTGAAAAAGATCCACACGAGTTTGGCGATCTAAAAGTTAAAAGTCAGAAGCAGCCGGGAATAACCTACATTCTCATTTTTAACAAGATGTTGAAATTTCTATAACACAAATCTGGAGCAAATTTATTCCCGACATTTTTGCCCCAGCCACCGAAAATTTAACTCAGTCACTCACAAATAGAAATATAAATATATAACAAAGAAATATTTCAATTTCCTTCCACTTCAACAAGCTGTTTTAGACACTAAGTTGAGCGATATTCGCGTTTCCACCCCGTGAAATTTGCAAATCAAATGAAAATTTTGCTGCAGAATCATTCAAAAAGGCAATCATATCTTAGTATGACGTTTACAGATACTACAAAGTGCTGGAAACATTTCCCGGTCCCTCTCTAGAAAGTCAAAAGAAAAGTGTAATATAAACTATTCACATCAGGAGATCTGACAGTTTTTCATTAGTCACGAACTGGGAAATATATTTCGGTGTTTTACTGCGGCAGAAACTTACCTTGTTGCTCAATATTTTTGGCAATACACAAAAACATAAAGAAAAATAAAAAATTTATGGTCCAGTTCAGAGAACCGAATTCAGCGCATCATTTCACCGTTTTATGTCGGTTTTTATGTAAAAATACAAACGTTAATATACTATAACACCAGCACGAACTACACATTTATATAAAATTTGTGTAAAGGGTGTGCAAGGAACTAATTTAAGATATATAATACAAAGAACTATTGTGCACAATGTAATTTTATCTGAACAAATATCAAAAATTAATTTAATAAAGGATATACCGGGTGAGTTTGTTTTGATGATCAGGATGGGGATCTCGGAAACTAGCGGGGATGGAGCCATGGTTAAATTAGGAAAGATTTGCAGTTTAACTGGCCCAATTTAATGACATTTTCGGATTTTGGTGAAAAGTCATGGCTTACTGGATATTTGGAAAGAACGAAATTCTGTCCACATAGTCAAATCCCCCTAGCTCCTTTGTTTTTGATTTTATAAAAAAAGTGTAAGTATCAAAATTGAAGGGAATTGTATCTCGAATATGATTGTCATGTCCTCGTTGGCATGACAACTCTTGTTTTCGAGATATGACACAAAATCATCTTTTTTTGAATAGAAACCATAGTTGGCTATGACCTCAACATATGGGACATTTTTACAGCTTTTCAACGATGTAATACTCGATATAGTTGTTAATAAATATAACGGAGTTATGGATGCTTTTCTCTCTTATTTTCACTTTTAACGTAGTTAGCCATGAAACAGATTGATTTATTAATAACTATTCCATAAAACATTGAACGATTTTTTTATTAGGTATATCAGATATAACGAAAAAACTAAATAAGTAGGTACTTAAGAAATCGAAGTACATATTAATGGTTACAATTTATGTTCGAAAAGTCCACCAATGTTATATAGACGAAAACTGCATCTTTTTAAGATGGACTTTCCTCACAGACCGCCTCTCGATTTCTTCAATTGCTTGTAATACCGCCTTCCTTAGGTCACCAACTGTCTCATACTTTCCTTTGTATACTTTGTTTTTTAGGGCAGCCCATAAATAGAAGTCTATAGCTGCCAAATCGTGAGACCGGGGTAGCCATTCGCGTGGATCATTCCTTATCTAATGTTGTCTTACTACTACTAATACTTACAATTTCTAAACGAGTTCTCAAATTCAAATTATGCAACATGTCTTGAAAATTGTATTGCAAGAAATGCAAGTAGCGCTCTCCAGTAAGTGATTCGTCATAGATAAAAGGCCCCAGAATAGTAGACCCTATGATACCACAGCAAACATTAAAACCAAATTTTATCTGGGGTCGTCTTTGTTCTACATGGGAAGGGTTTTCTGTAGCCCAGATATGCTCATTGTGTCTATGGAACATACCGCAGTTAGTAAATCTAATTTCATCTGACCATAACACTTTTAATGGAAACTGTGGATTGTCAAGGCACATGTCTCTAAACCATGTACAAAACAAAATACGTCGATATTCGTCAACAGCATACAAAGTTTGAGAGACTGAAAGTTTGTACGGTTGGAACTAGTGCGCTTTCAGTACCTTAACTACAGTTCGTTGAGATGTGCCAGCTTCTGCCGCAACCTCAAGAGTTGATGTAGATGGATTTTGATTTACCATTGTCAGAACATTTATTTGTGCTGCTTCGTTAATTTGATTACGTTCCTTTGGTGGTTGAGTAAAAGATCCATATGTGCGTAAACCATCGTAAAGCCTCTTAAATGTACATAGAGCAGGTTGACGACGATTAAAATATCTATGAAAGTATTCCTCAGTTGCACGAACTGAATTTTTATGGCTTATGATATAACATTCCACCATATTTAGTTTTTCTTCGTTAGAATATTCCATTTTATCACGAAAACTTGTCAATATCGACTGTCACTTCAGCACTACTAATGTGCTACTCTCAAATGAGGAAACGTCAAAGTGAAAATAATCTTTTTCATGGCTACCTACGTTAAAAATGAAAATAAGAGAGAAAAGTATCTATAACTCCGTTATTTTTATGAATAACTATATCGAGTATTATATCGTTGAAAATCTCTAAAAATGTCCAATTTTTTGAGGTCATAGCCAACTACGGTTTCCATTCAAAAAAAGATAAGTTTGTGTCATATCTCGAAAACGAGAGCTGTTACGCAAACGAGGACATGACAATCATAATCGGAATACAATTCCCTTCAATTATGATATTTACACTTTTTTATAAAATCAAAAACAAAGGAGCTAGAGGGATTTGACTAAATCGACAGAATTTTGTTTTTTCAAAATATCTAGTAAGCCATGACTTTTTACAAAAATCCGAAAGTGTCATTAAATTGGGCCAGTAAAACTGCAAATCTTTAACAATTTAACCATTGCTCTATTTCCGCTAGTTTCCGAGATCCCCATACTGATCTGATATGGATCAATTGAAAACAAAGAAACTCAACTATGTGTGTAAATAAGATTGGGTTTGCCGTTAATAGTTAACGTAACTTATAAAGTTATGTATGACACATGCATCCCTGAAGTAGCACTAACAAAAGTGGATCGATATTTTTATTTTTTTAATTTATTGGCAATAACACCACAACTGCTGAACAAAAACGCGCAAAACTCTTACTCCACACTATTCTATGCCAACAAATTTCTATGGTTTATCATGACATCATGGATGATTCTCCGCCCCCTTGGTCCGTAGATCAGAATCGCTTCTGATGCGACACAGAAGAAGGCATCACAGCACATCGTACATCACTAATATAAACAAAATAATACAAAATGCATGAAACCGATACCATTGTGACACGTCACGACACTTCATACAAATATAAAGGTATTTAACTGTGCAGTATGGCTGATAATAATGAAAATCGTCCTTATTGCAATTAAGCTTAATAAACAAACATACATGTGGCACTATTGAGACACCAGACACAAAATTGGATTTATATATGCCCCTGTTATTGTAAATATAAGAAAATGTTGCACTTTTGCTACATTGCGCAGTAAAGGGTTAAGTAAAATGCATTAAGAAGTTTCAAATAGTTACAAAGTTCATTTTTAACTTTTAAACTAAAGCCTACTCAACGATAGCTACTGCCTATAATATTTCATTAATTAATATGAAAATACATTTCTGTCTAGATAGTGTGCACTAAAATATACAACAAAATCAAAAAACAAAAGGTAAAGATATATGCCCTTAATTCTACAACGACATGACTCACAGAAAACAACGTAAATATCATGCTTTTCATAAAAGTTTACGTCTCGCTAGCAGTTGCATTCTCAGATGAAAACTGCGCTGCGCCTTTGTTCTTATATTAACTTATTATAAAACAAAATCCTCCCTCAACGTCGTTTTCCCAGATAACCGTTCCAACGTAATTTCCCGGTTTTAATTTAGCCCGACCATAAGTCGGGGTTATCACCTAACGTCTCAGGTCATCCACATGTATACACATAGATTAAAGAGTTCGCTTTTATTTTGGTCTTGCATTTAGAAAATAATGACGGAAAACAGTTACGAGATAAACAGAAATTATGTCTGCTTTTGAAGTTGAGGACGTTTGCAAACGGATGATAATCAAATAGGGCAACTATAAAGCTAGATAAGAACCAGTTGTGATGCCTGATGCTTCCCTTGCACATAAACCCTTGCCAGCACTTTGCGATAGCCTTTGTATTTCTATTATTATAATTCGAGAAACAAAAAACCAAAGATTTACACTTCATTTTGATAGAAATATGAACTAGGTCGTCTTCATTTATTACATGCTCGACGTTTCGACTCCTGCTTAAAAGCCATTATCAAGAGCCAAAAGTGAAAAAGAGTTTCAGAGTCTAGATCGAACTCGGGGCCTCAATCTGCCTACTCCCCAAGAGTCACTAGGTAGCTGAACTGGATGTGAATCTGCTCTGCTTCTTTTATTTATAGTTATCGATGGGTTAGAAGGGGATGTCACGTGATGAAGGTGCTGTGTTGTGATTGGTTGAGTGTTGGTGGGCGTGTCTGCTTTGTTTAATTTGGCAATTACGTAGGTCCATGCTGTAGGAAGGCGAGAGCTGTCATCGCGTCGGTTTAGACAAAGGGGTATTTTCTCTATTTCTATAGCTAGGCGAATAATGGATGCTCAAAGGGAATTAAGAGATATGATAGTCCTACTATTCTCGAAGTTGATAGAGTGCTCTGTTTGGATATGATGATGCGCAAGAGCTGGAGTCGGTTCTTTTTTGCGCGAACTGACAAAAAATGTTCAGATACTCGATGGTTGACGCGCCTGTTGGTACGACCGATGTCGCTTTCTGGGCAATCGCGAACCCCTTTATCCTCGTTAGGTACTTTATCTTTTGGGTTCCCGGTTAAGTTGGCTATAGTTTGACTGGTGCTGAAGATTGTCTTTATTTGATGTCGGTGTAGGATCCGTGCTATTTTGTTAATGACTCCGCGAATGTACGGAGTTGTTGCTCTGTTTCTGATGGGGTTGGTGTAATTGGGGGTTGTTGCGATTGACTAATTATGAGCACAATGCGGTTCGGATGATAACCGTTTTGTCGAAGGATTTGTTGAAGATTATTAAGTTCGTTTTGTCTATTGTCAATATCTGTAAGCGAATAGATCTAAGAGCCAAAGATTTCATTGCTGAACTGAATTTTGCAGGGTGATGGTGCGATTGGGCATTTAAGTATCCATTAGTATGGGTCGCTTTCCTATAGACAGTATGTGAGAATCTGTTATTGCTGGTTTTTGTTATGAGGACGTCAAGAAACGGGAGCAAAGAATCTGACTCGATTTCCATTGTATACCATTGAGATGTTGTAGAAAGAAGTCTAATGAATCTTTGCCATGAGACTAAATGACAAAAGTATCATAGGGCCTGGGTTTCTGTTTCTTCCATGAAAATGTTAGCAAGCACTGGAGAAAGAGGTGAACCCATCGTGGCTACACGTACTTGTTTGAACGGAGTGTCTTGAAATGAAACATATGAGTTAGAAGAACAGTGCTGTACAAGTTTGATGATGTCTGAAGACCTATTGTGTTTTGTTTTTAGATTATCTAACGTTTCGAAATGAGAACATTGGTGAAAAGAGATACGACATCGAAGGTAACTAGGGCATCAGTTTCTGAAATTCTATAAGTGCCTAACATATCCTGTTGATACTATTTCCGCCAAATATTCAAATTCAATATTTTGGTGTAAACTATTAATGTAATCTAGGAAAGTACACAATTTCCTATTATTTACAGTGAAATATACAAGAATGTCATCTACGTATCTGTACCAGTAAGTGATTTGTTTTGATAATGGGTGTTTAAAAATTTTATTCTCTATATCCGCCTATTATCAAAACTGCTTCTTTGAGCGTGAGTAGATTTTATCCTCACCACATTTAGCTACATTTGTGCAGGTAAGGGTAAAACTTAGTATAAGGTTTTCAAATAAATTGATACCAGTTTTTTAGGAAACTTTTGATTGTTGCTAATACTGACGATTGATAGACTGCAAACACGTGTTAATTTTGGTAAAATTTAATACAAAAATTTTAATAAAGGTCAGACTTGAACTGTGCAAAAATGTAAGACAACTAGCTCACCTGATTGACGATATTTGTTACACATCATACTCTATTGAACACAAATTGGTACCAAATTTGTATGTAGCTACATGATTAGATATCGCTATGTGACCATACAATCTAGATAATAATTTTATGTCTGTCTGTCATTTAGATTGGTCCTGTAAAGGAAGACTTATAGAGTCTGACAAATATAGATAAACTATATAATACAAATAATATTTATACAGTTTTTAAGATCATCTTTGGAATATAACGTTTGACACGTTTGATTCATACAAACATACATTTTACTCGGCTTGAGCCTAATTTGTCATTAATAATAATGTTAAAACGGGTATGTTTTTGGCAATTCCTTTGACAAGCCGTATTTCTGTCTCTAAAAACTACATTTGTATATATATATATATATATATATATATATATAAAACAAACACCATGTCAAGGGAAATGCTTTATTAATAAAATCGTACAAATATAGATCCAATTAATTTATTTGAGAAAATTTTAATAGCCAGAATTAGTAACTCCTTCAATGACTGGCGAAAATGAATTCCATTCACGACAAATATTTTAATTAAGTTCACGGTCTATTAAATTAGATGCAATACGAAAACCATGTCGAATAAATGAATATTTGATTGGTAAATCTACCGCGACACCTGTCGGTAATAACGCAGAAGCTGGAGCTTAAATACATCTCGAGAATTAACTGGAATTGTACGTCTATTGGAGTAAATTAAAGTAGCAAAAAAACAATTTCCCATTTGAGGTTTCTAAATTAAAACTTTTTCGGTAAAATCGCTTGTAATTGAATGAACCAATTACCTGTTTTGCAACAGATTCACATCTTTTTTAAATTCGATTTGTGACTATCGATATCCAATAAATTTAGATTTATTTATGTTGTGTCTAATAAACTGCTCATCTCACTGTTTTGTAGTATTTTCCTGTTTCAGTTTGCGATATAACTTTTCTTCAATAACCTGGACTTTGCTGTTTTCCGTTTTTGTATTTTGGAACTTTCAAAAACTGAGAAATGTGATTATATAATATGTGTAATGTCTATTTGTATATGTATTTATATGCAATTGAGTTCTGGAAAAGGACATGTAACTAAGCTTACAAAATTCGTGAATTTATACACTGACCCTAAAATTCAAGATAAACAGTTACATATGGCAGCCCTGATAGTCACGGCCATCTTTGTTCTAAGTTTGATTTAAATTTTGACATTTTATAATATTTTTAGCCGTTATGTTATTAAAGCAGGGTGGTAAAGGTAATTTTTAATTTTTAATTTTTTTTCTTACTCTGTACGCTTTTATTCTTGTTTTTGTGTATTGTTAGTTTTTAAGTGTAATTTCTTATTTTTATATTATAAGATCAACTCATGTATACTATTGCCATACGCTAAATAAATAAATGGTGGTAAAGGTAAGTTTTTAATTTAATGCGGAAAGTTTCCAGCAAAAGTAGGTATTATTTAAGATTATTTAACAGCAGGGCTTTGTAGTTCTTTATATTTTCCATGCAGAACAGAAATAGTCATTGCTTACTATGTGTGTTTCATTAAAATTTATGAATGTTATATTGAATTTTAAGATATGTGGTTTATTAATATGTTCTTAAGTTTGGTAGTTATTTTGTAATACCAATATTACATACATAGGTAATTTCCTGCAAAATCCTGCCTTTAATTATAAGATGACTGACTTTTAAGATTTAGATTTCGATTTAGAACTCTGGCATAGCTGGCCTTGACGGTCAAAACATTAAGTAATTATATATGTAGGGAGCGTTAGATACTGTTAGATTGGTTGACAACTTAGTGCATATACTGCTGGAGGTAGCTTGGAATGCACAACTTTCGTGCAAAGAGTAAGAACAGAGGGCAATAGAGAGAGCAAGAGTCTGTTTCACTCGATTGCGAGGCCATTTTTTCTAGCTTTGGCACCATATTTGTGCATTGCAGGCTACCCACAGAAGTTCAAGCTCTATGTTATCACAATCTTCCGAAGGTGTTTTGTAAAAAATTGTCAGTCAATGGTCAATAGAGAATGTATTAAAGATCGAAGTTCTCAAAGGGTTGTTGGTCATCCTTTTTTATATTTAGGAACTCGATTGAAATGACGGAAACGTTTAGATTGCGAAGAAGAACCTTTCAGTTATTATATCGAACATTTTACTAGGAGATGTTCCAATCAAAAATAAGGGGGCAGGCATTTGCCAAAATTATGTCGAATGCCTATATTTGACTGAATATTTATGTTATTTTTATTTCGATAGATTTGTCAATATTACGTGAACAATTTTGAATATTACACCACTTCTCGGATTTCTCTTCATTTATATTTTCTATAAAAATATACGTTTAACAAAATAACCCCAATAGTTTACAATTTGATGAAATAGGGCCGAATTTCGACACCTGGACGTCCCCTAGTTTTCTTAATTTTACAGAAAAGCAAAACGGAATTTAGCAAATAAGTGAAGTTTGTATTATAAGTGAAAAACGAGTGCTGACAAATCTCACACAAATCATGAAAAGACTGTTCGAAAATTGTAGCTTCATTTGTAAGGGTGCCAATAGAGAACAAAGTTTACTCACAAAATTAGGGCAACTCATGTGACAAGCAGATTATATATTCATACTCAAACAAATAATTCAATCTACACTCCAAAATCAATTGTACTGACACATCAATAAAAACTGTGATATTCATATTCAATTTCAATTGGCTCAGTCTGAAAGAAATTTACCCGACTTGACCATACAAGGTATGGCATCACACTGCCTCTAAGGGGGAAAATTCACTAAACCCCAAATATATTACATATCAAAAGGGTTTAGCTTTGTAGGAGCCCTTGCCAGGTTATCAGGCCTGTGGTTGGCGTCGTGGCTGCAATTCTCCATGAATTTTCTGACCGTCCGGGCTGACGGCTTTTTGAATCAATTGGTAAAGATCTTCGTCCAGACCGAGGTATTTCAAATTGTTTAATAGAGGTTTTGGGACTACTCCTGTTGTTGACATAACAATTGGTACCGTTCGAGTGTTGTTCATGTCCCATTGTCTCTGTATTTGAAATTCTAAATCCCTATATTTGGCTATTTTTTCAGCCTGCTTAATATTTATATTATTGTTGTTAGGGATTGATATGTCAATTAAGGTTGTTTTTCTAGAAACTTTATCTACCAAAACTATATCTGGTCTATTGTGAGCAACAGTCCGATCGGTCAATATCGTCCGGTCCCAGTCCAGCTTGTAGTTGTTATTTTCTAAAATAGATTCTTGTTTGTATATATAGTAGGGTGTTCTTACCGACTGTCATAGCTCAAGTTTAAGCGCTAGTTCCTGGTGCAGTATTTTTGCCACAGCATCGTGTCGTTCTTTATATTCAGGTGCAGCTAACGCTTGGCAACCTCCTGTGATATGCTGGATAGATTCAGATGTTTGGCAATGGCAACCATATCTGCATCGGTCATTGTTGATAGAAGGGTATTTAACGATGTACTTTAGATAGTTCTTAGTTGGTATTACTTGATCTTGGATTGCCAATATAAACCCTTCCGTTTCAGGAAACATATGATCAGAGATCAACCAGTAGTTTGACCCTAAACTGTCGATATAATCTTGGTTGACGTCATTTATATGTCTTCCATAAAGCGACTTCTCTTTCCATTTGAGCAGTTTCTGATCATTTGTCTGGTGGTATTCTTGAACTTGTTATTATGTTAGTCGCAGAGGTGTTGAGTCATCAACCTGACATATGACTCTATGTAGATCAGATAATTCTGCCAGTTTCTGGAAATGATTACGCAAATTAGAAATTTGTTGATAACGTAACTTGCCTATATCTGCCAATCCTCTCCCTCCTTTATACTGTGGCAACGTTGTACGTTCGACAGAGCTCTTTGGATGGTGATTTTGAGTTTTTGTTAGTAGAACTCGAACTTTCCGTTGTAGTTGTTCAATGTCAGTCTTGCACCATTTAACGATTCCAAATGAGTAACTGAGTACTGAACACGCGTAGGTGTTAATACCCTGAAACAGATTTTTACTGTTAAGCTCAGTTTTCAACAGTCGTCTTACCCTTCAAACTCTGTTGATAGGTCCTTTTTCATGGTGGAGTAATCAATTCGTTGAGCCTGCTTTATTCCAAGGTATTTGTAAGTATGGCCTTCCTCCATGGATTCAATTGAGGTGCCATCTCTCATGTCGTAGGGCCCCTGCTGTATTTTGCCTTTTACTATATTAATAATTCGGCATTTGTCCAGGCCAAATTGCTTATGGATGTCAATAGAGAACCCTTCTACTATTTTAAGCATATGCAGCTGTTGTTTCGTAGCAGCCATCAACTTTAAGTCGTCTATGTATATCAAATGGTTTATCTTCAATGCTTGTACGTTGTTGTGTTTGAGACTGAACCCAAAGTTAGTCGAGTTCAGTTTGTGTGTAAGTGGGTTCATGGCAAGGCAGAACCACAGCGGGCGAAGAGAGTCTCCCTGGAATATACCCCTTCTGATTGGGATAGAGAGAAATTTTATTATTAACTCTTGGATATATCGCATAAAATATATCAAATGATGACATCAAGGCTAGAGATATTTTATTCCATATCCCACCTCATGCGTAAGTAGGTAAATACGTAATTTTCCCAAATTTGTGATAAAAAAATGTTCAGATTTTCAGAAACAAAGGGAAACAATAATGATTTGCACCTAAGCTACATTTTTCATTTTTGAATATCGGCATCTTTTTATAACTGAATATAATATGATAAAAAGGCACACAAAAAAGTTCTCTAAATCAACTTCAATTGCCATTCTTTGATTGTAACGACAAACTTGGTTTGTAATTTACGTGAAACTTTATAATATACAATCTCGCAAACAATGAAAATTACCCAAAGTTGACGAGCGAATCAACTCTCAAATAAGAACTTCAATTCTAACGAATGGATCTGATACAATCTTCTCCCGTTACAATCATCTTTGAAGTCGCTTTATAGTGAACTTCGTACAATCAGATTTCAACCATCTACCGAGACCCATGCCCTACACAAAACACTCACTCTCTATCTCGAATATCAATTAATCGTAATTTGAAGCAGTCGTTTTTGGACTGAAGACGAACAGAATCCGTCTCATTGTAACAATCAGTTGCTCTAAGGGCATTCCATTTGGCAGCGAGATGTGTATTCCAGACGGGAGTTCGTTACTGGATACAAGGGAAGACAGTAAACCACTGCGAATACGGTGTGACTTCGAAACTGATGAGAAAGTGCCAAAACGATAATATGAACGGGTAGTATTGAAGAGGGTCGTTTGCTCTCTACATTGTTATTTGAAAGTCGACTCACTGTCTATATGTGAGGAGGGACACTTTAAAGGGCTCAGAAACCAGCCAGTCGTTTCGCATTCAATGTTAGTGCTCAGACTAGACTTGAATAGGAATTTTAAACGTTGTGAAATATATATAATTATTATTGAGAAGCGTGCCTGGAGAATGTTGTGTATTACGTTATAATTAGTAGTTAGTTCTGTTGCCTTTGAGTCTTTGTAAAGAGTAGATCTCAGGCTATTTTTTTTTAAATTTAATTAACACTATGACTGACATTCATGTAATTTGAGGGTAATTAGTGGCTATTCATTCAGCAATAATCATCATTGATTTATTGAAAACTGATCAATTTAGAACATTGATCAAATTGCTATAGGTAATGGTAAATTCAAGTCAAAAAACATAGTAGTGAATATACAGATTGTAAAAGAATAAGTGAGAAAAAGTCTTAGAGTCATTTTATTACGAAAAGTTCCTATGAAAATATGTCCGCAAACGCTTCGTTTATAATAAGATCAGAGAAACGGTTATGAAAATCTACAGGGTGTTACTTTTCTGGGGTCTCTTGTCCTTTATGTCCCTACAAATTGACAAAAATTGTAAATGAATCTTTTGTAAATCTTTTTTATATCATGAGTTTTTTCGTATCTGCCACTGTTTTTGTGTAAAAAAATGTTCAATGTCATGTGTACCGTAAAAACAAACATTCCTTCTTTTATTTATTTTTTTAGTAGGTGGCTGTCATATTAATTGCTTTTATTGACAACTCTAATTTAATTGTTCTTAATTTTCTCTTTGATTTTTACTGATATGGCGGTTTATTCAAACGCAGGAATGGCTGACATGCATTTGGTCAACAGTCTCTCTAATGGTAATTACATTTACTGACCACGATTTGTTTCAAGTGGAACCAAGAATTTTAGGAGCAGATTGAGGGCGTCGTCATGTGAAGTCCTCTTGAGTACCACTTCTTACAAACCTTCGTGTTGGTTCCGGTACGTAGATGATACCTTTGTAGTTTGGAGTCACGGTGAACATCTGCTAGTTGAGTTTACACGACATTTGAATAGCATTCATCCACGTATTCAATTTATAATGGAAAAAGAAATAAACCGAAAACTAGCATTCCTGGATGTTCTAGTTACCAAAAACGACAATGGCTACCTTGGCTACAATGTATACCCAAAACCGACACATACAGACCGCTATCTCAACAAACAGTCCAATCATCATCCCAGTCAAAAAAGGACTGTAATTCAAACTCTCGTGAACAGAGCAAGCAGAATCTGCGAACCAGCCTTCTAAAAGACGAACTAGTGTATTTAGATCGTGCCTTCCAGGCGAATTGTTACTCGGGAGATGAGATAAGACGGTGTTTTAATTCAGGATGGAAATCTGTCCACGCAAAGGTGCCATCACAGAACTTAGGGACCATCTACCTGCCATACATAAAAAACACTACGGAACCGCATTGGAATACTTTTTCGAAAACACCTTAGCAAAACAGTTTACAAACCCACGCGACAACTCCGCCACATACTCTGTTCTCGAAAAGATCTCAGTGACTCTCTATCCTCATCTGGAGTTTATAGAATACCGGGTTCTTGTGGAGCCTTGTACATCGGTACGACACAACCTAGTATTAACACGCGCGTTACCGAGCACAAACGAAATTGTCGCTTGTTTCAACCGGAAAAATCTGCTGTCGCCGAGCATGCTTTGCTACCAGAAGAACACACTATACAATACCAAAACACAGAAGTTTTGTCAAATACATCTCACTATCATTGCCGTCTCCAGTGGAAAGTCATCGAGATATACAAACATCGAAACAACTTCAGTAGGAAAGAAGAAGGCTTAAAAATCAACAAAATCTGATATCCCTCACTTCTATGCGCAACACCGGAACCCTCTAAGCTCGTAGTCCTCGCCCACCCAATTCCCCTCGACCAATCAGGGCAGACTATGCTTCCACCGCTTAGCATAAATATCAGCGTCACGCCAGTCGACAGTTCTATTCGCTTCGAGCACTCAACGAGGTATCAACTACGCCCGCGCAGCTGAAGATGTCTACCGCAGGTACAGAGGAAACGTTCGGAAGAAATTCCAATAGACCACGGAAAACAGCCCGAAAACATAGTACATCTATTTAATGACTGTCGAAATTTTTTGACTATTATTTTATTAATTTTTATTTGCTTAAAACTACATCATTTTAGAAAGAAAATGTTCGACGCGTTTTGGTATTCTTGATATTTTTGTCAAGAACCAACTAAAGTATTTGAAGAAGTTTTATTGATGCCAGCGGGATACCTAAAATTGATATTTAATGTCAGTAAATTGTTAACTCTAAGTAATGACAACATTACTAGTGGTGTATTATTCAAATCTAGTTAGTTATTAGTTTCAAATGATTGCAGGTGATTTAATGTCTTGCCTTTATTAAAGGAATGTAATAATTTGGAATTTTCCATAGGAGTGAATTAAGAAACGAGCTTCGGTGTTCATTTATACTTTTTTTAAATGATCTACCGTTTTGACTGATATGCACTTT
Organism: Octodonta nipae; assembly: GCA_034190945.1. Taxonomy (NCBI): domain Eukaryota; kingdom Metazoa; phylum Arthropoda; class Insecta; order Coleoptera; family Chrysomelidae; genus Octodonta; species Octodonta nipae. Next base: position 33,698,716 of record CM067216.1, on the reverse strand, counting down.
TAAAACTCTATTTATTTTTTTTATCAATTTTTATATTTGTTATTTTTGAGTTATTTTCCTACACTTATTGTATGTTTAACTAACAAAGCTAATTTCCTGTTGTTCTGTATTGTTACAATAACTACGAATCATACTACAGTTCTTATATTGGAATATACTGTTACTGTGTTTATGTGTTTTTTATTTTCTCTATTAATTCAGTTTCAGGATTATTATTTATTACTAGTTGTTTAATTATATTTAATTTTTTAGAAAACTATCCCAAGTTCGTTGTATGGTAATTAATGTATGAATCCTAGTATTTAAAGCAACATGTTTTTGTTGCTAAGGGTGTAAAGAAGTGAACTTGTTTAATATGGAATCAAATTCAGCGATCTCAAAATGATACAATAAATAAAAACCAAGTATTGAGATGACGTTTCTGCATAATAAGTTTCAAGCAATTTCTTAAACTTCCGTTTACTTGATATAATTATATAATTTTAAAAAAATAGAATAGATTTAGCACTTTGTTTTTTAACAGATATCTAGAGAACAATTACAATTTTATCATTTTTAGGGTTCCGTATATACACTATACGGATAGGATAACCTTATAATATCACTCCGGATTTCTGCCTCTGTCACATCACAGCAATTTTCTCCTAAACTACTGGACGGAAGAGGTTGAAATTTGGTATCAATGTATAGTTTGGAGACCCGATCAGGAGTACATATCGCAAAAGAAGAAATTTTGATTTTAGCGGTACTTCTGGGGGGAAAAACTAAAAAAATCGACAGTTCTCCCCTCTGATCACCGAAACTACTGAGCCTAAAATTTTGAAAACAAAAATAGCAAATATAGAACGTTGCCTGAACTTTACAGGAAAAATAAGGAGATACCATTATTATTAATTTTGGGGGACAAATTATAGAATTTAAAAAAATTCAAACGCATCATGTAATCCATCAAATGAAAGGTCTCATTCTGTGGATCACAAACTCCTAATATTCATTTTGGGGGCAAACTATAGAATTAAACAGAAAATAAAAAATTATAATTATATAATATATCAAATCACAGGGCTCATTATGACGAATACAAATATATTATTTTACTTTTTTTAAAATGAATATTTTAAAATATATTAAAAAAATATTTTAAAAAAATTACCTATCCCCCTTTATTCCCCAAACTATAAGACCTAAATTTTTTTGTTTACCGGAAAAATACGAAGAAATCCCTAATATTAATATTGGGGGCCAAATTATAGAATTAAACGCAAAATAAAAAAATATTTTTTAACGCATCATGCAATACATCAAATGAAAGGGAGGAATACAAATATATATTTTTCATATTTTTAAAATTAATTGTTTACAAGATATTAACATAAAGATATGAAAAAAAATCATTTCTCGCTTTATTTCCGAAACTATACTACCTAAAATTTTGAAAATAATTAGGGGTACTGGGGCTCACTTGAAATTTATAAGAAAAAATATTAGAAAACCCCCATAGTAATTTTAGGGACAAATTATACAATTAAATTAAAAATAAAAATTCAATTTTCAAATACATCATGTAATATATCAGATAAAAGGCTCATTATGTGAATTACAAATATATCATATTTTTAAATCATTTGTTTAAAAGATATTAACAAAAATATTAAATTTGAAGACGCGAGATGTAAGACCGACATCTAGGATTTTCGAGAGAATCAGTACACAGAGGTTCCGAATGACACCTCGAAGAGAGTAAAAATATTAAACATCGACTTAATTGCCACTTTAGAAACTACACTATTTAAATTTAAAAAAATATGTTTTATTTGTATTTTTAAATAATTTGAATAAGAGATTTAATAATTTATAATTTAAAACTTGACCTATTTTGTCCATTATCTTCCAATCTACAGAGCCTCAAAACTCAGAGAGTGGATTATAAAAGGCTTCTCTGAAAGTTTATTACTAAAATAAATCTCTAATGTTAATTTTTGGGGGCCAAATTAGAAAATTGAATACATATGTATTCTGATAAAAGTCAAGCGAATCCAGAAGCAGATAAAATAAAAAGTCTATGTGTGGAAAATCAAAGTGTATATTTTTTATAAATTTAAAATCCACTCATTCCCTGCTTGTCTGAAACTGTAATATTAGAATCTTGAAGGTGGTACGGAACCCTTAGTATGCGAGTCCAACTCGCACTTGACCAAATTATTTATTTATACATTTAAATCTAATATACCTTTCAATTGGAGTTCATTTATTAAACATTTATCTTCAACTACGATAGTTATCTTGCGGAAAACATTTACCAGAATTTATCTATACAACGTCGTTTCCAATATAAATTCCTTTACAAGTTACCACTTTACTCGTAATGACTGTTTCCATAGCACGATATTACCAATTTCCCTACAAAGTAATGAAATTTATCAAAGTTTATTGAACTGAAAAGAAAAATGTCGGAGCAGATAAGGAATGTTCCATGTAAGTTACTCTTTGTTGAAATCGCTATGCTCGCCTGTTCGAGAAAATATTCTCGTATGCTGTCACGTATTCCATCGCTTACATACATTTTATACATGAAATTCTAAGATATTGCATTTCAAATCAGTGTTGATGCAAGTCAGATAAGTAATTTTTATCTCACAAGAATGTTGTTTTCGTTTTCATGTAATATCTTTAAAGAAAACTGTCAGAAAATAAAATATAATTGGTTGTAAATTAATATATCCCATTTTTATTTAAAAAAGTCCTGGATCCACAGTCATTCCTCATATTACTAGATGACCTGCAACATTTTAACAATCCTTTGAATCTACTTATAATCCGGTTTGCCGATGATATCAGAATATTGGTGTGGTGTTACATTCCAGAAAGAATATTGCGGGGGTTCAAAACAGCAAAGAACAATGTAAGAATTAGCTTTCAGCCAATAGTCTTAGGCTCAGCAATAATAATATCGGCAATATTATTCTTTAAATTGGATATCCATCCAGCAGCACTCGGAGTATGCATCAGTGGTGCTCTTCGGGTTCTACTGATCCTGGGATGACACGAGGGCTCATGCCATGTTTCTTAGCTCACAACTTAGTAGATTTACTTTCTTGATAAGGAATCCATCAAAAAGTGTATCTAGTAGCAGTTTTTTTGAAGACCTATTATGGCTACTTTAGTTCTAATATTCAGTTTTAACCTGGAACCATTCTTCGAACACTGCACCAATTTTTGTTGGGCTAAAACAGCTTACTCTGGCACTATTATCATACACTGTCTAGTCCATATGAAACAAAACCAAGACAGTTGATGGTGGAAGCCATTACTTTGTGATATACTATTATTATGATTGTAGAAAAACGAATTACTTTGTTTTATATCACTAATTTATTTATTTATTTAATAAATAAACATAAAAACCGTGACTAGTTTTGACAATACTATGACATTTTCAAAATTCATGAATGACGACAAAACATTTTGAAACAGACCGAAGGGTCTTGTCTACAAAGTAGGTATGTGTTAAATTCTCGGAAGGATTACATAAATATGTCATTTTTGTGTATAAGAATATTGCATAGAAACAAAGTGGTAAACTGATTAAGAAAATTTAAATATATCATTTTTGATTATTGGTTACTTAAAAAAAATTCAAATAGGATGCTATTTTTAAAATCTACCTGCTCGTTAAGTAGTAACGGAATTCCGTTTCTTGCAATCATTTTCTTACTACAGTACATACATTTTCTAAGTTACAAGAAACAGAGATCATTCACTATAACAATTTTAAGCCATTTATTGAAACACTTGAAAACATAAAAATTCATAATAATTATTATGACTTTTGTAAATTTTTAATAAATTTTATGACTTTTGTAAATTTTTATGTTCTCAAGTGTTTCAATAAATGGCTTAAAATTGTTATAGTGAATGATCTCTGTTTCTTGTAACTTAGGAGGTGTATGTACTGTAGTAAGAAAATGATTTGCAAATGTTGGGTCAGTTTTATTTAATCTAAAGGAACGTAAGTGCTCAAGATGTCGAATATTGAAATTTCTACAGGTCATAATAAGATAAAAGCTATTGCACTCTGAACATTTTAGTTGATATGCTCCAGATTTCAAAAACTTATCACTTATTATGTCTTTGGCGTTAAAAATATGATTTGACAATTTTGATTGGGATCTAAAACTATCTTTAATATTATGCGTTGACAAAAAGAAATAATCAGTTTACCACTTTGTTTCTATGCAATATTCTTAAACAAAAATGCCATATTTATGTAATCCGTCCGAGAATTTAACACATACCTACTGTTGTAGACAAGACCGTTCGGTCTGTTTCAAAATGTTTTTTCGTCATTCATGAATTTGTTTCCGTTTGAAAATTACGAGTGTAATGTCTTCGATGGCACATTCCATAGAGAATATTCAAAAAAATGTATGAATTAGATGTTGCGGTTTTAGTTCAATGCATGTATATAATTAACGAAGGACCTTTAGCGGAACAATCAATAAACACGTGCCGTCACATAAACGAACCACCAAATAAAAGTTATCACTAACCTTTAAGTCGAAGCTCTGGTGTTTTCTTGGTTCTTCTTTCTTCAGAGGCTAGCCCCGTAACAGGAACAGTTTCTTAGAGCTTCGCCTGGACAACACGTTACACAAAAAATAGCGACGTAATGTTCATTGATTGAGCAAACAAAAATGCGGGTTTAACAACAAATGATGCGCTTTTGTAAACACAAAAGAAACAAAATGAAAGCGGTTTAGCGGTCGTTACGAACGAAGCTACTAACTCGCGGAATCGTAACGCAAAAAACAACAATAAGCGCCGTCTCTTCAGACGGGATCAAAGCGTGACCGAATAGTTCTGAGAACAATACACGAACCTCCCAAGCGTCCTAATAGCAAGGGAACCGAAACACGAATGTCAATACTGTTTAGCATTAGCGCGACGGACTGTTTTAGAAAAGGTGCAGAAGTTTAAAAATCAATGAAGTAATTCAATCAAATTGAAAACAATACACTAAACAAATTGCGGGAACGCACCATTCCGCCAGCCTTGAATTACTTGTTTCAAAACTAAGGGTGGACAAAGCTTTACAAGAGGTCGCTTCAAAGTACCACTTGCAGTTCTAACTGTAGCAACGCGTACAACACCATCACCTCCAGGATGTACGTCAATAATGCGCCCTAATGGCCAATTCAAAGGAGGTGAAGTGTCTTGCTCCAAAATAACAAGAGTACCTGGCTTAACAACCTCCGAGGGATCAGTCCATTTACTCCGTTGATGAAGAGTATGTAAATATTCTTGCGACCAACGTTTCCAGAATGCCTGATGCAAACGACTCAGTAACTGCCATCTGTTGAGACGATTAGATGGGACAGATAAGAAATCAGATTCAGGAGGTGCTGTTAAAGGTTCCATTGTAAGAAACATACCAGGACTCAAGGCGGTAAGATCCGATGCTACAAGGGGTTATAGGTCGCTTCGATCTGTGCAAATACAGTAGAAAGTTCTTCGTAGGTTAGGATTTGATCTCCAACGACACGTCTTAAGTGAGCTTTAACACTAGGAATTACTTTCTTTGCAGATAGAATCCAAAATCGTTGCTGCAAAAGAAATTTAACGGTTTGGATTCCTGCGTGAAGATTAGTGACATGACAATCTTCGACAATTAGATTAGTCAAACGACTTTTGCTTGGTAGCAGTGCGGGAAATTTAGTATCAAACGGCAATGGAGCATTAGCCAATCTACTACCAACTCTAAGAGTTCCCTGTTCATCAAGAAACGGCGAAAGTTTACGAAGCGATTTGGGCAAAAGTTTTCGTTCTCGAAGAAGGGAAATCTCTTTAGAAAAATATTGATCTTGAACATAGCGAACAATGCAAAGCTGAGCCTGATATAACTCAGCAGCCAAAAATGATCCAGAGCCCCTACGGTCTGGATTGCGGGCGTTATCAACAAAGCGACAAATATGAGCTATAATGCGGGTAATGCGATTAATAGAAGAATGTTCTTCTAACAAAGTACCAAATAAATTTGGTGAAGCGGTGACTTGAAGCGCCACTATACGGGCTTCAGTCATAACTAGCGGTGACATGCTTGAGTCTGAGCAAGCATGTGGCAAACAAGCGGTAATCAACAATTGTGGGCCTTTCCACCAAAGTGTATTGCCTAACAACAACTCTGATGGCAAAGTGCCGCGGGAACCCAAGTCAGCGGGGTTATCACAAGATTGAATGTAAAACCAATGCGAAGAAGGAAATTTTTCCTGAATGTAAGCAACTCGATTACTGACAAATGTCTTCCAACGGTGCGGGGAAGAACTAAGCCATGAAATGACTACCGTGGAATCTGACCAGCAACGAATCACCTTGAACAACAAACGACTATTGAATTGCTCATAAACATAATGAGCCAACTTAGCGGTAAGAACTGAAGCACACAGTTCCAATCTGGGAAGTGACAAAGTTTTCAAAGGGGCAACTTTCGATTTAGACAACACAAAAAAACTTTGACGAAATCCAGATGCGGTTTCGAACACAAAATAAACAACAGCGGCATAACCTTTCTCAGAAGCATCACCAAATGCGTGAAGTTCACAACTAGAAAAGTTTTCTATAGCAAGCACGTGAGGCAAAACTAAATTCTGTAAGGTCAACAAAATAGCGATAATGTCTTGCTGCAATTTGGGACCGATAAACAAACAAACAAACAAAGATAACCGATGAGGTATCTTAGCGGATGCATTAAACACTGCACGAAGTTTGGTTGTGCTACTATCAGGTTTCAAAACACAATGATGCGGTATGTAGTAACAATCAGAAGCAGTAGATGGATCAGGAACCAACTCCATATGATCAAGCTCCAAATACTCTTTGAGAAAATCACAATATTGTTTGTAGAGATCTGGTTGCTGTAGAAGACGTCTTTCTAAGGAGTAGAAACGTTGTACGGCGGGATTATACATTCCATCAAAAGCAGGAAGTGTATTTCGAAAAGAAAGAGGCACAACGAATCTACCTGAATCCAATCTCCTGCATCCCTCGGAAAATATTTTTTCGCAGATAAGATCATCAGGGGACTGAACCAGTGCGTTAGGAACATCTTCAATAGTCCAGAACCTTTGGAGTAAATCATCTAATGATACTACATCTTCAATTTTACAAAAAAGCGAAGTTGGGTTTATGGCAGACTGAGAGTAAGAGTTAACAGAACTCGAAGACACTCTACCCATAAGGATGTAACCAAACACAGTGTTAATAGCATCAGGAACACCTTCCTTTCCCAGAAGGCTTCCATCCAACAAAATTTGAGAAAATATATCGGCACCTAACAAAAGGTCAATAGCGCCTGGGCTATTGAAACCAGGATCAGCAAGTTTCAAATTGGTTAGATATGCCATATTAGCCATGTTAATGGGCGCAACAGGCATATCATTGCAAATGCGGAGTAAAACAATAGTATCAACAACAAAATTGCACTCACGCTTTACTATAGAGCGAAGAGAAAGGGTAAGAAAGAGAGCCCTCAGCAGAGGGACTCTGCATAGAACCTAGCCCGATGAGTTGAATCGAAGCGGGCATAGGTCGGAAGCCAAGGCGTTTTACAGCCTTGCTCGCAATGAATGATGTCATGCTACCAGAATCTAGCAGACATCGCAAAGTTTGATAAGAACCGTGCTTATCTAATACCTCAACTAAAGCGGTAGATAACAACACATTTGAATTGTATGACAAAAGTGAACTATAACAAGAAGTCTGCGGTAGAGAAGTTTTGGGACTTTCAACAGTATTAATGGTACTGGATCCACCAGATGTGGAAGCCAGGTTTGCGGGGGGAGCACTAGATTCAGACCGAATGCCTGAATCACCACGATTTACAAAATGAAGCAATGTGTGATGGCGTTGTTTGCAATTGCGGCAAGTGGATAAAGATTTACAGCGATTCGACTGATGAGAATCGCTCAAGCAATTAAAACAAAGTCTAAAATCTTTAACAAACTTAAACCGCGCGGATACTGATTTGTTCAAGAATTCAGAACATTTGTAAATCGCATGATCGGATTTACAAACTAAACAATTTATTTTCTTAGTGACAAACAAAGATGTAGTGAACCGGGAAGAATGTTGCTTTGAATTCAATGGTAACTTTTTGTCAACACTTCGCTTTGCCTTGCGGGATAACTCAACATGTTCAAAGGCATCGCAATGCTTCGACAAAAAATCAACAACTTCCGAGCGGATCGAAAAGTCATCGTGAGCGATCACAGTACCATGGTAAAGTTCAAACTTAGTGGCTAAATTCTTTGGAACTCGTTTCAACATCATCTGAACGATACAAAAATCCCACTGATTTACTGATAAAACCAAATTTTTCAGTGCTTCCAAATTATCACTGAAGTCATCCAATAACTTCCGAACCTCTGAAGTGCTATCTGAAGTTAGTTGGGGGAACTGTTCTAAAGCTGACCAATGAGACTCCGCGATTAAACGAGTTCGCTTGAATTTTTTCAAAAGTGTTTCATAAGCACTCACGTAATTGTTTTTGTTAGTTTAAAATTCCTAATTGCCTCAAAAGCAGGCCCTTTTAAAGCTAACTGCAAATATTTGAACTTCTGCATTGCACTGAGTTTTTCAATATTGTGAATTAATGAATCAAACAAATCAATAAAAGTACCAAATTCCAATATGTCTCCACTAAATGAAGGCAAATCAATTCGCGGCAAAGCAACACTTTCCTGTTCCCGAGCTATATTTTGTGGTGTAGAATTCTGAACAGATTTCAGTTTAGCAAAAATAGACCTGATTGAATAAAACAATTTTTCAAATTTATTGCGAATGTCATCCTCAAAGTCAAAATCATCGTTTGCATCTGAAATTAATCCAACAATGGAATTGTGATGTTTAAAAAACTCTGAATGGATTAAATCAACCATATCAATCATGCTAAAAAACAATTCAACGTCGTCACCTCTTAAGGCTTTCTCGGCAGCAAAATAAATATCTTCTAATCTTTTAAACTCCGATTGTCGATGATTTTTAAATTTACGTAAATTTTCAGCGGTTTTTGACATCTTAACAATAAATTAAAATCACTGTAACGCCACTGAACAAATCTAACACTATAGAACGAAAACAAAATACTATTCCAAAAATGTACAATTTTTTACTGTTGAAGTCGAAAGTACGAATTATCTGACCCAATGTCAAATAAATTCAAAACAATTTAGCAAATTAACCAAACAAACAAAACGATCTCTTGTAAGGTTTTTAACGCGACAAAAAAAGATGCGTTTTATTTCCAACGGAATGAGTGAATATCCCGAACTTGCTTTCTCTTCTAACAAATAAAGAAACGAAAATTCAATGCGGTTTTCAACAATAATTGCAACGAAAAATCAATGGTTTTTTTGATCGTTAAACTTTGCAGGAAATTAACTCAAATGTATCCGGCCCGGAGTTGGACCAAATTATGTAATTTATTCGATAATCTTTGCACGAAATTAACTCAAATTGCATCCGGCTCGAAGTTGGACCAAAATTATGGAATGTCTTCGATGGCACATTCCATAGAGAATATCCAAAAAAATGTATGAATTAGATGTTGCGGTTTTAGTTCAATGCTGGTTTAATGCAAGTACTTATATAATTGAAGAAGGACATTTAGCGGAACAATCAATAAACACGTGCCGTCACATAAACGAATCACCAAATAAAAGTTATCACTAACCTTTAAGTCGAAGTTCTGGTGTTTTCTTGGTTCTTCTTTCTTCAGAGGCTAGCCCCGTGAACAGTTTTTTAGAGTTTCTTCTGGACAACACGTTACACAAAAAATAGCGACGTAATGTTCATTGATTGAGCATACAAAATATGCGGGTTTAACAACAAATGATGCGCTTTTGTAAACACAAAAGAAACAAAATGAAAGCGGTTTAGCGGTCGTTACGAACGAAGCTAATAACTCGCGGATTCGTAACACAATAACAACAAAAAGCGCCGTCTCTCCAGACGGAATCAAAAAATGTGTCCGCACAGTTCGGAGCACAATACACGAATCTCCCAAGCATCCAAACAGCTAGGGAACCGAAACACGAATGTCAATACTGTCTATATTTTACACGCAAAAAACACTTAAAATTAGCATTAGCGCGACGGAATGTTTTAGAAAAGGTGCAGAAGTTTAAAAATCAATGAAGTAATTCAATCAAATTGAAAACAATACACTAAACAAATTGCGGGAACGCACCAACGAGTACATAGTACTGTCGAAACTAGTCACGGTTTTTATGGTTATTAATTAAATAAATAAATAAATTAGTGATATAAAACAAAGTAATTCGTAATTCTACAAAACCAAGACAACTATAAAATGGTGAAGGCCTAACAATTGTGGAGTTTTTGCTTTTTTGTGTATTTTTTGGGAATAACAGCAGATGTGGGGAAATGTCTGCTTGTTTCATAACTTCCAAAGGTTTCAGGGTCTAAATTAGACCCCGTTTTCAATGATACCTAAACAAAGAAAATGAAAACAATTAAAATTTTCTTTGTGGCATTTATATAAAAATGTTCAATTTGAAATTAAAATGTTTGGCAATATGAACTAGCATAATCTTTTTTTATTATCAATAATTTAGGACCCAATAAATATATGAAGTTAGTCAGTATTTTATCAACATACGAGAGATATTGATTATGTCGGATAACCTCGCTCTTCGTCATTTCAATGTTTTTTTAGCCAATTTCGTTCATCTTAGAAAGAAATATGGTCCCAAAATGGAGCATACAGCATAATAAAAAATATACTCCACTGACTGTCATGAATTATCTTGAAGACGCGAGATGTAAGACCGACATCTAGGATTTTCAAGAGAATCAGTACACAGAGGTTCCGAATCTGGAGCCGTTCCGTGTAATTGCGATTCACTCCTAGGACAGAATGTCGATAAAGGGAGAACAGCAATTACACGGAGATTCGGAACCTCTGTGTACTGATTCTCTTGAAAATCCTAGATGTCGGTCTTACATCTCGCGTCTTCAAATTTAACGAAATGCATCAAATGCATAAAGAAGTGTTCGAGAGGACATTCAATTGTGGGAAGCGCAACTGATGAAGGTTTCCGACCAGAAACAATATATATTATATTTATATACAATATATATTGTCTTGCGTACAAAGGAATGACACCTCGAAGGGAGTAACGAATTATCTTAATGAACATTTCCCCAAAAAGTGGATAGGTCGCTAGTGACTGATGATACATTGGCCAGCACGATCTCCAGAGCTCACTGCAAGAGACTAGTTTTTCTTAGGGTGTATAAAGCAAAAAGTTTATGCTACTGATATTCAAAATATTGAAATTAAAAAAAAGACAAAATGACTGACACCATTGATACAGTGATACTAGCTATGATTCACGACAGTTGATACGAATTTTGGAAAAAGATTCAGAAATGGATCTGGAATTTATTTATTGCTATAAAAATGCTGTTCTTTGCAGTTGTGTTTTCAAAGTAATAATTCTTTGAATATGACATTTGAAAATTTTGGCTCCGTAACTTGTAAGGTTTCTTTGAATTGATTTTTTTACAGAAACTAATACTAATATGTTTACTATTAAATAAACTTATAAAATGTAATTAACAAAGTGTATAACAAAATATGTTATATTTTATACATATCTCTAAATCAGTTACAAACAATTACTTATACAATTTGAAACAATAAATTAAGCATTAAAGATACATTTAAACATTGAACAAAATTGTCTCATGAAATTTAATAATACCTTTTTTATGACGCAAAATATTGGAGTAATTTCATTATGAACTACCGAACAAATTGAATGGGAAAACCTGCAAGTGTGTAATTTGAAAAACTCCATAACACACTCCATCACTTTTTTTGTTTTGTCATATTTACAACGCTAACAATATGTTATTTGTGTGATGGCGCGACAACTCATTCCACTCCACAAAGTTTTGTTGATTACATACATATGCTGTGACGTGATCAAACTTTTCTAATTAAATCCGACAAAACGACATAGAAGATTACTATTTGAATATTATTAGTTTTGTAAACAAGCAGCTGATTTTGTTGTGTTATTTTGTAACATATTTTGTAACCATTTTTAGGTGTACAGAAAATATTCATTTATTCCGAATAAGTTTTTAAGTAAAATAAAATAACTATTACTTACTTTGTTAATAAATCAAAGCTTAAAGTAAAAACTAATACTTACTAATTCATTTTTGGAATTGGTATGAAGCAAAGTAGTAAAGGTTTGCCCCCTGTTAAGAATGGTGAGCAAAATATATTAGAGAACTACAGACCTATATCTATTCTGTCAAACTTCTCAAAGCTATTTGAAATTATTCTGGATAATCGCATATTTCCACTAGTACGCAATCAACTATTTCGATACCAGCACGGATTTATTGATAAAAGGTCTACAACAACCAACCTGGTAGCAATTACTCAATATATCTCAGAAGCACTAGACACCAGCATACAAGTCGACGTCTATACAGATTTCAGTAAGGCATTTGTCAGAATTGGTCATAGAATTCTGTTAAACAAGCTACCAAGATTTAGATTTTCTATCCAAGCAGTAAATCAGAGAGATACATTTACTTGACTTATAATGGTTTCAAGTCGGAATCATACTTAGCTAAATCAGGAGTTGCTCAAGGGTGGAATTTAGGACCTCTGTTATTTCTTGTGTTTATTAACGATTTATGTAATACAATATCTACAGAAAAGTTATTCTTTGCTGATTACTTCAAAATCTTTTCTACAATAGAAAGTATAAATGATTGTCATCCATATATAAATAGACAAAGACAAAACGAATAGGTACCATTTCCTCCTGTGTCTCTCAACCCATTTTCTTCATTTTTGTTTGCTTAGTAGCTACTGACGACCTTCGGTGCAGAATGCTAATATTAATTTATAATATTGGTTCATTCATTAAATAAAATATAATAAAAAATCATTATTTACGTCCATAATTTCAATGCCAAACAACTGAATGTGCCGCCGCCGCCAAACTCAAAACATTGAGTAATTATATATAGAGGGACCAATGCTGTTGTATACTTGCGTGTACTTCTGGAAGTGGCATGCAAGCGTTGTAATTGTTTAGTGATAAAGTAAGCATATATTATAATTATGCAAGGCGATTCCAGATAGGTTAGAAATCATTTTTTTCGTTGGTGGCAGTTACATATACAGGCTGTTTAAAATATAGAGTAGAGTGCAATTATAACTAATAAAATAATTATATAGGAAAGCCCATTAGCGGTTGAATTTACAGGGTTCTTGGAATAGAAGGTGCAGTAGAATTACAGTTATACAGGGCGGTGCAAAAAATATTATACAGAGATGCATATACAGGGTGGCGGAAATGGAAATGCAACATTTCGTAACAAATAAGCAGTTGTATATATAGAGAAGATGAAATATAGGGTGAGAAATTATAAATACACAGGATGATGATAAAAAATGTTAGAAAAGGAAATGATTTATAGAGTAGCCCACGAAGAGTTCCATATATATGATGATTGAAATATAGCTCAGAGTACAATTATAGTTACAGAAGATAGTTAAAAATTTCATAAACAAAATGAGTAAATACGGTGCCTCATAGGCAGTGGCATATAAGGAATCGTTTACCGGGTGGTTCAAAAATGTAAAAAATATCATGCGTGGTCCATGAGTAGTTGCATATACAGGGTGGTTCAAATATATAATGAGATGGAATTATTATAATGAGGATTTTAATAAATGTTAGAGAATTGAGTGCAATTATAGCTATACAGGGAGGTTAGAAAAAATAAATATATAGGGTAGCCCATTAGCGGTTGAATTGTTGTAATATTAAATTAAGAATTACAAATTTGAACACAAATAAGGTCCTATGAATATATCTGAAAAAAACTTGAGTTTCGTTACTTATTTGTAGAAGCGAGATGTAAGATCGGCATCTAGGATTTTCGAGGAAAGTATCACACAGAGGTTCTCAATCTGGATCCGTTCCGTATAATTGCTGTTCTCCCTAAAGACCTAGGATAGAATGTCACAATAAAATTTTCAGGTTTCTTAACCTGCCAGAGATATTCACACAATTGGTCGAATTTCGACCACTGGGCGACAGCTAGTAATATTCAAACTCTCTAATTTATTATTTTTGATGCACCTAGTATTTGAATGCTAGAGTTTTACAACAACCCTTGTATGTTTAAATGATCAACTTCCAAGTGCTTGCATGATATTACGTTCTGAATAAACAAAAATAAAAAAATATCGCTCTCAAATGCACAACCAACCTTCATTGCCAGTTATTTTCAGTGTAAAGAAATATTGAGCCTTTCAGTAGTGCACTCTTAAAATGTATAGAGCTTGTGAGCCGTATAGAAATAAACTTCAATTTATCTGGAAAAGGAAAGCGACAAAGTATCATTCTGTTGGGTAATTCATGAGAGAACCGGGTGCTAACAAAATTACGTAGAGTATACACGGGCCTCAGAACGCCACATCAAGCTTGGCACCGACTTCAAAAATATACTAGATTGGTAGGTAATTAATTTGTACAGAATGAGCACCTTTTAATGTTTACATTTTTTACTTCCTGCGTAGGTACCTAACAAGATTGAATGTGTTATTTATTTGCTAGAGTAGTATTTTGTTATAATTATTTATAGCTTTTTAGTTATAGGTGGAAGTCGGTTATTTTTTTCTTTAAATGTTTTGTTATGATTCCAGTCATATCGACGAACGTCTCTCCATTATCATTGTAGGGCATTAAATTAATTCGTAGTATCAACAGTTTTTGAATAACAAATATATTTTCAGAACCAAAATTAAATTTTTGCAATTTGCAAAGGTTTTCTTCTCAGGGGAGCAGAGTTTTTCTTGGGGGGGGGGGTCGTCAGTAGATGTGTATTAAACACACATCTCTTCCTATATTATTAGAAAATGTCTGTTTTGCTCCCCTCTAGACCAAAAACCAATCGACCTACACGCTTATTCTTGAAATTATATTCAACTTCTTAACCCCCACCTTGTTTGTTTTGTATAATTGGTACATTTAAATTACTGTATCAGCTGGAAACATTAACTCCCCCTCACTAGTAATTTCATCTAGAATTAAATGGTCAAGGATTAGTTCAATGATTTGATTTCCTACTTTAACTATGAACACCATTGAACAATAATTTCTAACAGTTACGAGCTACTTTTAGTAGTTGTATTTCATTGTTTTTGACAATGCTTATGAAGACTTTTGGTATTATAAGTTTTCGTAAAAATGATACTACTCTTTGTCTTAGTTATCTATTATTTCATGTAGATCCTGAAGGAAATTCATAAATCTAATGGCATTATGTAGTTGACTATGGCTGTACCAAAAGCTTTCAGAAATGCCACAATAATATTTTGCCTATAACTTACTCAGTTAACGAAATTTATATCATTCTGATCCTTAATATAAAAAAACTAGTTATTCTCCTAGAACGTTTATCGATTAATGTAACAATCAAACTGAATATGACCTTAGTTGTTTAGAATGTTCAGTCGTTGTATTAGGTAATATTATTAGGTTATGTATTAGGTATTGATAACTAACTTCCAATTAATTGGAACTCTTGGTTCATCTCTCGAACCCACTAGCATCTAATGTTTGTTTATATCACCTATATGACAGGATGAGTGTACCTTCAACAATTATAAATAATTTGGTCAAGTGCGAGTTGGACTCGCATATTAAGGGTTCCGTACCACCTTCAAGATTCGAATATTCCAGTTTCAGACAAGCAGGGAATAAGTGCATTTTCTTATATTTACCCTTATATCTTTTAAAGGAAGCGTTTTAAATTTATAAAAAATATACACTTTGATTTTCCACACATAGACTTTTTATTTTATCTGCTTTAGGATTCGCTTGATTTTTATCACAATACATATGTATTTAATTTTCTAATTTGGCCCAAAAAAAGTAACATTAGAGTTTTATTTTACTAATAAACTTTCAGAAATACCTTTTATAATCTACTGTCTGAGTTTTGAGGCTCTATAGATTGGAAGAAAAACGGCAAAATAGGTCAAAGTTTAAATTATAAATTATTAAATCTGTTATTCAGATTATTTCAAATTTTAAATAGTGTAGTTTCTAAAATGGGAATTAAGTCGATGTTTAATATTTTTAATATCTTTTAAACAAATGATTTAAAAATATGATATATTTGTAATTCACATAATGGGCCTTTTATCTGATATATTACATGATGCGTTTGAAAATTGAATCTTTATTTTCCATTTAATTGTATAATTTGTCCCTAAAATTACTATGGGGGTTTTCTAGTAATTTATTTTCCATTTAATTCTATTATTTGGAGGCCAAATAATATAATTAGGTTTTTTTTTCATATTTTTTCCTATAAACAAAAAACATGAGGTCTTAGAGTTTGGGAAATAACGGGGAGAATGGGTCATTTTTTTAAAATATTTTCTTAAATATATTTTAAAATATTAATTTTAAAAAAATTAAAAAATATATTTGTACCTATTCGTCATAATGAGCCCTGGGATTTGATATATTATATGACCCGTTTAGAAACAATTATAATTTTTTATTTTCCATTTAATTCTATAATTTGCCCCCAAAAATGAATATTAGGGTTTTTTTCTTATTTTTCCAGTAAAGTTCAGATGAGGGGCTATACTTCCAGTTTTTCAAAATTTTTCAGCTTATGGTTTCGGAGATAAGGGGGGAATGGGTAAAATTTTTTATATTCTTGTTAATATCTTTTAATTAATTTATTTTATAAATATGGTAAATATGGAAAAAATATATTTGTTTTCTTCATCATGAGCCCTTTTATTTGATATATAACATGCTGGGTTAGAAACAATTTTAATTTTATATTTTCCATTTAATTCTATAATTTGCCCCCCAAAAAAAATAGGGGTTTTTTCTTATTTTTCCAGTACAGTTCAGGTGAGGGGCTATACCTCCATTGTTTTTTCAAAATTTTCCAGCTTATGGTTTCGGTGATAGGGGGGGGGGTAAATTTTTTTATATTTTTGTTAATATCTTTTAATTAATTTATTTTAATAATATGAAAAAAATATATTTGTTTTCGTCATTATGAGCCCTTTCATTTGATATATTACATGATGGGTTAAAAACAATTTTAATTTTAATTTTCTATTTAATTCTATAATTTGTCCCCCGAAATTAATATTAGGGGTTTCTCCTTAATTTTCCAGTAAAGTTCAGGTGAGGGGCTATACCTCCATTTTTTTTCAAAATTTTCCAGCTTATGGTTTTAGAGATAAGGGGGGGTAATTTTTTTATATTTTTGTTAATATCTTTTAATTAATTTATTTTAAAAATGTGAAAAAAATATATTTGTTTTCGTTATAATGAGCCCTTTCATTTGATATATAACATGATGGGTTAGAAACAATTTTAATTTTAATTTTCCATTTAATTCTATAATTTGCCCCCCAAAATAAATATTAGGGGTTTCTCCTTAATTTTCCAGTAAAGTTCAGGTGAGGGGCTATACATACATTTTTTTTCAAAATTTTCCAGCTTATGGTTTTGGAGATAAGGGGGGAGAATGGGTAAATTTTTTTATATTTTTGTTAATATCTTTTAATTAATTTATTTTAAAAATATGAAAAAAATATTTGTTTTCATCGTAATGAGCCCTTTCATTTGATATATAACATGAAGGATTAGAAACAATTTTAATTTTATATTTTCCATTTAATTCTGTAATTGCCCCCCCAAAATTAAAAGTAGAGGTTTCTCCTTATTTTTCCAGTAAACTTCAGGTCAGAATCTATAAATCTATTTTTTTTCAATACTTTACGTTTTATAGTTTCGGAGATAAGGGGGGGGGAATGGGTAAATTTTGGTATATTTTTGTTAATATCTTTTTAAATACTTTTTTTAAATATGAAAAAAATATATTTGTGTTCCTCAGAATGAGACCTTTCATTTGATATATTACATGATGCGTTTGAAATTTTTTTATTTTTAAATTTTTATTTAATTCTATAATTTGTCCCCCAAAATTAACATTAATGGTTTCTCCTTAATTTTCTTGTAAAGTTCGGGCAACGCTCTATATTTCCTATTTTTTCAAAATTTTAGGCTCAGTTTCGATTTTTTTAGTTTTTCCCCCCAAAAGTACCCCTAAAATCAAATTTTTTTCTTTTGCGATATATACTCCTGACCGAGTCACCAAACTATACATTGTTACCAAATTTCAACCTCTTCCGTCTAGTAGTTTAGGAGAAAATGGCTGTGATGTGACAGAGGCAGAAATCCTGAGTGATATTATAAGGGTATCCGTATATTGTATATACGGAACCCTAAAAATGTGAAACACATATCCATATAACACAAGTGACCAATTAAATAACAAATATACTGTTCGGTCAGAAGTCTCGTTATAAATATTTATCTCAAAACAATTACCTTTAGGAACAAGCACCAATTATACAAATAATAGTCAACAAAATTTTATTATTAGCATGACTAATTCAATATTACAGACCATCAATGTCTTTCTATTTCTACTTATAAAGACATAATGGATCTGGAATAGTCATCAGTGATATCACAATCCTGAGACAAACTTGTATAAATATGGGTTGCCTAACCATACAGGTCAAGAAGTAACTTTCTTTACAGTACAGAAAGTTATCGTAAGAATCAACAATTCATCAGTAGGTATAAAAACAAAACTTTAGTAATTACTCTTAAATTGTCATTTGATGTATTTTGTTTAATATACTAAGGAGGTTTAATAATTTCGGGAACCCTGGTCTGATCCCTAAGGAAAAGTTAAATAAAACTTACCGGTTGTCACAAGAAGTACAAGACAAATGAAGCAAATGCGCATTTGAAGCATTTTAAAAATCATATGTGAGAATATTTTTTGAGAAAATCCGTATTCTGCCAAAAAAAGTTTTTCCTCAAATTCCACGTTAGAATAGTTGGAGTTTACATCTACACAGGAAATGTAGGTACATAATGTAGACATGCTTAATTATCATGCAGGCGGTTTAAGGAAAACACCTAAGGTTCCCAACTTCAATACCGACAAATTCTGTAAAAGTGTAAGTAAGGCCTGCTGTTATAAATAATATGGGATCATCATAACGAACAGGAAAAGAATTCCCTTAATTCTTATCCCTTGAGTCGCACTTGAAATTACTTTCAATTGTTCGCTTGAAGTGTCTCCTGATTACCCATCTCTTTCAGCAAACGACGAAAGATATCTTTCCCTTGAAAATCCCATTCTTCGGCGTCTCCACAACGAGTGCCGCTTTCTCACGTCGTGTACCACACGTCGAGACGTCCTCGGATTTTTATTGCATCGTGGAGATCGCACACGCATTATATTGGAATGGGGATATCACGTTTCTAATAAAGTGCGGGAAATCTTTAACACCTTTCACTTTGCCATAACACAACTTTATTAAGAGTGGATTTTCACTAAATTCTTTTTATTGTTATACCACTTCCAATTACAGTTGTCCGATTCAACAGAGTGCTCCCTTTTTTATTATGCTGATGTTCACTTACAGAAAGAATCTGAAACGGCTTTGGAGACGCGCAAGCAGCCGTAAAATGCAAATTTGTAAGTCCACAGAGAGCGTCTAGACAATTCTGGAAAGGTTTTGATTTTTCGGATAAAAACTAATTCTTTGATACATAAAAAGAAAAGTTTCCAAAAACGGTAGTATGACATAGACATGAAAAATTTTATTAATGGTGTTCATACGAAAAATATCCTTCCTTTTTGAATATTACCATTACTGAAAATAAACCATCTTACGTAGCAAAATATTTAAAAGATGTTATTTCAGGTTTTTGGGACGTTTCTTAACCTTAATTCAGTTTAAGTATTGATAGTGCGGTGGCATTTCTTGGGAAGAATATCAAGATGACACGAGAAAATCAAATTTTGGCCATCAGACATTTCTGCATATTGGTCAACCAAATAGGTTGCAAACTAGGAATCTAGGACAAAAGAGTCACCAATAATTAACGTCACAACTTTTGGAGATCAAAGTTCATCACAATACGCCTTGGAGCTAAAACGACGATTCAACATTGCTATAGTACAATAAATGAAAATAAAATAATATTTTAATACCACATCGCCTTCACACCGGATCACTCTAATACTGGGGCTTCCTAATACTAAATCATCTTAATAACAAGTTAACCTATAGGTATGGCCTGATTAAATAGGGTTCAAAGTCTAGACAGAGATACCGTTATGTCAATTCAAGAGAATTCAAACCATCATCTTTGTGAAAGTCAGTTCAAGATCATGCTTTAGTAATAAAGTAAATTCTGTACGCTTAGGAACAAAGTCTTCATTAGTGTCTATGATGCCAAAATATGCCAAAAATATTTTATCAACCCTTAATATAAAGCATAAACTAAATACTCTTATTATGTTCTGAGAGTTTTTGCAAATACGATTGGCGTTAATGACAGTGTTACAATTTTATCCATTCACCCTTACATAATAAGTTATTAAGTTCTGTGCATTTTTTTGTATGTAATTCTTCTAATCAAAACACATTCTTTTGTCTCTTTTGTTTTTTATAATTTATTTTTCTTCGTAATAAAATTTTATGTTCCTGAACTTCGGTTTATCGGGTAACGCATTACAGTATTACTTTAATATAGATAAAAAAATGTGTTGCTGTTTTTTTATTCAATTAATTTTGTGAAAATAATCTCACTAAAATCTTTACCTACTGTTTCCTTTTGTTTTGGTGGAATTTGATTTTAGAATGTCTCTTCCTGAGTCACAAATTAAGTAGGTTGTTTTGCTTATTGTCGATTCAGTGGGTCTTCTTTTCCGCAGACGCAGGTTTGTTTACTGCTATCAGCAGTTTCGACTTTCTCTTCTTTGTTGCTCCCAAAACCTGCAGTTTCTTTGCATTATTAGGCTTATTACTGGAAACTACTCGCTCTTCACCTCCAGATTTTTTTCACTTTGCCCTTTACTGATTTCAGCACTAAAGCTCAGGAAAAAAATTACTTTTACCCCAAGTTAATTGGTGGTGACATCTCGTATTTTAGTCTGAAGCTGGTAGACAATGTAAGTCGGTCCTCGAAGTTTCTTTCACCTCATGACGATAGCAGATCCAAAGCTATTGAAACGTTGTGAGATCAAGACGATGAAAGTCCAAGGAACTTCGAGGAATCTCGTATTTTGTTATGCTGAAATTGTTTTAAAATAAACATTTGTAACGATTTCCAACAAAGGTTATATTCCTGCAAGATTATAAATAAATTTAGCAATTCCCTGTATCTAATATTTCATAAATTGTCAATAAATCATTACATATTCAACATTCATTAATATATACTATTAGTTTATTATACAGTGATGGGCAAATGTGTGGAACCAAGTATATATCTCTGGAACTAATAGAGATATCAAAATGAAATTTGGAAGGTGGATACTGCAGTAGATTGCCTATTTGTTTTCTTACAATTTTGAACTTCCTGTTTTACCGGAAGTAATGTCGATTTGAAAATTTGCAATGAAACACCCTGTATAGTATTTCAGTTTCTGATGAACCATTTTATTGCGAATACAAAAATATCGGATTTCATATTGTTTATTTCAATACCTACTGAGATATTAACAGAAAAGTAACTAAGTAAAGGAAAAATTCGATGGTACAGATTTCATTTACGCCCAATATAAACAAACCGCTCGGTAACGATTTGTATTTCTATTGGCCAATCGGTGGCATTATACCATCATAGCCAACAGCACTGCTTGTTCCATAGTCGAAGACAGGTGCGTTTGTTTAAATCAGGCACAAATTAAATCAACTGAATCAACTTTAGTAGTCCATGAAATTCATTGCAGAAGTGACAGTAGTTGTCAAAATAATTTTTTTTTATTTGAACGTAAAAAATTGTATTGTTTCAATTTGATCGAAAAATGGCCAAATTAAGTGAAAGAGAAAGAATAGATATATTAATGATGATTGGGTATGGGGAGAGGAAAAGGACGCATCAAGAAGTTTGTGACCTTTTTAACATTGTTCATCCGAATACAAAAATATCCCGTACAGTAGTGAAAAAACTTTGCGAAGGTACGACACAATTGGAACAGTTAGCAATTTACCAAAAAGTGGACGGTTATGAAGTGCAAGTAATGAGGGTGTAGCTCAAAATGTTGCTATATCTTTGGAAGAAAATCCTCACTTATCCACTACCAACCTCGCCAATATGCATGGAATTAGCCGTCGTTCAGTAGGAAGGATATTAAGGCGAGAAAAATATCATCCATACAAAATTTCGCCTCGTTCAAGAACACTCCGAAGACGATTTCGACAGACGTTTTCACTTTTGAAATTTTTGAAATGATGGTTAATCGACATAACTGCCGCTACTGGTCGCAAAGTAATCCTAATTAGGTACAAGAGGCTCATACACGACATCCCCAAAAATTGAACGTTTGGGCCGGCATTTATAACAAGAGAATCGTGGGACCCTTCTTCCTACAAGAAACTTTAAACGGAGATAGGTATTTACAGCTCTTGGAGACACAAGTTATTCCGGCATTGGAGGTAAATAGACAATTATCAACTAATATCTGGTTTCAGCAGGATGGAGCACCACCCCATTACGCTCGCATTGTTCGAGATCGTTTAGATAGGACATTTCATAATAGATGGATTGGAAGAAGGGGTACTTATGAATGGCCTGCACGAAGTCCCGACCTTAATCCACTAGACTTTTCTGTGGGGTTACTTAAAGTCTAAGGTTTATGTTGATAGACCAAATAATTTGCAAGAATTAGCTGCAAGAATAACTCAAGACATCCAGAAAATTACACCAGAAGTAATAGCTAATGTTACTAGAGAATTTAAACACCGACTTGCTTATTGCCAAGAAGTAAACGGTGCGCAGTTTGAACATCTAATACATTAAGTTTAGTTAAGTTAAGTTTCAATGTTTTGAAAATCACTTAGATTTAGTTAATAATTATGATTATGTATTTCTTCAATGGATATTAGATTTTTCCTTTCCTTGATTACTTTTCTGTTATTATCTCGATAGGTATTGAAGTAAACAATATCAAACCCGATATTTTTGTATTCGCAATAAAATGTTTCATCAGAAACTAAAATACTATACGGGGTGTTTCATTGCAAATTTTAAAATCGACATTACTTCCGGTAAAACACGAAGTTCAAAATTGTAAAAAAATTTGGAAACAAATAGGCAATCTACTGCAGTATCCATCTTCCAAATTTCATTTTGATATCTCTAATAATTCCAGAGATATTTGCTTGGTTCCACACATTTGCCCATCACTATATATTTATGTTTACATGAATGTATAATACAATGGATCGTTTTCTATTTTTAAATATATAGTAGATAACGATAATAGAACAACTCCCCTGTATAATTTACCAGAATGAAATGTCTTCTGAATCTGAATTAATTTTCTTTAATGACTTAGTTCAATCTAAAGGGTTTTGAGGTAATTTATATGAATCACCATTGGAACACATCTGCGACTCCATTGTGAAGATGAAAAATTGTGCCGATTCATTGTAAATGGTATTATAATAGCATGCTCTTTGAGAATTTATAGCACCCTCTTCAAAGGTTAAGTATTTTAGGATTCCATTTTAAACAGATTCGACATACATAACAGTTATATGTAGGATTTCGTATAACGTTTTATTATTCGAGTTTTGAATATCTGTTTGAATATATTAACATTTTTTGGGAAGAGATATTTTGTTACTTGTTTTACGCTATAGAATATTATTTGTTCTATCCCACTAATTATAAGTAAATGTCCACAAAAGTTGGGGGCGTGAAATTTGTATCAAAGGCATATCATGAACAGTGTCTTAGGTTTAATAAAAATCGTCTTTACTTAATTTTATAGAAATTAAATATTTTATCTTTGTAATGTACATAGAGTAGCTTAGGTCGGTAGTGTCTAGTTTGTTTTTGAAATAATAACAGTACAATATACTAAATTGCTTTTTGGAGAACAAGCCTTCGTTTTCTTGTCTCTGTAAGCTTCTGTAAGATTCTTTGATTCTATTGATGTGTTCTTCAGTGTCTCCTTTTTTCTGAAATTTATTGTTATTTATTATAATTAACCAATCGTTGGAAATGTAAACGTCATTTCCAAATGATTTTTTGTATTGTACGCTAGCACTGTGAACATTTTGAAGTCACAACATCGCAAAAATTACTCAGACGGTTTTATTGTTTAGCGACATTTTGAGGAATTTGTTGGTACAAATGTAAAAATTGAAGGTAGTTATTTCACTGCACATCAATCTACACACCTTTCTAACTCGATAAACAAATTTAAACTAAATGGGAGTGATTAAGTAAACGACGGGCGAGGATAATCAAGTTGGCTAAAATTTATATATCTATAGCAAGCAAGCTCTTGGTATGTCTATTGTGGTCTGGAATAGTTTTGAAACAAAATTACAAAAAACTGGTCTCAGTGGGAAGATTGTATGATTACTTTAGACTTCATCGTAATAAAATATACAAGAAACGACTAAATATATACAACAGGTATTTGAAAAGCTTATTATTCTTATTAATTTAACAAACACATACGACACAGTTTTCAATAAATTTTTTTACCCTATTAAAAATGCTCAAATAAGGACCTAAAAATGCTCATTTTGAAAGTTTTCAGATTTTATACATCTTTTACATTGACGGTATTCTCTGATCACAAAGCGCAAGAGTCCAAAGAAGTGTCGATAACCATGTAATGCGGGAGAATCCTGAAATCCGGGAAAATAGGAATTTTGGCGAGGTAATAATAAATTACAGGAAAAATACAAATTTAACAGAAGGTGTACGCCATCAGAGTATCGAAATCACGAAAAAGTATCGATAGTAAGAAGAGTACCGATACCAAATTCGGCATCGAATCCAGACTTCAGATACTGGTATCATATCAGTAGTATCGTAACATTTCTAAATAAAAGCAAAACAACAGAAAATCAATATTTTCGAAGGATGATTAAATTATTTACAATTTGTTTCTGGGAATTTGCTGTTTAAACTATGTTTGTTATTTCTTTTATATGGTATCAGCGAATTGCAGTTAACATTTGTCCAATATATCATTAATTAAAAACAAGCCTAGCAAATCGAGGTAATAAAACATTTAAAAAAATATATAACCGACTTTTACCTATAACTAAAAAGCTAAAAATAATTATAATAAAATACAACTCTAGCAAATAAATAACACATTGAATGTTGTTAGGTACTTACCCAGGAAGAAAAAAATTTAAACATTAAAAGGTGCTCATTCTGTACAAATTAATTACCTACCAATCTAGTGTATTTTGAACTCGGTGCCAAGCAAATCTAAAATCCTTCATTGCGTACTTATCTATTAATTCATCAAACTTGATTGTTGCTTGGCACCGACTTTAAAAATATACTATATTGGTAGGTAATTAATTTGTACAGAATGAGCACCTTTTAATGTTTACATTTTTTACTTCCTGGGTAGTATTCAATGTGTTATTTATTTGCTAGAGCGGATAATTATTTTTAGCTTTTTAGTTATAGGTAGAAGTCGGTTATATATTTTTTTTCAAAATGTTTTATTTTCAACTTTTTAGTTTTGTTGAACTCAGGTAGTTTTCATCCTTTAGTTTTTATTTTGTATGTATAACCTTAATATACAGAACCAGGTAACATCGAAAGCCTTAACATTACACAATGATATATTTTCATTTAAATTGACAGGTAAATCTTTACGAACAAAATGTACTAGTGCGCGTTGACTTAATAAGCCCAAAATATATTTCTGCCTTATGGACTACGCCATGTTACTTTGTGATTTTGTTTGCTGTAAGTAAACACCCTGTGTATAAACGCACCAAATAGCAGTTTAAAGTTTGACATGTGTTGTCACTGAATTTTCTATTAGGCCGGGAGAATGTGATAAAAAAGCACCATCTTCGCAAAATGGAAAAATTTGCATTTAAATAGGTATTTGCCTGAGATACTTGTACAAACAAAACGAGCTTGGTACTCATTGATTTAAGGGGCCGAAAATACTAAGCTTTACTACCTATATGCTTGAGATGTACATAGAAAATTTTCAAATTCGCAATTAAAACTTCCAGTGCCTAAAATTCCCTCACAATTACGTTGGAATTTAAATATTTATGAGGAAATGTCATTTCGATGAAATTGTTGATAAGAATTTTGGAATTTTCGGAGATTTTCTGCAAAACTGCAAGTCGCAGAAAATTATATGAGATCACCTAAGAATCTTCCTTAATAGATTAAACGTTAAAAAATATACACATCCATAAGAAGTTATCGAAAAATCGACTAAAATATTAGGGATATTGGTCGAGTTCCATGCGCGCATGTGTTCATTCACAAATTTTATCACTTTAACAATAGAATTATTTTCCAAAATTTGAAGTTTCACCAATCCGGATATATACTCTATTAAACAAGACCATATTCATTGAAAACGGTTCACTACAGGAGAAAAAATCAGGTAACATACATACAAAAAAGGCAAAAAAATACGCTACGAATTGATAACCTCCTTCTTTTTGGAAGTTGGTTAAAAAGCAAATATGTTGTATAAATTTCTGGTGAAGGCGCTGGTAAAACTAAAAAGTCTCTATCTTTTAACGTAAGCTCTGATTTTCATATATTATTAGATAAGCTTCATGATTGTATTATCAACCAAACCACATATACTTAGAAAGTCAAAATATTTATTGTCGAATAAAATTTACAATTTTCAAATTCATTTCCTCCGATTTTTTGGATAGCGATAAATATCACCTTGTGGAAAATTATATGGTACCTTTCTCTAATATTCCTTAATATAATGCAGATTAAATCATCACACTAAACTTTTTAGGCTTATCGCTTTGACGTCGTCGGTTAACAATTAATTAAATCCTTTGCTAAAAGTATCTATATATAAATAGGCAAAGACAAAACAATTAGGTACCATTTTCTCTTCTGTCTCTCAACCGATTTTCTTCATTTTTGTTTTATTTAGTAGCTACTGACGACCTTCAGTGCAAAATGCTAATATTAATTTGGTTCATTCATTAAATAAAATATAACAAAAATTCATTATTTACGTCCATAATGCCAACGCCAAACAACTGAATGTGCCGCCGCCACCAGACTCAAAACATTGAGTAATTATATATAGAAGGACCAGTGCTGTTATATACTTAGAGCATGTACTTCTGGAAGTGGCATGCCAGCGTTGTTATTGTTTAGTGGTAAAGTAATCGTTGTATATTATAATTATACACGGCGATTCCAGATATGTTAGAATTTTTTTTTTTCGTGGGTGGCACATAAGCAGTTGCATATACAGGGTGTTTAAAATATAGAGTAGAGTGCAATTATAACTAATAAGTTAATTATATAGGGAAGGCCATTAGCGGTTGAATTTACAGGATTCTTGGAATACAAGGTGCAGTGGAATTACAGTTATACAGGGTGGTGCCAAAAATATTATAAAGAGATGCATATACAGGGTGGCGGAAATGGAAATACAACATTCGTAAACCATAAGCAGTTGTATATATAGAGAAAATGAAATATAGGGTGACAGGAATTATAGATATACAGGATGATAATAAGTAATGTTAGAAAATGAAACAATTTATAGAGTAGCCCACGAATACTTCCATATATATTATGATTGAAATATAGGTAGAAGTAGAATTATAGTTACAGAATATAGTTAAAAATTTCATAAATAAAAAGAGTAAATACGGTGACTCACAGGCAGTTGTAACAATTTGCGTCCTATCACCAGTGTAACAGTTTTGCCCTAACCTGTTGTATAATGGGGAAAGAAATATAGTATATAGAACCTGAGAGAAAAGGGGAATGCTGCCACCACCCGAAGAAAATTTGTGTTGGAGAGAAAGACTCCGGGAACCCTTCTCTGTAAATGTTAGCTGAAAATAAATAATATAAAAGGAACTTTACTGCCCCTTATCTGCCTTGACTCTCAGTCCTTGGTAGCTTCTGGTTTTCGTCACCTGCCCTCCTCTAAGAGGGTAAGTCCCCAGGCTTCTCAAATGCTGGTGGTTGTATGGGAAGAAGGAAGGAGTTAAAAGTAAACAGCGGAAAAAAATGACACATATATTGAATTAAAACAAAATGAAATGAAAGAACAATTAGAAACAATAAAGCAATCCCGATATGTAACACACAAAAAATACAAAACAAGTAACCTCAATTTTTAGTGGTTAAACAATACTTAAGAACAAATGTAACTCCCCAATTTATGTTTTTTTTAATTAATTAACCCCAAGAAAATATGAGAATAACTTTAAGGGACACAATATTAATTATACCCACTAATCCTGGGAATGACAGGTACAATTAGACCCTATTTAAGCCCTATCGGTGCCTACTACAATAGGTCTTCCCTTATATCAGCAAGCGTTGGTGAGCCAGTCTATCCAACGCATCCCCAATAAACATATAATATATATCTATATATAAATAAAAAAAAACAAACTAAACCAAAACCAAATTTAAACAAGATATCATAAGACAAGAAACCTAAACTTTTGCCGCTCTTTCCTTTTGCCGACTCAGGGCGTCAGATGAAATCTTTACCAGGTTACAATCTAGCTGTGCGTACCCCGACGCTACTTAGTCCCTATCACGAGGTCTCTTCCCTGCCGTTTGCTGGTCCAAGAAACCCTGGGTTCAGAATCTGAACCTACAACTCTACGGACAAACTCACAGGTTTTGGCACTAACACTCCTCGGTTAGTAAAATAAAAAGGTACTCACCGGATGCGATTTATCCGTTAATCCCAAAAGGTTTACCTGTGAATTAAAAGAAATTATACCTCACTGGATTTTTAGCTAGCTAATCACTGTTAAAAACACACTCGCGACTTTCGCGTTTCCCGACCCTCGACGATAAATTTTATAATGACTCTATAATTTAGTTCCTAAAACCCTATTTGGACAGGTGAAACGTTCCTCTCTTAGGAGTCTGGTTTCCACCTTTTTTATGTCCCCTATAAATCCGTCGCGCCACGTACGACTCCTTTTCTTGAGTTCCGGCCCCGAATTAGTTTGGAAATTCTCTGGACTAGTTCCTCGTGAACTTTAGCCCCTCCCATATGGGTACTATCTTCACGAATAACTTAACAACAAAACCCCCTACCGCGTGAGTTTTTCATTGTCCGATTGGCTGACTCTTCCGCCATTAACAGACGTGTTCTACGCACGTGCCTTTCTTTTGCATTTAAAAAAATTCTAGAACAAACTTTTAATTAAGGACGGCAAAATCAGCAATTTTTCTCTAACTGCGTAAAATCGGCCATCTTTGGTTTTTTTGTTTAAAATCTTGCAACACAATTTGTGTCTACCTGGTTTTTAGCACGTACAAGAGTTCAGCTTGCTACTAACCATGAATCGGCAAAAAAAAACAAAACGGAACGATATGCATAACTATTCATTGTTTAAAAAATATATATATTATAACATGGAAAATATGCGATTTTAGCGACATGTTTCATATTCTGCAATACGAGGGAAAATTTTCTATACGAAATTTTTAGTTTACTTCCGTGAAGAAATATTAAATAACATATATCCGATAAAATAATAAAAAAATACATTATGAATTCTTGTAAACATCCTCGGGATGTTACATCATTCCCCCCTGCGAAAAATTTAAGGCTCAGTAGCCTTGAATTTTCCTGAAAAATTCCAAAACTTTTCGATCTCCACTCGTAAAGCAAAATTTTCATTACAATTTCTGTTGTCGCATTTATACTTAAGTCTATTGACAAAGTTGCACTTTTCCGTTACAAAATTTAATTGAACGCACTTCACAAACACACTCGATACTTTTGTAGACGCTGCATTTTCTCCCTATCTCCACTACTAAACGCTGCTAAATCACATCAGCTGAGATGAGGTAGGTCAAGATTAGTGCAGTCGGTTACAAATTATACGTTTTACGCCACAAGTTAAAGTTTGTTATGGTTTTTGAAAGTTCTTTCACTCGTCGGCGGAAATGTCTAAAATATCAGGCCAATGAGGGGCGGACGGTTTCACGAAACTGACTTTAGTAATCGGTCGACCTGGTTTGGACTAAACGGCATTAATTTGGCTTGCTGGTACTGCATATATTTGGGCTGGCTAATTGGCTATCCGGGTTGAACTGTGAACTTTGGTTGGCTCGGGAACTCATACTATTTTGGATCATTATGGCCTCTCTGATATCTGGAACTTATAATTCGTTGTCTGCTTCTTCCTTGGCTAGTTATCTTTTCTGGAACTTATTCCCTGGTAAATCTGGCTGTCTGTCGTCCGGTTATTGGCTCTTCTCGCACCAATATTTTATGATTTTTAACTCAATTCGCCACATGCTCTGCGTTCATCAACGCAACTGCCTTTTCTCAGGCAAACCGATTCCTAGGACATTTCCTATGTCCGGGAACCAAAAATTCTTCATGGCTTCTGCCATCTTTTATTACAACGCTTCATTGCTTCATCATTGAAACCTGTGTAGCCCTACCTGGACCTGGGGGCCACACTAAACCAAATTCTCCCGGACTTTTCCCAAAAGTCCTGACTTCCACTCTGGAAGTGAACATCGTGGATACCTAACCCTGGTATCCAAACAATTAATTTTCATCTGGATGCTCTCGATCCATTTCGACTCCGTGTGTAGATACACTTTAACCTGTGTGTATCCACACCAATATTACATCTGGACGATTTTTTTTTCTACAGCCTGTCGTCTTATTTACCAAAATTAAATAAAACCTTTTTTTTCTCCTAGATAATCTTGATCGGTGTTAACTTGCACACGTTTCATTGAAAAATACTGATTTTGCTCAAGCCACTTCTTGTTCCAAAACTTCATCTTATGCCCAAAATTACGATGTACACGATTGACTTGAATCTGACGCGATGACATTCGCGACATTTTACTGTACCGTTTTCTTTCAAACTTGAAATCGACAATTAAGTCCTTTTGCGAATTTATAACATGTTACTTTGTATTTCGAAATGCACGATTGTCCTTGAACGCACTGACGTGAATCTGTTCATGGGCACTACACGTACCTCTATTACCGTACTATTAACTGCGGGTTACCAACTTTTTTACCATACCCTGTATATGACTTCATGTATCGTGTCATTTTAGCTAAGCGCTAGTAGGAGATCTGCATCAAGATCTCTGCATCTCCACAGACCATGACCATGGAAACTGATGACTTTTTTCTTGAAGCCATACACAATACCATTTTGTTAAGTCTTTAAATTACATCATATACAATAAAACAATTAATTGCAATAACCAAAAGAAAAAAATTAAATCAAAAATTATTTCCAACAACAATACAAAAAAAATCTCAAGATTCTTTCAAAAGTACAAAATCAAAATAAAAATCAAAACTAACAATGTTATTAAATATTTTCTACGAACATGTTCCGAATAACATTTAAAAAATCATCAAATTAAAATAAACTTATTTATATAAATACCAAAATCAAAATTCAAAATAATTGTCCCAAATCAATTACAATATATAAATAACCCAACTTTAAATAAACATATTTATCAACATTTCAAAATGTCTGAACGTGATCTGTTATGTTCCGTTTATATCCCAAATAAAATAAGTAAAACATCTATCTCTAACATTTTTATAATTCACCAACATTAAATCCCACCTATATTCTTCCAAATGATTGCCCTGGCTCATAGCAAACATTTGTGCTATTCATCCAATATCTGACGGATATTGGGTCTGTGAGTCCATCACTGACTCCTATAGTTCGTGTCACAAAAATCAAAGAAAAGAAAATCTATTAAAAAAACAAGAGACAATTTGTCTCAGCTCACTACTGATGAACATGTCTCCATCTCACTTTATTAAAAAAAAGTCAAAAGACTGACTCAATTACTGATCCATCTTCCAATACAAAACAAAATCAAATTTCTCTAAAGCTTACTCAATTATTGTTATCAAGAGCTGAATACAACCTTCCTCTTTACTACTCATTAAAGACACTTCCAATTATCTTTATTTTTACTTGTATACCCACAGTACAGCCCCTGTGATAAATCTTTAACCTAGTCAAAACATTAGCACTTCAAAATGTCATACTCTTTAAAATCATGCCTCGTACTACTAAAATCCATTGTAATAATTATTCGCACTTCGTTCAAATATAATACTGTTTATGCTGAGGCCGTAGTCTGTACACTAAAAAATTGTTGACTGAGTACATTCTTCAGTGAACATTACTCCGAGCGTTTACCTTTTATTTATATAGTTTACACTATTTTTTACATATCCGGTATTCAATTAATTATTTTTATTCATGGAAATAATTTCTTCTCTTAAAAAATTTCTCTTCATCTACTTTACTGTCTTTCAAAATACTCTAAGTCGTCTGAATACTTATCTCATTACATTTAATAAAATATTTCATAATTTTACCAGAAATAACATTGCATTTATGCTACAATGCATAGGATACCATATTATCTTTTTATTTCTGTGGCAATTATATAATTAATATATATTAGTTAGCATTTCGGTGAGTTATCTATGTTTCTCGGTCTCTAATCTCGAAACTAAAAATTTACACTTATTTTCAAAAATAAAATTGGTTTATGTTTACCGCCATTATGTCATATAGCAAAATCTTACGGGTGGAGAACAAAATTATCTCCCTAGTACAACAAAAAATTTTAATATCACATTCGGACAAAAAAATTGATCTTTATTTTATAGAACAGAAAATTCTAAGTAAGATAAACCCTTCTGGTATTCAACGACTTGTCTAGGAAACTAATGAATGGTTATGATAACCTTCCATGGGGGGGAGAAAAAATGAGTCTATGTGCTATAGACATTCAGGGGAGGGGGAATCAGGATTTTTACATCCCTTATCCGGCCATGTATTAATTTTGCTTGGGTTCTACAGCTAGCCAATACATTAAAGCTGCGAAAAATATTCTCAACCGTTTTTCGCAAGGCGATTTCAGGGGAGGGGGAATCCGGATTTTTACGTCCCTTATCCAGGCTTGTATTAATTTTGCAAGGGTTTTACTGCTGACCAATACAAAAAAGTCGCGAAAAATATTCTTAACCGTTTTTCGCAAGGCGATTTCAGGGGAGGGGGAATCAGGATTATTACGTCCCTCATCCGGGCATGTATTAATTTTGCTTGGGTTTTACAGCTAGCCAATACATTAAAGCTGCGAAAAATATTCTCAACCGTTTTTCGCACGGCGATTTCAGGGGAGGGGGAATCAGGATTTTTACATCCCTCATCCGGGCTTGTATTAATTTTATAGAGTTTTACTACTAGCCAATACAACAAAGCTGCGAAAAATATTCTCAACCGTATTTCGCACGGCGATGCCATTACCTTAATAATGAAAACGCAAGGGGGGTTTTCTGGTTCGCTCGGACCTCCGTAGATGACCTTCCATGTCTACTGATTGCGTCCTTCGTCTAGGGTCCTCGGTGCTACTCAGGCATTTCTTCAACTCCTCTTTATCAACATCGATCCATCCGGGGAGAATTACTAGCGGCGTAGGTTGCTCCTCCTCATCTTCAGTCGGATCTCCATCAGTCTCCGGTTCCGAAATCATCGTTTCGACTTCCTCATCGTCGGTCGATTCCACCTTATTATAACCACCTGTCTGGCGTTGTTTAAAATCCTTTAGCCGATTTATATGCACCACTTGGTCATCTCGACCTCCTACTTTTCGAATTCTATACGTCACTGGGCCGATTTCTTCCATTATCCTGTAAGGTCCTACCCAATTCTTGGTCAGTTTTTTCGATTTACCTACAATAGTTCCCATATCCTTTAAATAAACCAAATCTCCTAATTCATAATGTCGCTCTCGTGTCTTTTTATTGTATTGTTTTATCCGGTACTGTTTAGCTTCTTCCGTATTTTCTTGAACGTCCCGGTATACTTTAGATAATCTGGCCATCATTTCAGATGCGTAATTGTCATCGTAATCATATCGTATTCGTTGCGGACGTATTATTTCATCGATGGGCAAAGTCATGTCTCTACCGTGAAGTAAGAAATAATTTGGTCAAGTGCGAGTTGGACTCGCATTGTAAGGGTTCCGTATCACCTTCAAGATTCGCTGTATTTAGTTTTCTAATTTGGCCCCCAAAAATTAACATTAGAGTTTTATTTTACTAATAAACTTTCAGGGAAGCCTTTTATAATCTATTGTCTGAATTTTGAGGCTCTATAGATAAAGGGCACAATAGGTCAAGTTTTAAATTATAAATTATTAAATCTGTTATTCAAATTATTTAAAAATACAAATAAAATATATTTTTCAAAATTTAAATAGTATAGTTTCTAAAATGGGAATTAAGTCGATGTTTAATATCTTTGCTAAACAAATGATTTAAAAATATGATATATGTGTAATTCACATAATGAGTCTTTTATTTGATATATTACATGATTCGTTTGAAAATTGAAATTTTATTTTCCATTTAATTGTATAATTTGTCCCTAAAATTACCATGGAGGTTTTCTAATAATTTTTCTTATAAATTTCAAGTGAGCCCCAGTACCTCTAATTATTTTCAAAATTTTAGGTAGTATGGTTTCCGAAATAAAGCGAGAAATGAGAATTTTTTATATCTTTATGTTAATATCTTGTAAACAATTAATTTTAAAAATATATATTTGTATTTCTCATAAGGAGCCCCTTCATTTGATATATTGCATGACACGTTAAAAAAATATTTTTTATTTTCCGTTTATTTCTATAAATTGCCTCCCATTATTAATATTAAACATTTCTTCGTATTTTTCCTGTAAATAAAAAAAATTAGGTCTTATAGTTTGGGGAATAAAGGGGGGAATGGGTATTTTTTTAAATATTTTTTTAAATATATTTTAAAATATTTATTAAAAAAATAAAAAAAATATATTTGTATTAGCCATAATGAGCCCTGTGATTTGATATATTACATGATACGTTAGAAACAAGTTTAATTTTTTATTTTCCATTTACTTCTTTAATTTGCCCCCCAAAATGAATATTAGGGGTTTCTCCTTATTTTTCCACTAAAGTTCAGGTGAGGCGCTATACCTATTTTTTTTCAAAATTTTACAGCTTGTGGTTTCGGAGATAAGGGGGGGGAATGGGTAAGATTTTTTATATTTTTGTTAATAACTTTTAATTAATTTATTTTAAAAATATGAAAAAAATATATTTTCGTCATAATGAGCCCTTTTATTTGATATATAACATGATGAGAAATAATTTTAATTTTATATTTTCCATTTAATTCTATAATTTGCCCCCCAAAATAAATATTAGGGGTTTCTCCTTAATTTTCCAGTAAAGTTCAGGTGAGGAGCTATAACTCAATTTTTTTTCAAAATTTTCCAGCTTATGGTTTCGGAGATAAGGGGGGGGAGTGGGTAAATTTTTTTATATTTTTGTTAATATCTTTTAATTTATTTATTTTAAAAATATGAAAAAAATATGTTTATTTTCGTCCTAATGAGCCCTTTCATCTGATATATAACATGATGGGTTAGAAACAATTTTAATTTTATATTTTCCATTTAATTCTCTAATTTGCCCCCCAAAATGAAAACTAGATGTTTCTCCTTATTTTTCCAGTAAACTTCAGGTCAGAACCTATGAAAGTATTTTTTTTCAAAACTTTACCTTTTATAGTTTCGGAGATAAGGGGGGGGGAATGGGTACATTTTGGTATATTTTCTTTAATATCTTTTTAATTATTTTTTTTAAATATGAAAAAAATATATTTATGTTCATCAGAATGAGACCTTTCATTTGATATATTACATGATGATTTGAATTTTTTTTTATTTTTAAATTTTTATTTAATTCTATAATTTGCCTTCCAAAATTAATATTAATGGTTTCTCCTTATTTTTCCTGTAAAGTTCGGGCAACGTTCTATATTTTCTATTTTTTTCAAAATTTTAGGTTTAGTAGTTTCGGAGATCAGGGGGGGGAACGGTCGATTTTTTTAGTTTTTCCCCCCAGAAGTACCCCTTAAATCAAAATTTCTTCTTTTGCGATATGTGCTCCTGATCAAGTCACCAAACTATACCTTCATACCAAATTTCAACCTCTTCCGTCCAGTAGTTTAGCAGAAAATTGCTGTGATGTGACAGAGGCAGAAATCCTGAGTGATATTATAAGGGTATCCGTATACTGTATATACGGAACCCTAAAAAGGCGAATATTTTGTTGAGGAATGGATGTGACTACGATAAGCAGCTAATACGTATGGAATAAACGTATCCCAATCTTTCTGATTGTCGTTTATATAATGTGACAACATATCTTTTAAAACTCTATGCATTCGTTCTATTTGCCCGTTCGTGGAAGGCGCATAACTAGACGTCTGAATTTTTTCAATTTTTAAAAGTTTACATATCTCTTTAAATAGTGTGGATGTAAAGTTTGTACCTTTATCTGTTAATAATCTCTTAGGAGTACCGTGACGACATATGATGTGTTCTACAAACGCTCTTGCTACCGTGTCCGCTCTTTGATTTGGTAAAGTTATTGCTTCCGCATATTTTGTAAAATGATCCTGAAAAGTTAACAAGTATTTGTTACCTTGCATTGTTGTCACTAAAGGTCCAACGATATCCATCGAGTTAATTCCCATGGTTCACTCACAGACGTGAAATGTTGCAGTGGTACTTTCTTAAAATGTGGTGACGTTTTTCGCTGATTACATGATTCACATGTATCACAATATTTTTCAATCTCTGTTTTCATCCCGGGCCAATAAAATCGTGTTTGTATAAGTTGATAAGTTTTTTGTCTTCCTGCGTGTCCGCTCATTATGTTATCGTGAAAATCTCTGAGTACTTTATTAACGTAGGTTTTCGGTATCACTAGCTGGTCTCTTTTTAAGGCTTGATCTCTTTTATATAGAACACCATCTTTGTCCATAAAATAATTAAGCTCCTCGTCGTCTCTATTTCCTGTCTTAACTTCCCTTAAATGGTTTAAGATCCCTTTGCAAAATGTATCTTTATTTTGTTCTCTCACTATCGCATCTCGTTCCCAATTAGGTTCTATAAGTTCTTCTTCAATCACGGCAATTTGACGGATTGTTGATTTAGATGTACCATAAATACTAATTTTAATTTTTGCGGTTGAAAATATGAAATTAACCATGTCTTTCGTTTCATGCCACAATTCCTCCGTTAAATCATCCTTTATTAAAATTATATTTTGTTCATTATTTTCGTAAGCCATCTTATATAGCTCTTGTAAGCCTGTCCACATAGATTCTAAATTTATTTGCTCATCAGTTCGTTCTCCCAGTATTAAATAACATATTGTCCTCTGTCTGTCGGTAATTTTAACGGTTTTTCCAGCATCTGCGTTTTCTAAAGCAGTCCCGCGTAAGTGCTCCTTGGTAACGAATTTTACTATAGACAAGTCATCGGGTAATTCAGTTACTATTTCCATATCTTTTATTTGTGGTAATGCGTGTTTCCTGCGATAATCTATGAAATCCAGATAAGACATATCTACATAGTTATCCTCGGTATTATACATGCGACTTAATGCATCAGCGTTTCCATGTTTTCGACCAGGCTGGTGAATTACTTCGAAATCGTATTCTGCAAGCGAGAGGGCCCATCGCGTCAATCTGGAGCTCGGATCTTTCATTGTCAATAACCATTTTAACGCTCGGTGATCTGTGATTAAAGTAAATCTTGAGTTGGTAAGAAAACATGAAAATTGTCGTACTCCAAAAATAACAGCAAGTAACTCTTTTTCAGTGGTAGAATAGTTTTTCTCTGCTTGTTTCATTTGTCGGCTTGCAAACGCCACCGGTCTCTCGTGCCCATCCCTGATTTGACTTAATATGGCGCCAACGCCCGTATTTGACGCGTTAGTGGCTAAAATGAACGGCTGACTAAAATCTGGGAATATTAAAAGCGTGTCATTTGTTAAAGCGCCCTTTAATTTTTCTATTGACTCTAAAACTTCGGCAGTGATTTGAAACTTCACGTCTTTCTTCGTTAAATTTGTCAATGGTGTAGTTAATTCCGTTATCCTCGGTATAAATCTTCTATACCATCCAACTAGTCCTAAAAATGATCGTACTCCTTTAACATTCTTCGGTATTGGAAATTCTTTGATAGCTCTAATTTTCTCTGGGTCTGGTAAAATTCCTTCTTGTGTTAAAATATGTCCCAAATATTTTACTTTTTCTACGATAAAATTACACTTTTTCGGTTTTAATTTAATATTGGCATCTCTTAGTGTTTCGAACACATTTCTAATTCGTTTTATATGCTCTCTGGGAACGTCAGGATTATATATCACTATGTCATCCAAGTAAACCATAACCGAATCTCCGGTCAAACCTGATAAGGTAACATTCATAAATCTCTGAAATGTAGATGGTGCATTAACTAATCCGAAGGGCATCTTTAAGTATTCATAATGTCCATGATAAGTGCTAAATCCTGTAAGCGGTATATCGTTTTCCTCCATGGGAATTTGGTGATAAGCTTCTGCTACATCGATCACCGAAAATAAAGCTTTATTTCCCGCCTGATAACCTTGAAGTAAATCAGAAATATTTGGTAGTGGATAATATTCTTTTTTCGTAACACTATTTAATCCTCGATAATCAATACACATTCTAATCTTTTCTTCTCCATCGGGCAATGTCTTGGATACAAGAACAACAGGTGCGGACCAAGGGCTCGCTGAAGGGCGAATAACTTGTGTTTCTAGCAGTCTATCGATTTCATCCTGCAATATCTGTCTTTGTTTATAAGGAATTCGATACGGAGCTTTACAAATTGGTTGTGCTCCAGGTTCTAACGTGATACAATGTTTAACTCGAGACGCGCTTGGTAAAACTTCCCTTTCGCCCATAAATAAATCAGAATATTCTTCCAACAAATTTTGAAGTTGTACTTTAGTATCAGTCCTCAAATGCCCAAGATCAAATTCTTTCAACCATTCTTTATTTGCTAAATTTACTCTTCCTATCGTGGCTGATTTTGATGAATCTTTCATTTCTGTTGCCATCAATGCAATACCCAACTCCTGTCCTTTTTGAATTCTCACTTCCTGTTCTGACAGATTTAATAAACGTATAGGTATTTTATTTTCATTCGGTACAATTGCACATGCTATGTACGCGGAACCGTGCGCTAATTCGATAG
Organism: Octodonta nipae; assembly: GCA_034190945.1. NCBI lineage: Eukaryota > Metazoa > Arthropoda > Insecta > Coleoptera > Chrysomelidae > Octodonta > Octodonta nipae. The sequence continues at coordinate 33,659,406 of CM067216.1, read as the reverse complement.
GCTCGCAGACCAGTGCATTGCCGGTTAATTTCTTCTTTAAACGACCGTGACAAACTAATTCCGTTCTCGGAGGTATTGAAATAAATTCTGGCGCTACAATTTTTGTGGCCAGTACGTCATCGCTAGTCATCTCATCAAAGGAACAATCTAATTCATTTTTTTCAGTTATGGTTCGTGGTGTACAGGGTGTTTCGTTAATTTGGGCCCCAATTTCCATATAATTATTGTCTGAAGCATCCTCTTCAGTTTGACGATTATTTTTCTGAAATTTTCTAACGTACATTAACCATTTACTCCAGTTCTCATTTAATTGTAATAACATTTCATCATCCATTGCACACATGTCAATCGTTTTACCCCATAAGTGAAATAAATAAATAAATAAACTTGCGTACTGCCTAAGAGTCTATCGTCACAAACTACCATTTCAACCATTTCATGAGGACCAGTAGAAGTGGCACCAACCAAGACTTCCGCGGTTCCATAAGTTTTCACTTTGTGACCAGTTATACTTGAAAGTGATAAATCCCTTGTGCCATGCGGGTTAATGTCTTCTTCCTTAACCAACCCCTTTTGTATCAAGGTTACCGCCGCTCCGGTGTCTACTAAGCATATCTGCCGCTGACCATTTATTACTAACATTAAAACATGTGGAACTTTATTCAAATTTTCCGTCCTAACTTCAGGAATTTTTTCTTCATATTTATTTATGAAATTTTCTCTTTGGTGCGTTTTTTCCTCGACTACAATTTCTTTTGATTTCTAAACTTTTTCCAGTCTTTGATTCTCTACGATTTGAGCATTTACATTTAACTTTTCTAAAACTTGCTTAGTAATTTCTTCAATCAAATTTTTATTAATATTTTGAGCATTAATCTCATTTCCCCTATTCTGTGTTTCGCTAGAGCCTTCTAACCGGGGAACATTCGAAGGCGAAATTAGTTTAAAGAACTTGACGCGCCCTTTTTCGCATTCGAGTTCAGGAACTCATTCCTTTTCTTAGAAATAGCTCCTTTCGACGTCCCATTTTCAGGGTATCTGCCCTTATTTGTTCCCGTATAATCCAGATCTCTATTATCATTAATATTTCTATTTTCATTTCTATTTCTATTTTCCGACTGTCTATAGTTGCCGTTTTGTCCTGACCCTCCCGGTCTGTTAAATTTATATGAGTCTATAGTTTTTTCTTCATTTTTATATTGCGCCCGTTTTTTGTAACAATCTCTAGCCCAGTGTCCTAATTTATTACAAAAATAACATGGCCGTTCTTCTTTAATTTCCTTCTTCGGCAGTTCCATTCTCGGCTTCCAATGACATTCTTTGGCCAAATGCCCTTCCTTTCCACAATTATAACATTTTCTCCTCTCTGAAATAACTGAAACCTTTGTATTATTACCTTTGCCTTGGAGCATACGAGTAGTGGTTTCCTGTAACCGGACTAACTCTTCCGCTTTATCTAAAGTGAGTTTATCTTCTCTTAGAAGAACGACTCCCATATCCTTGAGAAGATCCTTTCTCAACCCCATTTTAAATTGATTCAATAATAAGGCTTGATTCTTTTTCCTTAATCCCGCCTCTTCCTCTGGAGTTGCTCCTTGCAAATCCGCTTGTAAGATGCGTCCACCCAGCGTCTTTAAATGTGTACAAAATGATGAAACGTCTTCATCGTGTCTCTGATAACATCTACTCAAATTTAGCTGGTTTTCCCCAGGCAATCGTACTTGTGTGAACCTTGCAATCAGCTTCTTTTTTAAATTGGCATAGGATAACGTATCTAGGGTAGAATCTGACTTAAAAAAATTATAGGCATCTCCAACAAACTTAAATTTTAATAGTCGTAATGTCTCGTCCTCTGGCCATCCGTCTAATTTCGAACGTTGCTCCAATTTTTCTAAATATTTTGGGACATCTTTGCCCGTAAAATTATCTAGTGACGCGGCTATCATCCCCAACGAAAATACCATCGGCCATCGTAGGAATCCCTGTTCGGATGCTACCGGTACGGTAGGAAAAGTAAATTTCCCCGGGCCCGTCGGACTGGTCGGGTTCGATGATTCATTACTTGGGCCGCCGGCCGATGCATTTGGTTTTACTACCCCTGGACCGGGCATTATAGTAACACGGATTTATATATATTTAAAATACAAAAAAAAACTAAGTGGCTCTAATGTAAAAAATGTATATAGGGTTTCGCGGTCTCTAAGGATTCTAATGTCACAAAAATTTTATAGGGTTTTGCGGTATCTATATCTTGGAAAGCTTCCCAAGTTCAATATGATATATCAAATAAAATGTAGTAATCAATATCAATCAAATAATAAAATATATATAAATATTTCATGTAAACTCAGTTTAACTAAAAGCAATGAAAAATAATAAATGTCTTTCAATACATCAAATAAAACCTTTCCAATCAGAAGCAAAGTAATAGCACGAAAACTAATAAAATTATTTCAATTATATCAAATAAATATTTCTCAATAGTGGTAACTTAAAGAAAATATTTCAGAAAATAATCAATTATTTCAATATATCAATGGTAAATCAAATGCAATTGAAAATATATATCAATTGGTAAAACACTACAAATCAATAACTCAAAAAAACGATCAAAAGTTACTTTGTATATGATATCATTAAATCACAAATCATAAACAATCATAAATAGAATCTGAAAACCGACAGTGCATAATTTATATTTTTACATTAAACTCAACTTTTCTTGCTAGACTTTTCAACCCTGTTATTGTTCAAAAGTTAGTGCCAACCCTGTGTTTGTTTTCCTCTCTAAAGTCCCTAACATCACTACCTAACTTCCTAAAATATAACCAGATCCCACCGCTGCCACCAGTGTAACAATTTGCGTCCTATCACCAGTGTAACAGTTTTGCCCTAACCTGTTGTATAATGGGGAAAGAAATATAGTATATAGAACCTGAGAGAAAAGGGGAATGCTGCCACCACCCGAAGAAAATTTGTGTTGGAGAGAAAGACTCCGGGAACCCTTCGCTGTAAATGTTAGCTGAAAATAAATAATATAAAAGGAACTTTACTGCCCCTTATCTGCCTTGACTCTCAGTCCTTGGTAGCTTCTGGTTTTCGTCACCTGGCCTTCTCTAAGAGGGTAAGTCCCCAGGCTTCTCAAATGCTGGTGGTTGTATGGGAAGAAGGAAGGAGTTAAAAGTAAACAGCGGAAAAAAATGACACATATATTGAATTAAAACAATATGAAATGAAGAACAATTAGAAACAATAAAGCAATCCCGATATGTAACACAAAAAAAAATACAAAACAAGTAACCTCAATTTTTAGTGGTTAAACAATACTTAAGAACAAATATAACTCCCCAATTTATGTTTTTTTTAATTAATTAACCCCAAGAAAATATGAGAATAACTTTAAGGGACACAATATTAATTATACCCACTAATCCTGGGAATGACAGGTACAATTACACCCTATTTAAGCCCTATCGGTGCCTACTACAATAGGTCTTCCCTTATATCAGCAAGCGTTGGTGAGCCAGTCTATCCAACGCATCCCCAATAAACATATAATATATATATCTATATATAAATAAAAAAAACAAACTAAACCAAAACCAAATTTAAACAAGATATCATAAGACAAGAAACCTAAACTTTTGCCGCTCTTTCCTTTTGCCGACTCAGGGCGTCAGATGAAATCTTTACCAGGTTACAATCTAGCTGTGCGTACCCCGACGCTACTTAGTCCCTATCACGAGGTCTCTTCCCTGCCGTTTGCTGGTCCAAGAAACCTCTACCCTGGGTTCAGAATCTGAACCTACAACTCTACGGACAAACTCACAGGTTTTGGCACTAACACTCCTCGGTTAGTAAAATAAAAAGGTACTCACCGGATGCGATTTATCCGTTAATCCCAAAAGGTTTACCTGTGAATTAAAAGAAATTATACCTCACTGGATTTTTAGCTAGCTAATCACTGTTAAAAACACACTCGCGACTTTCGCGTTTCCCGTCCCTCGACGATAAATTTTATAATGACTCTATAATTTAGTTCCTAAAACCCTATTTGGACAGGTGAAACGTTCCTCTCTTAGGAGTCTGGTTTCCACCTTTTTTATGTCCCCTATAAATCCGTCGCGCCACGTACGACTCCTTTTCTTGACTTTAGCCACTCCCATATGGGTACTATCTTCACGAATAACTTAACAACAAAACCCCCTACCGCGTGAGTTTTTCATTGTCCGATTGGCTGAATCTTCCGCCATTAACAGACGTGTTCTACGCACGTGCCTTTCTTTTGCATTTAAAAAAATTCTAGAACAAACTTTTAATTAAGGACGGCAAAATCAGCAATTTTTCTCTAACTGCGTAAAATCGGCCATCTTTGGTTTTTTTGTTTAAAATGTTGCAACACAATTTGTGTCTACCTGGTTTTTAGCACGTACAAGAGTTCAGCTTTCTACTAACCATGAATCGGCAAAAAAAACAAAACGGAACGATATGCATAACTATTCATTGTTTAAAAAATATATATATTATAACATGGAAAATATGCGATTTTAGCGACATGTTTCATATTCTGCAATACGAGCGAAAATTTTCTATACGAAATTTTTAGTTTACTTCCGTGAAGAAATATTAAATAACATATATCCGATAAAAGAATAAAAAAAATACATTATGAATTCTTGTAAACATCCTCGGGATGTTACACAGTGTCATATACAGAATGGTTTACCTAGTGGTTCAAAAATGTTAAAAAATATTATGCGTGGTCCATGGGCAGTTGCATATACAGGGTGGTGGAAATATATACTGAGATGAAATTATTATAATGAGGATTTTAATAAACGTTAGAGAATTGAGTGCAATTATAGCTATACAGGGAGCTTAGAAAAAATAAATATGTAGGGTAGCGGTTGAATTGTTGTCATATTAAATTAAGAATTACGAATTTGAACACAAATAAAGTCCTATGAATTATATCTGAAAAAAACTTGAGTTTCGTTACTTATTTGTAGAAGCGAGATGTAAGACCGACATCTAGGATTTTCGAGGAAACTTTCACACAGAGGTTCCGACTCTGGATCCGTTCCGTCTAATTGCTACTAAAGTCCTAGGATAGAATGTCGAGATAAAATTTTCAGATCACTTAACCTGCCAGAGATATTGACAATATGGTCGAATTTCGACCACTGGGCGACAGCTAATATCTATAAATCAAAGAAAATAAATTATTAAAATAACTCTGACTTTAGCAATTAAACATTATTAACTAAATTGAATTTAACCAAATCCTTCTATCCAATAACAGTTTCCTTGGAAAATCTTCAAATCACGGTAAACACTCGCAACCGTTGTTTGATCACTCCGGATATGAAACTCACGAAAATTAAATGTTATCTTCTAATGTAAAAGTTTTGCGACACCACTGAACTGGAAATGAGAGTTTTCAACTTTTCAATATGTTTTCCTTTATCACGGCAGACATCTAGCGTTCGGTACACCGTCAATGATCTGTTGACCTGCCATCGTTGGGAAAGCCATTCCATCTAACGCTTTTTCTTTCATATTAACCGGATTGCAACAAACGTATCGACAAGCGGGTGCGAAAACGAAAAATTGACTCTCTCTTTGAAGAGGGACAACAAGTTGAGAGATAAGTGAAGCGAAACTGATGGAATTCTTTTGTAGACAACAGGGAAACGCAATATCCCAAAGCTTTATTTTGGGTAGCTGAACCTTGAAGGGTATTTGACAACACCGTGCGTTTATTGCAGTATTTTTTTTAACCGACTTCCAAAAAGGAGGAGGTTATCAATTCGTCGCGTATTTTTTCGCTATTTTTTTTTTGTATGTATGTTACCTGATTTCGTCTCCTGTGGTGCACCGTTTTGAACGAATATGGTATTATTTAATAGAGTATATATCCGGATTGGTGAAACTTCAAATTTTGGAAAAGAATTCTATTGATAAAGTGATAAAATTTGTGAACGAACACATGGGTGCATGGAAATCGACCAATATCCCTAATATTTTATTCGATTTTTCGATAACTCTTTATGGATGTGTATAGTTTTTTAACGTTTAATCTATTAAGGAAGATCCTTAGGTGATCTCATACTTTTCTGCGACGTGCAACTTGCAGTTTTGCAGAAAATCGCCGAAAATTCCAAAATTCTTATCAAAAATTTCATCGAAATGACATAACGGACATTTCCTCATAAATATTTTAATTCCAAGGTAATAGTGCGGTAATTTTAGGCAATGGAAGTTTTAATTGCGAATTTGAAAATTTTCTATGTACATTTCAACCAGATAGGTAGTAATGCATAGTATTTTCGGCTCCTTAAATCAATGAGTACCAAGCTCGCTTTATTTGTATACCAGGCAAATACCTATTTAAATGCAAATTTTTCCATTTTGCGAAGACGGTAATTTTGGTTGTCACATTCTCCCGGCCTAATAGAAAATTCAGTGACAACAGATGTCAAACTTTAAACTGGTACTTGATGGCTTATAGACAGGGTGTTTAGTTATAGCAAACAAAATCACAAAGTAAAGTGGTAGAAAGAGTTGCATTTATATGAAGAATGAAATATAGGACGGACTAGAATGATAGTGGTCCGTAGGCAGCCGTATATACAGGATGGTTGGAATATAGGGTGGACTGGACGTTTGGTGGTAATGGATTTGACTCCGTAAATATAGGATGGATTCTACTCCGTCCTATAGTTTACAGAAGGCAGCAAACAAATTTATGCTTGCCGTGGGCAGTCGTATGTACAGGCTGGTTGGTACATAGGTTGGAGTGGAAATATCTAGTTATACAGGGTTGTCAAAAAAAGTTGAAACAAGGTTACATGGCGTAGTCCATAAGGCATAAATATATTTTGGGCTTATTAAGTCAACGCGTACTAGTACATTTTGTTCGTAAAGATTTACCTGTCAATTTAAATGATAAAGTATCATTGTGTAATGTTGAGGCTTTCGATGTTACCTGGTTCTGTCTATTAAGGTTATACATACAAAAATAAAAAATAAAGAATGAAAACTACCTGAGTTCAAAAAAAACTAAAAAGTTGAAAATAAAACATTTAAAAAAATATATATAACCGACTTCTACCTATAACTAAAAAGCTAAAAATAATTATAACAAAATACAACTTTAGCAAATAAATAACACATTCAATGTTGTAAGGTACCAGGAAGTAAAAAATGTAGACATTAAAAGGTGCTCATTCTGTACAAATTAATTACCTACCAATCTAGTATATTTTTGAAGTCGGTGCCAAGCAACAATCAAGTTTGATGAATTAGTAGATAAGTACGCAATGAAGGATTTTAGATTTGCTTGGCATCGACTTCAAAAATATACTAGATTGGTAGGTAATTAATTTGTACAGAATGAGCACCTTTTAATGTTTACATTTTTTACTTCCTGGGTAGGTAGCTTACAACATTGAATGTGTTATTTATTTGCTAAGGTTGTATTTTGTTATAATTATTTTTAGCTTTTTAGTTATAGGTAGAAGTCGGTTATATTTTTATTTAAATGTTTTATGTGTATTTCGCCATAGCTAGAGGAAGTAATAAAGAACGACTTATTTAACTGTTTCAGAACTATAATATCCGCTTATTAATCAAGCTTGTATAAAGCCAGTGATTTTTATTATCTATAATACTGTGACAGGAATTCATCCGATAATTCGGGGAATCCGCATTCACCCAATATTTCGGGGAATCCGAACTGTTGTCCGTCTGGCGCATCGAGGTCGGCGGCTTACTTTGATGATGTTCTCGAAGAATTCTGGTCCATGAAGGAAAGATCTCGGCGGCTCTATGACCTTCTGGAAAATTCCGAGAAGTAGAGAAGCATTCATTCAGTTTTCAATTGATAAATTGTAAATAGTTCTGTGGACATAAATTAATGTAGTAGATATAAATTATAGTGCGTTAAGTTAGACTGTGTTTTTAAATAAAGCCTAGAACTGAACTCACCCCGAGTGTGAAAATAAAAACATTTCAATACATATCGTTTACAATTAATTAGTTTTGTTCATGTATATACTAGAAATCATTCCTGTTGCCCTTCTTTAACGTATGTGAGATCTGTGATCTGTTTTCCATTTTTTGTTTTTACTAGTTCTGCCTTCTTTGGCATATTCGAAAAATTTGGTTGTGACATATTCATTATATTCATTACTATTATTCGAACCATACACTTTTTTATCCTTTGTTATAACAACCTTAAGAATAAGTGACATACGAAAATAATCTCAAGCACACCATGTTTTTCTTGCATACTCAACAAATATCCTATGTCCACTGGATCATAGAATTCATGCCGATGGTGTAGTTAAACACTTTCCACAACTTTGTAGGGTGATGTTGTCATTGGTCACAACTGCAGTCTTGATTTTTTCCTTGGCCACTTCTGATGTTGGTGGTAATAAATAAATGTAGCCCTCCCCCTTTCTCTAAAGGAATAACACACAGAGCTTTAATCAGGTAGTCTGGTATGCCAAAGGAGCAGCACGAGCTATTAAGCACCAACACATCTGATCTGTAATGCAGGGTATTCTTCCAGTGGGCTTCTAAGTAGAAATTCAGTGTCTGATGCTTTTCTCTGTTTTTCATAACAGAGATCCTCACTAGAGAATCGGCTAGTTTGAACACTTTTGATGAAAATTGTAAAAATAACATATATATCGAATTGACAAATAAAGAACATTAAAAAATGTTTTTTTCATTGGCGATTACTAAAAGTAACAATATCCAAGAAACACTAAATTGTATATCAGAACTTTACAACCATTAATTAATGGCTAATAAAATTTAAAACTTTTGTCTAAACCTTAAATTTGGTTGCTGTATTAGAAACATTAACAGAGTTGTATGATTACATCAGCCTCATAATAAGTTTTCATAAATTTCAAACAGTTAACTGTTAGTTTTTTAGTAAAAATAACAAATATTTAAATTTTTAATAATAGTATCTATTATATTAATTTAAGATATATATGTTAGACAAGCTTAGTTCATATAGATTGTTTGCTACTAAATGTCTATAAATATACGTATGTACAACAAATTAAACAGAATGAACAAAGGCATATTTTCAATTACATAGACAGGTTGACAGTTTCGACTAATAGGTGTCAAAACGATTAATCAAAAAATACATTGAAAATTCCTTCTTAAAGAATCAGATTCAGACGATTATTGAACTAGAAATATCGATAATGCTATCAACCTTGTTACCGATAGTTATTGCAGCAGCATAAGCCATTTTCTGCAGCTACTAGGTGGTAGATTTCACAATATGACCTGGTTTCAACTCACTCAATCTTAGACGGTATGCTACTAATTTGTTGTAATAATCATTCAATCTTTTCCTAATTTTCACTAAAATTTCTAATGTTTACAATAGCATCTTACACTTGTATTCCTACGGTTAATTTCAGTTACGGATTCTACAATTGTCTCACATGTACCAACGTCTTCATTGTAGGCTAAAATGAAACTGTCACAAATTATTTTAATCAAATTGGGTTGAAAAAATTGACAGTTGTATACATTTAAATTGATAAAAATTTCAAATATGGCAGTTGTCAGCGGTGTACTGAATTTATACCCTTCTTTGCTTCCCAGTCCAATATTCCTAGTTGATTTTTTTTCATTAAGAATGTTTCATATAGCATACTGTCTTCATCAGTATTTAAAATTTTATATTAGTTTTCTCATAACCTCAATTGTAATATTCATTTAGTGTTGATCAATGTAAAGGAATGATATTTGGTATTCTTTCCTCCATATTTCAAATTATATTCTATAAATTTTTGAGTAAATGACCATATTTAAATATATTTCATAATCATAGATAAATGTAGAACAAATGAACTGGCGTAATATAACAGTTAGGCATTAAAAGAATGTAATTTTTTTTCGATTTTAACAATAATATTTGAGTTATTTCATGAAAAGTTTATTTAAAAAGTGATAAACTATTACAGTACTTATGGAGTATACAGATTGTCCCGTTATGGACTGGCGATAATCTAAATACATGTAAAGCAACTATTTTAATACACAAATACACCATATACTAGGGCTCAATACCCCAACCCGCCATATGGCAACCATTTTGTTTTTTTGATAACCTATTCTCTACGTGTGAACAAAAACGTTCATATCTCTTAAAGTTTTGTTCTTACTGAGATAAAAGTAGGCTTATTCGACGGACAATACACAAACATTTCAAAACAAAATGTTAACGTTTTCGTCAAAAAATTATGCAAATCAACAAATTATTGCAAATCAATGCAAAAGCAGTCCCGATAACCTTTTATTTTTTTTTTACTAAATCGAAAGTTTTTGAGTTAAGCTACAATACAACATTAAATTCACAACTGTATGTTTATTGTTGTTTGAACATAGCGTATGCGCAAGCACAAAAGACCTTTGTCGGGTCTTTAAACAGGTAAACATTAAAACCACATAACATTATTATTAATGTTTATTTGATACTTTTACAATGTTTTATACACATTAAATTTTATCCTACAGCAGTTGTTCAAAGTGCCCACTTCCAGCTTGTAGACAAGTTAGTACTCTGTGTGCTATCTGGGCAGTTGAGCGCTAAATTAGTTTTAGGTCTGATCTTATTTCTTCGGCGACTGCCATAATTTTAGCGACGAGATCTTCTCAGGTGTTTGGAACTGTAGCATACACCTTTTGCTTCATATCACCCCACAAAAAATAGTCCAAGGGGGTCAAATCGGGCAAGTGAGCTGGACACGCTACTACACCACCGCGACTGATCCATGGTGCATGGTTATTGTCCAAATATTCTCTCACTGCTCGAGAATAGAGCGCGGGTGCACCATCTAGCTGCAACCACATATGTTGACGGTATAATAAAGGTAACTCTTTTTTGTGCTTGCGCATACGCTATGTTCAAACAACAATAACTCCTAAAGTAATAAACATACAGTTGTGAATGTAATGCTGTATTGTAGCCAAACTCAAAAACTTTCGATTTAGTGAAAAAAATGAAAGGTTATCGGGACTGTTTTTGCATTGATCTGCAATAATTTGTTGAATTTCATAATTTTTTTACCCTTTTTTGCATTTCATCTTTTATTCAAAAATTAAGAAAACGTTAACACTTTGTTTTGAAATGTTGTTGATAGACAGTATTATTGTCCGTCGAATAAGCCTATTTTTATCTCAGTAAGACCAAAACTTTAAGAGATATGAACGTTTCTGTTCATACGTAGAGAATAGGTCATCAAAAAAAAAATGGCTGCCATATGGAGGGTTGTTGCTTTACATGTATTTAGATTATCGCTAGTCCATTACCGGACACATTGTATATTGCAATATCGTTAATTATTATTTATGTAGATTGAGATGATAACTACTTTAACGCTGGATAATTCGCTTGTTTTTAAATTTTCAAAACATCGTATAAACTAGTAGGCCAATATTGCTGTTGCTCCCTTAAATAGCTGAATTTCAAAATAAAATAAAACTCCACTGACGTGTTGAACTCCAGCGTAATCCTTCTGGATATTTGAGTAACCGTTTAAGAACTTCTTCGACGTATCTCATATTTCATTACCAGCCAGAACGACAGCCAATAGAGATCCCCAGTAATCCAGTCTGGACATTTCTGACCACAGGAGAATGAAAAATATTTCATTCCTCACACAAGGACGAAACGTCGACGGAATTCTAAACAACAGGTCGATACGAAATTATTGTTTGGTAGATAAAATAAATCAAAACCGAAACGGAATCACCATTCAAAATATATGAGGTTAAAAAGTTATGTACGTCGCTTGTCAAACTCAAAGGCTTTTTTGGATAAAGAATTGCTACCTACAGAGATGTTTACTTAAAAGATTTATGAAAAGAAGCACAAAGAAACGTTTTAGTAAAAACAGTCGTTTTTCTTTTATTCCCTTTTTTTAAAGCAGCTTACATATGAGCCTGCTTTGCATTATTTTTATCTCCTAAATCACTAGGTACGGTTGAATTTACTCTGGTAGTCTACATATTTATTTTAAAATTAGGGTTATGATTCAAACGGTTGCAAATCTATAGTACAAAAAAATAAAAATGCAATATTAAATACTACTGGTACTTTATTATGCTATTATATTTTCAAGAAATATACAGGGTGTTTCTAAAATCAGCCTCTAATTTTCTGCTGAAGAACTCATTAAAATACGCCAAAAAGTCCTTATTAATATATGCCCTAAAACTCACCCTTAAGAAATCATATGGCTTTAAAATGGCTCAACCAAAACGGTTTTTTTTTTCGTTATTGACAAAAACAGTCGCAAACAAATATTTTTTATCAGTTTGAGCCCTATTTTAGAAACACCATGTACATATAAACATATTTGTATGGATCTATATATCTAGCTTACAGCCTTAATTAAAACATTTTTGTATACCGGCCTCTCCAGGATGTTTTCGTCTTCCCGTTTATGGTCCTAGAATGTACGGTATATTATTTGTTGATTTCATCAGTCGTTTATTTTTTTTTCTTATTTTTATGTTGTATTGCAGTTGTTTTTCTATAAATTTCCAGCTCGTTTGCAGTTTTATCTATATTTACCTTTATAATGGTCCATGTTTGGTAAAATTGGTGGTAAGATGTTGCGTGAATTTTTTGCCGCCACGCAGGACTGTCAGATATTTCCTCTTAATTCTGCAATAATTTATTTTCTGGTCTATATATCTTGTCCAAAATATTTCTATATTCCTTTATATGTATTAGTTCTTTTTGTACCATAATTCTGGCGTATTTATAAATGTTTTTGTTATACTTTTTGAATGGTATGAATACAAACTGAAAAAAAATTAAAAAATTGAGAAGATTGGCAATGACAAATATCGAAATCACACATCTTCTTAATTTTTTGTTGAATTTGTATTCATACCATTGAAAACGAGGTCTGATTTAGACCTTGAAACGTTTGGACTTGTGAAATATACAAACTTTCAAGTTTATGTGGCAGTTATTCCCAAAGAACTCAGAGAAAATAAAAACCAGAGATTAACATTCAGAAAACAAATTACCTGTTTCTCCAATAATATTTCTTACTTACACTTTTACCACCAAAGTGGTTAATTATATAATTTTCTGTACATAATACAATACTAATTGTTTAATATTTTATGCCTTTTTTTTAAATATTGATTATTTTTCTGAGATTGTTGTGTTAAATGGCTCTAATCTAAAAGGTTACCTGAAAGATGTGGTAGATCCATATTTTAGATAGAAAATCAAAATATCAATTCTGCACTCTTATTTTTGATCAGCAACTGATAATTATCCTGTGTACCAAATATGGCCTAAACAGCTTACTTAGCAGAAAAAAAAGCTGTTCGCAGAAGCGTGACAAGTTTCTACATGAAGCTGTGTCTTTTTTTAACGGAAACAAATTAATAAATGACAACAAAACAGACACAACTAATATAGCACTATCTATAAAAGTAGGTAAGTATTCCTGGAATTCCCAAAAGGGCTAATATAAAAATACCCAATTATGTTGTACAAGAACTATTATAGATAAGATCCCACTTTTTCTGTTTCAGGTGTTTTGTCGTCATTCATTCATTTCATTCTATTTTAAAATGGCATATTTTATTGTCGAAAATAAATATAAAGTAGTGACGTTAAACAAAGAAATAATTTTTCTACAATCTTATTGTTCTAACTTTGAGATAGATCCCTGTATAGTACTGAGCAGACATCATTAGCAGAACTAATGAATTTCAGATAAAGGTCTCGTGTGGCCCTGATGATTTTAATGAACTGTGTCTACCCTCTAGCGCTTCCTCTGAAAACAATTTTTAACTTGTCACTGTCATCCGGAAAGTTTCCCAGTTTTTGGAAACAGAGCTACCTGAGGCCAATCCACAAAGGTGGATCTAAAGAAAATATTGAGAATCACCGAGCTGTATGCTTGCAATCGGAGATCCCCAAATTATGGGACTACTTTTTCTCTCAATTCTTATCATGGCAATTTAAACACATTTTTGTTAACGAACAGCATGGATTTCTTTCTGGTAGATCGACTTTAACCACTTTGGCCGTCTACGAGTCATTTATAGTAAAAACTTTGGAGAATAGACTACAAGTTGACTACGGATTTCGCTAAAGCGTTTGATAGAGTTAATCATAGAATACTTTTGGCCAAACTTCATGCTCTATGATTTTATGGGCCACTTTTAGAGTGGGCAAAGATTTATCTCTCAGACCGATACCATTATGTTAAAGTGGGGGGTATTATTTCCAGGATTATAAGTGGGTCTTCAGGAGTTCCACAGGGCTCTCACGCGGGACCATTTCTTTTTAATTTATTTATTAATGATATTGGCAAAATTATTAATCATTGTAATATCTTAATGTATGCTGACGATTTCAAGCTGTTTAAAGAAATTGCAACTTGCAATGATGCTATGTCACTCCAATCCGATTTAAACTCTTTATGTGCCTGGTGTATTAGCCATGATCTTGACCTGAATATCAATAAATGTTATATTAATACTTTTGCAAAAATTTCACAACTTATAATCATTTCATACGCTATTAATTCACAAACGATACAGCGAGTAAGTGAAATTCGTGACCTTGGGTTCTTTTTGGATAATTCTCTGACTTTTCGTAGACACATTGATCTAGTTGTTTCCAAGGTTTTGGGTTTTATCAATCGTTCATCTAAAACATTTTCTCATAATACGATTCGTTTATTATATTGTTCACTAGTACGATCTATACTGAAGTACTGTTCTGTCATATAGAACCCCCACTATAACACACATATATTGAGAAAGTTTAAAATAAATTTCTTCGTATAGTAGCATTTAAAATGGGTTTGAGCAGGGACAATTATCAATATAGTGATATTTTATTACAAATGCATTTACAATCTTTGCAAAATCGGCGTAACATAGCTGATATTTGTTTTCTATACAAGTTGTTGTCAGGTGAATTTGACTGCCCTTCCTTACTAGACAGAATACCCTTGAATACGACAATGAGAACTCGTTGTTTAGAACTCTTCCATATTTCATTTCATAGAACTAACTATGGATTTTGTTCAGCAATGACTAGGTTAATGCGTACAGCCAATCAGTACTCCTCGCATATTGATGTGTTTTATAACTCCGTCAATGTAATCAAGCGCTCGTTATATTATAATATTTAATGCTGCCGTTTGTTTTGTTTTGATATATTATCTTTTGTTCGCGACTACATGTATTTTAATTATAACCTTAGTTTTAATTAACTGTATTTGATTTTGTATTATTTCTAAAAGTTGAGTTTAATGTTAGACATGACTTTAGGTTTATATGTTTTTTGTTTTTTAGATTTAGATTTATATTTAATGTTATTTACTCTAAATTTTTTGTTTTTGGTATTTTATCTAAATGGGGTTACCCGTATATAAGAATAAGAATAAATAAATAAAATTTAGTGAAACTTCACTTTTGTCACCATGCACCATGTGCCCTCTAAATATGAAATTTATTTGATGGAAAAATCTGAAAAAAATATATATTGAAGTTTAAGTTATTCTCGAGTCAAATCAATTTCAGTCTCCAACAACGGATTTCTAATTCAATTCGTCACGAAAATAAGATAATATCCTACTGTCCCAAGTGCTAACATTGGAAACGATGAAAAATGCTTTGTCGAAACTAATTATCAGAATCCCTACGAAAAACTGGCAGTAATTGTCAACAATAATGGTGGCGCTCGTTGCTGGGAAACGTTCATGGGAGTTGTAAAGCAATTGCGGAAAAACCGATCGCGCCATCAGCTGCACCATTTTATCGTGAAGCTGAAACCGAATTGATTTTACAAGCTGAGCCTGGAAATTTGAGTGTTTTCTTCGGCATGCTTGCTTTACAGTGTTTTGCCAAGAAGATTGGATTTATTATCCCAGTCGATTTTGTGCGATTTTATTCATCTGAAAGATTTGCATTATCCTTTGCCGTGGATTACGTTTCGTTTGTTATCAATGGTTTCGTCCTAGTTGGCATGGCTGATCATTTTTCAAAAGATCGATCGATGTAGGTCAATGGGTGTTCAAATGTTTTTCTAGATGAAATTTTGCAATACTTAGTAAATAAATGAATAACTTTAGTTTTGCCCGAAGGAAACAAAATTAGTCAGAAATGCATAGTGGATAAGTGAATATTGGGGCAGTGAATAAAACATACAAACTTCTGATGTGTATAGAACTCATTAATATATGCTAAAAAGTATGTATTAATATGTGTCATGGTCATGGACAAATAAAATCTATACGATATTTGCAGTAAAATTGTTCTATGGATCATATTGCAAGTCTACAGAGTTTTATCGGCATATTGAGTTGTAAAAGTAATTTTATCAATTTTTTAATTTAGCCTTTTTGAACGGGGGCCCATATTTACACATATGAATATAAATGAGCAAGAAAATGAATTGAATAAGTAATTTCATGTGTTTGGATACCGACACCGACACTGGCACCGACACCACACACTACCTTAATCTTGAACACAAATTATTATATGAAAGGGTGGATGATTTGTGATTGGAATACCCATACAATTCAGTCAGGTAAAATACATTATAAGTATCTTCTTTTCTAGAATATCAATAATATATAGGAAATAAACTACTATAACATCCAATAAATATAGAAAACCTACACAAAATTTGCTTTTCTAATAAAAACTCCAAATCTCGCTTTGCGATTTATTGTATTACGGATTTGAAATATGCCAGAAGTTAAAAAGAACGCTATTAATTTCATGCACCTTTTGTTAAACTTTTTGCCGGATTTACAATTCATCGGATATGAGCCTCAACTTGCAAGTTAATAATTCAACAAATTTTATTTGTCACTTATAGAAATTTAAATTAAGAATTAAATTGCACATTAGGATTAACACTTGAGTCATAACAAAATAGTGAGAATTATTTTAAATCTCCTGATATTGTTAACCATCAGTAATGATAACACAAGGAAATAGAAACAGAGACAAGAGACGGGAGGTATAATTCGTATGAAGTTTCCGCTTCCATCGTTCAGTCTTAAATGACTGCCGCTTTTTTCTTTATTTTTCAAAACGCGTGTCAAGGACAAAGGACAATTTCATTCAGAAAAAAAGCCATCTACCCTTTTAGAGAATTTATTCAATTGTTTGAAACTACCAGTGTGGTTATTAGTTTCAGCGATGAAGATAGTCAAAGACAAAAAAATCCTTTTCCGATAAAAACTGAAACCTCAAGCTGCCCGTGTAGCTTGCATCTGTCCTCCAAGTTAATAAATAAAAAATCACAAATTTTGTTACAGTATTTTTTAGGATTCCATAAAACCTATAGCTACTATTAGCCTACTATTAGAGAAATAGCTGTATGTAATGGATATCCAACAGATATTATTGATAAATTAATTAGGAAGAAACGGCTTCGGTTACTAATGAAAGAAGTGTCAACTTTTCGAAATGAGTCACAAGAACAAAAGTTTGTCTCGATTCCGTACAGTCATTATACTAGGGGCTTTAAGAAAGTTTTTAAAGAACTTGGTATGAAAGCGTTGTATAGAACAACTACAACACTACAGAAATTGTTGGACAATCCTAAAGATAAACTTGCTGATTTCGAGAAGTCCGGTATTTATGAAATCAAATGTAATGATTGTGATTTAAAGTATTATGGACAGACACGTAGATCTATCAGTACCCGTTTCAAAGAGCATATTGCCCATTTGAAATACGGAAGAGCGGATAAATCTAGTGTTGCACATCATGTTTTAGAACACAACCACTCTGTAGATTTATCTTCTTTAAAATTAGTTAAACAAGTAAATAATTTTAGGGAACTGGATTCGTACGAAAGCATTATGATTTATAAAAATAATAAACTAATGAATTCAGATAAGGGTCCTATTCCATACAGTTCATTGTATAGTTTACTTTCTAAGAATCCATAAAATAAGTATTAAAATGTCATTACTTAATAATGTAGCATAAAAGTAGGTAGGTAATTTAGGATTATCCTAATTTACATATTTGCATTATATAAAATCTGCCTTATTTTTGAAGTATGTCAATTAGAATTCAGGTAGTTAGGATTTACCCCTTGTACTAATACTTAAGTAATAGTTTAGTGGTAGGTATAAATTAGAGAAAATTGTAATGTAGATTTAGTTTGGGTTTACTCCTGAAGATGACAACTTAGAGTTGTTGAAACGTGCGTTGAGTGTTGAAAATAAAGGTTTGGTGTTAGGGTGCAAAACTGTGTTTTTACATTTGTGACACACCAAAGGTTCCACAGCTATTCGAATACTAAGTATTGTCTAATCGATCATCATTCTTTCTATTATGTTCCAGAATTTGTAATTCAAAATCGCTTTTCTGAAACACCTGTTCATTGCCTAAACTTAGCAATTAATTCATGAATAATAATAACATTGTTTAAATCTTTAATCTGAAATATTTTACCTAAAAATTCAGTTTTACCAGTACTTTGGTCTTAAGTCCTTTACATTCAACTTCAGAGATGAAATTGATTCTTGGGAAAATTAAAAAGTTTATTTTGCTTTTTCGATTAAAGTAACGCAGCATCCATTAACATTTTAATATTTCCCAGAATCGCAAATTAATTTTCGTCGTCCGATATCCAATTTCCTCTCAAGGTTTATGCATTCATAAAGGTAAGGATTTACACGCCGCAATTAAATTATGAACAGATTACGACGTTACCATAGAATCTATTAGGGACGGCCTCCAGAGAAATGGGAATTCAAATTGAAACTGACTGTGGAAACTTCAAAGCCGCTTCCCGGTGTTTTCTTAAAGTAGACTGAAACTACAAGAAAGCTTTCTTGTCGGTAACCATTGACGAGGAGTAATTTTTATTATATATAAATTAGAAAAATGAAATAAATTTTAAACTATGAGACTATATTTTAGACATTTTTCCTTTGATCATAAGACAATATTTTGTTTCTAATCGAAAACCGTCATCAGTTGCACTTACCTCAACTGATTGAAATCCTGAATAACTAATTTTGTATTTCGTACATACAATAATTGCGCGAAATAAATTTAAAATATATATATAGGATTTTTTCTGTGAGCTATTTTTTCCTGAAACTTCTAGGTGCCGAAATTCATTTCACGAAAAAATATTAATTTTGATGGTTATTGTTATGTTATATCATTTTAATGAGTTTGTAGTATTTGCTGTATGTCACTTATATTAGCTAAAGTTTAGTAATTGTCAGTGCGTATAACCAGTTTTTTTTTTAGCCTGCTTTTATTAGCTTGACTTTTAACCAGCTATGTAATTAAATTAATCAAATTTTGAAAGTCAACTTTAACAATTTTAACGTTTTTAATACGCTTTTATTAGGTCGATCTGTAAGTATGTATCTATCTATGTAACGGAAACTTTCAACTTAATTATCACCACTGTTTTCTGCTTTTTAGTTCGGTTAGCAATTAAAGCGTATTTTTAAATTTTTTTAAACTATAATTATTTTAACTGAGATATAAATATTAAACATTGTATGTATAGGTGGTTTAGATGACAATACAATAATTTGGTACGATTGAGTCCATTTGTTATATAATAATTTAGATTTAAAAAAGAACCAACTTCAACTGGCTTCAAATAAAATCCATTTAGAAACTGTGTGCACTCAATAAATATTTTCTGACATATTTTTTATCTGGTTTAAGTTACAATTCTGTTGATTATTTTAGCGTATTCTTATCTCTCCATCTCTTTCTAATTTGCATTTTTTTATAATATCCACATATTTTTTACTTTTTTATTTGTTTTATTATTTGGCTCATTTTCTATAAGTGGAACTCTGATTAACCCCATATTGCAGCCACCCTGTATATCTTTTGTGTGACATTGTGTATGTATCTGTGTATTGGTCACACATTATGAATATTTGTCTGTCATTTCTGAATCACCCGTAGAACTCTACACGATGTTGCAACCACCCTATTTGAGTATTAATCCTCTCTCTTCCCTATTGACTGATTCTATTTTTCTATTGTTTAAATCACCCTGTATACCTATCATTTTACTTCGGCCAATATGCCAAATATAAGCAAAGATTTCTTTAACCACCCTGTATAGCAATAATTCCACTGCACCTTATAATTCAATCATCCTGTATATGCAACCGCTTCTAACATTTTTTGAACCTTCAGCACTGTAACTCCAATATCCTTATTGCATATGCTCAGTACACCATTTTTTTAAATTTTTTATCCACTCTGTGTAACTATAGTTGTACTTCACTCTTATTTCAACCACCTTGTATACGTAACTATTTATGTGCCACCCAATACAACATGTTTTGTATAGCTTTAATTTTATTTCACCTTATATTTCAACCACCCTATATATGGAACTGCTTATGTACCACCCAATATCACATTTATTTGTTTGTTAACCCACCTGTTTAATAATAATTTTACTTCGCCTTTATACCACCGTATACTATATAAAAAACATCGCTCACCTATAAAACTTTGTGCCATTTGACTCGACTACAATGAAAACTGTTACAAATACCCTGTACGATATACTTTCATGTCATATCTTGACATTTAAGCTATATATTTATGATGAAAATTGACATTTACGTTGATGTTTTTGTAAATATTTTTATGATTTTCGGAAAAACGGTATGTTTTACATTATAGATAATTATACGGAATCAAGCAGGAACATCTAGTTGTAGAATTCAATTTAAAATATCCAAATTGGTTGAGCCGTTTTAGAGAAAACAGTGTAGAATAATAATTAAATCATCAAATTTACCCAACCCGTTTTTGAATAACCACTGAGCATACATGCAAAAAATTGATAACCGCCTCTTTTTTATGAAGACAGTTAAAAAAGGCAATTTACTGTTCCTAATTTTTAGTTGTATCGGCGCATCCACCAGAAATGTTCAAACTGCATATCTCTATTCTGCTCTACACTAAGAGTGTTTTATCGTCATTTAAACTATAGTTATTAATATTCTAAAGTTTATACAAATGATATATATAACTACATTTATGTTAACCCGTTCCAATACGACACCTTAGTCAATATAATTACCTGCTAATACTAGTTTTAGATTCCGTAATAATATATATACGATATCTCAACATGCAATTCTCACTTCAGCATAAATCAGAACACAAATTTGAGTAAAACTTCTAATAATTTTCAACATTATATTATGACACAGTTTGTATCGATCAAAAACTAGAGAATTTAAGTTTCTAGCATTTCGAGTCTTTACAGATATTCGATTACCTTGAACATTGTGTAATGTCTCGATAGGCCAATAAAATAATTTAAATGAAAATATCAGTTACTTTTCTCGTTTGTGTCGTGTGATTTATAACCTGGGACTTTACACATAACAACTCCTGACATAAATAATATAAATTTAGGGCACTGCATTTTCTTCAAGCTGCTGCTATACAATATTTTAGTCATAAACATATAATTTTATAATTTAAATGACGGAAGAAAAGTTCACGTATATCTAAGTAATATACCCATTTAATATCTTATTTTGTAACAATCATATTTTTGTAACTGAAAACCTAGGAGGGTGTCATTGTAAATATTTTGAGCTCTCAAAAGGTACATTATCCTCTGTTAGTGAATAGCCCTTGTAGTTAGAGTTTCAATAATTTAAGTAGGTAATTATTCTTCTCTTTATGGTCTCTTTACTCCGGAAGTATCATTTAACGGTTTTTTTTTTGAGTAGAATGCTGCAGTTTCTTTCCAAGAAGATACGACTGAATTCTACTGAAGTATTAATGATACAGTCGGCAACACATAACAGAATTAAGACACACACCCTTTAATTTTCATTTTTTTTATTATGTTTTTTTTGGTAGTGCTGTGTTCATTTATTCCTATATTCGGTAGCCTAAATGTTTCTCCAATATAAATTTGTTTACTTTCGCAAAGATTTTTTTAAATATATATTTTTTGGATTGTTGTTTTGTTTTCGATATAGGAGAGTAATTCAGTGTAATTATCTTGTTGTCTTGAGTTACGTCGAGTAGGTTCTTGTCAAATCTCAACGTTTGTTTTTTTTTAATTCGTTAAACTGATTATGAATTTTGTAGCCTAATTGTTTCAAGTAAGAACACTTCCAATACTCGTTTGCTCTTTAATGAATGTGTTGTCATGAGAATACATTTCTCTACTATATTTGGCTTCCAACATAAAATATATAATTTGCTCTACATTTTGCTGTTTTTGGGTAAACTTACATAAAGTTTGTTCTCTTCAAAATCTCTGCTTGGAGATTTCACTGGTTTCTATATATTATGTCTTAATATTGTTCTCTATGTGAAATATGGATAAGAAAATGGTTTTGTTTTCAACTAAGTATAAGTCTTCACAACTGCCGTTTAATGCTGACATTCTTCAGTAGTAATATTATAGAATAAAACAGGATTGAACATCATAAATAACAATTAGATCAATATCACGAGTAATCTATGAAGCGATAAGAAATTTACATAATTCTAGATAACCTATGAAATAATTGAAATAATTTCGGTTTCATCTTATGGTCTATATCTATTTTAACGTAATCAAAGTCAAAATACCCTTGATAATTTAATCATCCTCATCAATATTCATGAAGGTGAATGTTATCGCACCTCAGAGTTGAGAAATTAATATTGCTGGAGTTTACAAATTCATAAAAACCGTATTTGCATGCCAAAATATGCTCGTGACACAATCGCAACGCCCCCTTAGGGCAGATTAACTAGGTAAACAAAATACTTTCACTGGTAGTACAGGAATAAAAATACTTGAATGTATTCGAAGGCAACGTTTTGCCAAATTTTCAAAGCAATCAGTGAACAACTTTTGGTGATTATGTTGGACATTTTTGACGTATTTTATGATTTTGATATTTGTTTAAATTTTAGATAGTATTTACATTGAAGATATCTAATTTTGTTGGTAGTTTAACGTTTTCGATGTCATTTTTCCCAATTTTGATTTTTTGTCATACTTGTGATATTTTACAATTTGAGATGATTGATTTTTAAGACGTTTTTGACATTTTTTACTAGAATAATTTTTCTATCTAATTTTTTGATATTCTTTACATTTGATAGAGTTTTCTGTAAAAACTGTCTTTCCTGAGCGAGTTTATATAGCAACGTCTAGCATGGGAGTACTTCGAAAAATTTTGATTTCATTTGTACCTTCTCAATCTGACAGTACTGATGTGTTTGAGATCTTTGACCTTTGATATTGTACTTATTTTTGAAGTTTCTCAATTTTCTGATATTTTTGACATTTATATTTTTAAAATGAATCTGTCTTGCCATTTTTTGCTATTGTTTATATTTTCTACATTTTAAGTTTTTCCATATTTATTTTCTTAAAATCTTTCAAGAACGTCGTCATTCTGTTAAAGTTTTAATACCCTCAAAACGACGACTCTATCTATACTATACTTATTTAAAGATTGGGCCGAATCTTTTGAAAGATACAATACCTGACCATCATGGGAAAAACGAATTTTAGCAAAATCATTTGAAAATACATTCACATGATTGTATTAAAAAGACATATCTGACATCCAAAAAAACTGCATTGATTTCTGCAAGCTAATCTAAATTATTTTGTTCAAACATATGGCCATATTTTTTTTTTTCATAAAATGCGTTTTTAAAACAAAATTTTTAACGTTATAGTATTTCTGAACGGACATTATATCGTATACTAAAAACGACTTCGAATGCCAAAATTTTGTTAACAGCTGTTTAAAAGCATGCAAAATCCTCATTAATAGCTGATTCTGCTTTTTCGAGATTTGGACTGCGTCATTTTCTCGAATTAATTTATTTATATATCTGTACTAGCATATAAACAAAGTTAATTCGAAAAAATGGCGCCGTCTAAATCCGGAAAAAGCAGAATCAGCTATGATTCTGGCCGCGAAAACCTACGTTCTCAATCCTCATTAATGTTTTTTGAGCTCAAAGAGTTCAAAATGTATAAGAATCTCAAATCTTTGACATCGTCGAGCTCCGTAACTATCACTAGGAATAATTTTGAGCTTATTGACCCTGAAAAGAGCGAAGAGAAAGTAACAAGAGTGGCCCCAGATCAATGCTTTTCAAATAGGTATTCTTTTCAAATTCTCTAAGTACCAATGAACTACTTTACATGTACAGGTAGCAAGCGGTAAATAGAAAAGAAAGGACAAGGAGAAGCAGTTAGCATCATGCTTGATAAAATACTACTAGAAAAATAAAACTCTATCTCAAATCTACTGATTAATTAAATAACAATTTTGAAGTTGACGTTTTTTTTTAAACACGAAATACTAATGTTTGAAATATTTGTTCCAGATTTACTACACCATTAATGCCGTTCAGACGTCCGTTATCCTACACGAAGAGCTCAAATATTTCCACAATAAAACCGAAACGTCCGACTCCTTTATTGATCACGACACGACTTCCGAAAGTAAGTCAAACAGCAAATTTGAATCTTGAAATATTCCAAGAATCACAATAATATTAATTTAGTCGACGTTTTACTGCCTCTAAATCATATTTATGGGAACAACATGTCGACATTTTACGAATGGAATGGTTCATGAATATCCTAATCGGCATTTTAGTCTTTGCACGTAGTTCATGTCTTTATATTCAGCGTTGTATGTGGAACATAACTGGGAATTTTACTGTTTGTTAATGTTCCACTTTCTACGTGAATATCTGAAAGTTTGAGTAGAATTTATGTGTGCTCTAAAGAGAGCACTTGGGCTGTTCATAGCTTATTCCACACCAAGAATTTCAGAGGATGAAGGACCAAATGACAATTTCTAAATTTCTGATCACTTAGTAAATGACGTTATAAGGAAACAATATCCTTGCAGTTAATGTTTTAAAGTATTTACAGATATATCAATGTTTTCAGTTAGTCTTCTAAAGCTTTATTCTTACAAATAATGTCCCAGACAATTCATATAGCTCAAGGAATACCATAAATCCATGTTGTTCAAAATTGATTAATACAATTGTGTTTTTAAAACGTCATTTCAGAAAAAAACATAAAATCAAAGAATATTCAACTGTGTAAAACGTTTTAACAATTCATTGTAATAAAAACACACCCTACTCTGTTTAAAGAAGGAGGTTACAATCTCTGTGCTGCAATCCGTTAAAATTTAGATTAAAAATATTTTGAGACAATTATCAAGGAAATGAAATGAGAACCAATAGATTGCCAACCCATATCCTCCGCTTTGTTTAGGAAGGTTATCATCATCACTTTTCGTTCCACTTCAGTATTGGCTAAAAAACCCATTTCGAAATGGACTTTTACCAGTGTTGTAACACAACAGAAAACTTAAAATACAACATATAACCTACCTTGGCCTGCTGACAATTGCTAGACGGTTGTTTTTCATCGGGTACAATAAGGGGTGTGGGTAAGATATTAAAACACAAATTTTATTTTTATTAAGGCTGCCATTTGGTTAAAAAAAACTATAAATAAATATCTAAAAACCACAAAAACAGTATGAGTTTGTGATATTATTTCACACCACCTATATTGGTACTGTATATGTTCCTCCTGAATTAACTGTTTCGTTTTGTCAAATAAATATAATATCTGTGATCAAAATTTTCACTTGTGCGCACTTTAAATAAACTCTTTAACAACAAATTGATAGGCTTTGGTATAATAAACAATTTGCAAAATGTAAACAGAGGAGAGATTAATAAACAAGATAAAAAAATAAAGTGTACTCAAAATAATTGTCAAATAAAATGCAACAGTCTACAACGATTAAATTTTGAAAATCTATGATTTCTGTAATATGAAAAATTGATATATTTACTAATGTTACAAAGGTAAAATTGAAAACAAACTGTGCTCACCTATGATGTAAAAAGATACTGGTTAAACTGTCAACAGAATAAACCTGACTTTTACAAAGATGTTCAGAAATTTTCTATCACTATATATACTTCGAAATGGTTATTTGTACTACTACTTCTAGTCCTGGAAACTCAAAGTTAAATATTTCACAAATCGTATGCCATCAGAAAAGACTGTACTTCGTCCACCAATAGCTGTACAGTAAACGAATCCCCTGAGAGTGACTGCTGCTTTCCAAAAGCTTTCCAAAAATCCAAGAGGTAAACGGCAAAAATGTAAATTTCACAGCTCCTGTCGTGACATAATATTACAAAAATGACTCTCCTATAGCATAAGCCACTCCATAAGGCTACCACTTAAACTCCAAATATATAACTGCCTGCCACATTACGCTACACCGAAATACTTCTAAATAAATGGAACCAACTCCAATAAAAGAACACTCCAAACAACATGACCCGTCCTATAGTAGGGGAACGATTCCAATATTAAGACAAAATCCCAAGGTGAAACGTAAAATAAAGATCCCAAAGTAGAAGGATCCCAACGTAGAACCCTAAAATATAATATTGCATATGACGACTTTATTACTTTTATGTTTTTTTGGGGAATAACACCATAATAGAAATAAAACTACGTATATTGCAGGAATACCAAAAATTTTCAAAGTCTATTCTGACTTCGTTGACAATGGCTTTATATTTAATAAATATATCAATAAATATAAAGCCATTGACAACGAAGTCAGAATAGACTTTGAAACGTTTCGTATTCCTGCAATATACGTAGTTTTATTTCTATTGTGGTGTTATTCCCCAAAAAAACATAAAAGCAATCTAGAATATGCCACAAACAACGTTTAGAAGACAATGACGACTTTATTTCGACACAAAATGGTCGTGCTTATTTTTTCGTGAAAAGGGTTTTAATCTAAGAATTCCTGAGCCATCGGTATATCTTCCAAATTACGTTATAACTGAACAATCATCTTCTCTGAACCTTTCAAAATCTTGTAAGCCAGCTTTTGCACACCATGTTTAGGTACGACATCAAAACGAGAAGAGAGAACTGTCTACCAGGCGTTCAACTCGAGCCTGAAAAGTTCTCCCCACTAAGAAAATAATTAAAAAGCGACACCATGACTTACGTTAAAGAAACTAAGTCGGCGGACAGGTAAAGCTTCATTTTTTTCTACACGTTACAGTGTCTCAAATTATTTAACCAGGATAATTATCTTCTTCCAATGTTTCTCTTTCCTTTAATTTTTCCGTAAATATTTAGTTTATTGCTTAACCTAAGTAGTGCAACTTTCTTATATTAACCCTGAACTTCAATTAAATTCTCAGCGTGTATTTTTCAACAGCAATGCTGGATGAAGTTATTTATTCTATTCCAGTACTTAGCATTTACTAGGGACATACGACATAGGGATTTTGCCTTCTGAAAGTATTCAATTTGCAGTAATGACAAATCATCATAACTGATTCAATAATTCCCCACACTATTTCGAATGTGTGGCTACCATCAAAGGTATAGCGATTGAGTAACACTCCTCTAAAACTAATTGTAGCTTAGGTGTGTCTCTCCCTTGTAGCATTTAGATATTGCAAAGTCCAATAGTAGAAACTGTATCCAGTTAAAACCAGAGCCTGCAATTAACAGTTCGCAAGTTCATAATTTGTTTTGTATTACTATACTTGTAAACTATTCTTACTCTATAAATTTATAACTTTTTTTAGAAGTTTCAAAGCTGTAGTAGCAAAATATTGTATTGCTTTGTTAATTTTTCCAAAACAGTATTCTCTTCTGATTCGCTTTACCTATTTCTGGCTATAATTATTATTGGTATTGATTTTTTATACTTAATATGATTCCTAATAACATTTTTACATGTTAAATTTTTCGTATTTTTCATGTGTAATAAAAAACAATCAAATTCCTATATCAAAACTTATTTAAAAAAAGTGAAAAAAAAAAGTCTAGCATAACAAGCAATAAAAGAGTTATGATTGTGTGAAAATGCCCAAAATTGAAAACAGATATCGATTGGCTTTTTGAAATTTACTTTCTCGCAAAAATCGAGGTTCTAATATATTGGTTAGTTTTTTAGCTACTCTTCGATTGTATATATTTACATCAACCGATAAAGTAAATTCTAGATATTTTGTCTAAAATGTCTGTCTTAAACATTTCAATTGCAATATCAATTGTTTCCAGTACGTCTTCATCCAGTACTAACCTTAATATGTACCTAAAATTTGTTTTTTTTTTTGGATTGCCAAAATAGTATTAAGTGAAATTAGCGCTTTGAATCCTGTTGCCGCAGATACCACTAAATGAGTGAGTCTGGTACTATAAAATTGTTGCTCTCTTTGAATTCCAGACTCAACAAAATGTATAATACTTCGATATTCTTATCCCCTTAAAGCACTTTTTTGATCAATTTATGTAAATTTTTAAGAAATCATTAGGTTGCTGGTCCACAAATGTTTCCAAAAATGATCTAAAAATCAACTGAAATCACAATACAAAGTCTCAAGTAGTTTAGTGTCCTTAGTGACTTTTATTACAACATAACTTCATCAATTTCACAAGAAAGAACTATTGCAATGAAAAAAAATACAACATACAATACAGAAAATTTTTAGGGGCGAATTAATCAAAATCCAACCCTAATCTTCGTATTGTCTCAATATCCAGGATAAAGTTGTTAAGTCAAAATTGAAATGAAATATATTTGATATAGCCAAATAGCAACAATATTTGTTTTCAGTTATTCGAGCGATTTGAAAAACGTCATTACCAATTGTAAAATAATTTTACCTAAATAAAAAACTTAAAAATTAACAGCAACATGTTTTCGTTGATTTTCCGCAGATCTTTTAATAATATTCTAAGATACAAAATATCTGCGTTGGGCTGTGAGCTATAAAATCAACATTTTAGACTGGAAAACCTACTGCTCCCGTCGAAAATAAAATACTTAGATAAGCCGCCAGCAAAATAAACGGACAATCGTATGTCTTTACTTTTTCCAGACACATTTTGACAAAATATTCATATCATATTCTTTCTGTGACTGAATTTGATGAAATATACATGAGAGCCGGCGTAAGTAAAAGTAAAACAAAAAATATCGCTTATAGCCTAAGGAAAAATTTGTTTTTCTTTTCCAGCCTCGATGGTGTTCACCATATTGCTCTTAGTTCTGTCATCTACTGGAATTCTCACCACTTGTTTCCTTCTTTATGGACTATACAGGGTAAGTGAATTCATTTTTATTTCACACCAGATTTAAGTAATAAGTAACACTGTCTTTCATTTTTAAAATGTCAGGAAAGGATATGAATCTGAAAGGCAGCTATTAAAGGTTAGGTTAGGTTAGCTTCCTTGCTGGATATTTTAGTAGCATTTAGTATCTAAGATTTAATAACAGTGGGCCTGTTATTTTTCAAATCTGCTTTATTTTCATGAAACGTGTCTATAATGTATAAAGTCTATCCGATCTATCAACAAATATCTCAGTTTTTTGTGTGAGTGTTGTATAGCTGGGCTCTGCTAGGATAGTGTGTGTGTTGTATTTCTTTATCTCACAAACTTGTTTTGTCTCTTTCATCCATTGTTCTTTAGCCCATTTGATTTCTTTGCGCACACATTTGTATTTCTTGGTTCCTCTAGTCTTCTGTTCTTTCGTCCATCATTCTTAACATTGTTGGAGACATCTAGACGTACTTTGATTAAGCTGCTGGTTAGTGTTTATTTAGTGTTAATGATTTTTCGAGGTCTTCATTTAATGAGGAAATATTTTGAAAGTATCAACTTTCTGCTTTGTTATTAATTTTCTTCAGGCATACTTGGATTTTACTTAATAATAAATTTTTTAACCATTGGAACCTTAGCTTCTCTTGTGTTTTATTGTTCTGTATGTAGTAGTTTCATTACCTGTCAATAAATGGGGAGGATTTTATTGAATTAAATGATATTTACATGTTGTCACGAAAAATAATTCAAATTATGTGTACTATGTTTCTCATTTCTCTAGAAAACTATAATTGACATTGATATTTAAAAATTTTATATATTTTACAGCGCACCTATATAAATTATATAGAAAAAAATAAACCTAAAAGGTTTCCTAATATTTTAGCTGTTTACCTTTTGATAATTTGATTAATTTAAAACACTAACCTTTCTAAGCATCACCCAAAGAGTTAACTCATAGTCTGTATTAAAAGTTTCCCCTCGCATATATAATTGAATGAAAATGTTCCAAGTTAACACAGAGAATGCGGCATTTACATTAACATTATACTGATCTGCTTATCCCTCTAGGCATAAATACCTTAAATAATTTACGTTAGTATTAGAGATGTTATGTAATTCATTACGTTATATTATGTTTGTGCAACAAAATACGTATTGTGTTACCGTAGAGGAGAAGAAGATGATCATAAAATAATAATCCGGAATAGTTGAGTTGCTTCTACTAATTTACGGGGCGGTTTAATAAAACAACGAAAGAAAAGTATAATTTTCAGAATTTCGTCAAAATAAGCTTTTTTTGGCTATCACCTTGTCATTTGAGTTTAATTTTTTCGTTTTTGAAGCCAGATACATAGATTATAACGACTCCTTTGTCTTATCTTAAATTTTCTTGCTACACTCACAAACATCGGTTTATCAATAAATTCAACATTGTCATATTTACTAAATATATAACCAAGTAAATATGAATGTAATTGTTCCCAATTTTTTTATTTTCACGTTTAAATTATATTTTTAAGGATTAGTGCTAAAATGTCTCAATGGAAGTTCTCTTTATAAAAGTATGGTGATTATAAATAATTTGGTCAAGTGCGAGTTGGACTCGCATACTTAGGGTTCCGTACCACCTTCAAGATTCGAATGTTCCAGTTTCAGGCAAGCAGGGAATGAGTGCGTTTTCTTATATTTACCCTTATATCTTTTAAAGGAAGCTTTTTAAATTTATAAAAAATATACACTTTGATTTTCCACACATAGACTTTTTATTTTTTAGGATTCGCTTGATTTTTATCAGAATACATATATATTTAATTTTCTAATTTGCCCCCCAAAAAGTAAAATTAGAGTTTTATTTTACTAATAAACTTTCAGAGATGCCTTTTATAATCTACTGTCTGAGTTTTGAGGCTCTGTAGATTGGAAGACAAAGGGCAAAATAGCTCAAAGTTTAAATTATAAATTATTAAATCTCTTATTCAAATTATTTAAAAATATAAATAAAATATATTTTTCAAAATTTAAATAGTGTAGTTTCTAAAGTGGGAATTAAGTCGATGTTTAATATTTTTGTTAATATCTTTTATACAAATAAATGATTTAAAAATATGATATATTTGTAATTCACATAATGAGCCTTTTATCTGATATGATGGGTTTGAAAATTGAATCTTTACTTTCCATTTAATTGTACAATTTGCCCCTAAAATTACTATGGGGGTGTTCTAATAATTTATTTTGCGTTTTATTCTATTATTTGGGGGCCAAACAATAGAATTAGGGATTTTTTTCATATTTTTCCTATAAACAAAAAAATTAAGGTCTTAGAGTTTGGGGAATAATGGGGAGAATGGGTAATTTTTTAAAATATTTTTTTAACATATTTTAAAATATTCATTTAAAAAAAAATTTAAAAATATATTTGTATTCGTCATAATGAGCCCTGTGATTTGATATTTTACATGACCCGTTAGAAACAATTATAATTTTTTATTTTCCATTTAATTCTATAATTTGCCCCCCAAAGTGAATATTAGGGGTTTCTCCTTATTTTTCCAGTAAAGTTCAGGTGAGGGGCTATACCTCCATTTTTTTCAAAATTTTCCAGCTTATGGTTTCAGAGATAAGGGGGGGGGGAAATGGGTAATTTTTTTTAATATTTTTGTTGACATCTTTTAATTAATCTATTTTAAAAATATGAAACAAATATACTTGTTTTCGTCGTAATGAGCCCTTTCATTTGATATATAACATGATGGGTTAGAAACAATTTTAATATTATATTTTCCATTTAATTCTTTAATTTGCCCCCCAAAATTAAAAGTAGAGGTTTCCCCTTTTTCCAGTAAACTTCATGTCAGAATCTATAAATCTATTTTTTTTTCAAAACTTTACGTTTTATAGTTTCGGAAAGAAGGGGGGGAATGGGTAAATTTTGGTATATTTTCGTTAATATCTTTTTAAATAATTTTTTTAATATGAAAAAAATATATTTGTATTCCTCAGAATGAGACCTTTCATTTGATATATTACATGAAGCGTTTGAAATTTTTTTAATTTTTAAATTTTTATTTAATTCTATAATTTCCCCCCCAAAATTAATAATAATGGTTTCTTCTCCTTATTTTTCCTGTAAAGTTCGGGCAACTTTCAATATTTCCTATTTTTTTTCAACATTTTAGGCTCAGTAGTTTCGGGGAACAGGGGGGGAACTGTCGATTTTTTTAGTTTTTTTCCCCAGAAGTACCCCTAAAATCAAATTTTTTTCTTTTACGATATATACTCCTGATCGGGTCACCAAACTATACATTCATACCAAATTTCAACCTCTTCCGTCCTGTAGTTTAGGAGAAAATTGCTGTGATGTGATACAGGCAGGAATCCGGAGTGATATTATAAGGGTATCCGTATATTGTATATACGGAACCATAAAAAGAAATCTATATTTCAAATTAATATTAAAAATCATTTTAAAAAAGTTACCCCTCTTCATCGATGAGAGACTACTGATATCTCCAAAAATAAAACTTAACCGACAGTAAAAACAATGTGAAAACATTATGAAAATAATGTAAAGGATCAAAAAATGCGGTTAAACTATAAAATACATTTTTCAAGAGTTCAATTATTTCAATACTGTGAATACCAGAATCAAATATTTCATATTTGTTGAAACAAATATGTTTAGATCGAATGCCCGAAATATTGTTACATCTGTAAATATTGAGTAATAGCATATAATTTATAGTTATTCATAAACGACAGCAACAACTTATTAGAATTTTTGTTTGTAGGACTGGAAAGTAATGTTAATACCTTGGATATGTAATATAATTATATTCATTACTGCTGATTTTTCTTATGTCCTCTACAGTTTATTCGCACATGCGGTAAGTATACTTATGTATATAATTTTTTACATTCTATTCCCTCAAAATTGTGCAAATTCTCTGCCCTTGAGGAAAATATTTGAGCATTAAAAAATCCCTAAACTCACCAATTTATTAAAGCACGCCTGCGATGTACTTTATGTTACATGTCTTAGAATGAGTTGTAATAAAAAAATGAAACTTGCCCTAGAGAAACCACGAACCACTGAAACTAAAGGTATATAGCATAGAACAAAAGTATAGTCCATAACAATCCATGGTAAATTATTACAATCAACCTACTACATACTAATATCTGAAGTGAATATTAATATTTTACAACGAAATGAATTCAGGAAAATACATGTACTATATACATAAATCATTTTTCGAGAATTCAATCAGTTGAGGGGAGCGCAACTGATGAAGGTTCTCAACTATAAACAACATATATTGTCTTGCGAGCAAGGATTCTTTGACAGGTTTTAGTAAGTCTACGAATTTTTTCTTGTGATTTCTATCCTAGGAATCACAAGGAAACGGCGTTACACACAGTACGATTCCCGATTTGGAGTCTCTGTGAGCTAGATTTTCTTGAAACTCCTCCATGTCGGAATTCATTTCGCTATAAAATATTAAATTCAGTTATATGCACTATATACATAAATAATTATTAGAGAATTCAATCAGTTGAGGGGAGCGCAACTGAAGAAGGTTCTCGACTAGAAACAATATATTGTCTTGCGTTCAATGGATTGACAAACTCGAAAAGTTCATGTAAATCATTATTAATATACCATTAGTTATATATTTTAACATATGGACAATAATCATTATTTAATCCAGGTATGATAAAGTGGGACCGAAAAGAAATTAACTACAATCCTAGAACATTATTTTGGTAATAAGAACCTGCATCATTGAAAGATTCTATAGAAATCGTAAACATGAATTCTCTTAACAAAATCTCTGTATCATTGTTTCATTTCCTCAGGCAAAATTCATTTATTAGTTTTGTGAATTTTTTTGTCCTAAGCATGTTTGCAAAAATTTTAGTGTAATAACACAAAATACATGTGGTTTTTCATTCATTTAAACCATTATTTCTGAAATTTCAGCTTCAGTGGAATCCACCGGCAGCTATTATCATAACATTAGATTTCTTTCTAAACGCCTTACATGTAAGTAAAATTTGAAAAACTCTACAAGCAAAAATCACTGACTTAGATTTACATTTTCTAAAAATCTATAAGCGATTTATTTTTTCAGGTATATAGTCTACTTTGTGTTATATCTCAATATCAAGAGTTGAAGGCAGGAAGGGGTCGTGCTATAGACGACCAATTGTACAGGGTAATGTTATTTTACTATACTCAAACATATTTTAAGTAACACATTCCGTAATTTTTCGTAAAAAGTGTACAATACATTACAATTAGGTATTTATATGTAAAAAGTTAATACAAAATTCTCAAATTCTAACAAAGTTTGCAAAAACTGGGAATCAATTTGAAGGTCAAAACACGATGTAAATTGTCCCCGTATAAAAAATGTGTATCTTCATTCCCAAAATAGGATATCCAGGTTTGTTGACCGTGGTCTGTTAAATTTTCTTTCTCCTGTTGTGGTAGACATTTTTAAATGCGATAGTGTAATAGTCTGGGTGACCTTCCCTCTCAGTGAAATTCCTATTGACCATGGCCAATAAACGAAGATTGCCTTTTGGGTGTATATATACTGGTGTAGAAAATCAATTTTTTTTAATAATGTATATCTTAATTTGACTTTTTTCTCAGCAGGTACCAAACGTGCATTATAGCTGCCAACCGACAGCAACAAGTTATTTAAGTTCAAGAAAACCAGTCACATATTACGAAACGAAACCTACGCCTACTCAAAGTCCTACAGGTAAAATCGTTTTAATTCCGTTAAATTTTAATCAAACACTAAATTTTATCTGTTATCTGGTAAATAGTGTTTGTGTTAAACAAAATCTAATCAATTTGTTAAACACTACTACATACAAGCAAACACTTAAGACATGTTTGTTGCACAAAATCTAAGGGTGACTGACATTTTTAGAACCACAAATTAGTCACAGTCGAGTGGTAGATCCAAAGAACTCATACAATTTCATTTAAGCTTCAATAAGGTATTTTTGCCTATTATTACAAGCAGTACGAGTTTAATTTAGAATATCTTCCCTTTATGGTTTAATTTCAACATTAAACCAAAAAACGAAAAATTTTTATTCTTTCTTAATTAATTCAATATACAGGGCTTTCTTAAGAAAACTAGCAACCCAAAATAACTTTTAAAATGAATTTTACAGGGGATACATTTTACACATAACGGTCACCTTGGAGCTTCAACCCTTAATGAGGGTCTAGCTTCTTCAGAAAATTTTTCTGAAGAAGCCAGACTTGCCGAAACATATGTCTAATAAAAATAAATAAGTAGTGACAATTTACCGAAGTGTTTGGTGTTTTTAAGTGATCTTAAGAATGAATTTTCATCAAGTGAAGACTGAAACAATCATCAGACGTGTTTTATTCCAGAAAACGTGATTTGCACATTATTTGACTAAATATTACACACAAGAATTACTATAAATTATTTTTGATTACAGAGTGTTTCTAATATACGTAACATGTTTTTTTTAGAAAATTAATTTTTTGATTATAACTTTAAAGTAAAGAATACTTGGCGTGTTCATATATTATACAGTGTAAGTCGTAAATATTGCCTCCTTTAATTTTTATATTAAATTAAGGAAATCTAAGACCCGTTACCCTCTTTTCCACCGGTTTGAAAAAACTGTACACAAAAGTAGTTTATACGTATTAATGGCACAACTAATATAAGCCTACTATCTATACTACTATATTTACGACTCACACTATATAAACAAGTTTAAGAATTCATTTCTTTTGCATTATATTAATTGTGCGAGTACAACTTATAAATTCATTATAGATTCAACATTACAATAAAAATACGGTTTCTAATAAAAAAAGTTACGTATATTGGAGACACCCTGTAATCAAAGATAATGAATAGTGATTGTTTTGTTCAATATTTTTGTCAAAAAATGCGAAAAAGACATTTCTGATGTATAAAACCCTGTATCCTGAAAATTAGTCATACAATTTTAATAATATTTTGCTCAGTTAAACACAGAACATTTGTTAACGTAACTTTGTAATAACATACAAAGTTGACGGAGAAAATTTAAAACTACATGGTGATGTATTTTTTTAATATCTACAGTTTTTGCAATAAGTTCAATATCCTGCGGAGTATAGAGAGACGGATTCTACATCAGGGTACAGGGTGACTCATTAATAGTAAAAAATAATATAAGCACTCCCTAACAATTTTATGGCTCCCCCTGTATATTAAATGAAGCACATCCAATAAATTATTATTTTAACGATATTTTAATTGTGCAATAAATTCTTCTTATGTTTTCAACGTAGTAATACAAAAAAATTTTAATCTACTAAAATGTATGGCAACTGTTTTGTGAAATATTTATGTCTAATAATGTACAAATCGTGATTTCTCCAATAACCGCAAATGAAACACATCTATTATGAGAAATCTGATATCAAAAATGTTTAATGTTTTTCCATAAGAAAGGTACCTGATCTTTTCGACAATGATTTATTCTTCACAAGAAAAAATTGAAATAATATTTATTTACGAAGACGTCCCGAAAAAAATATTGGGCATCAATTTGTCTTGGATTTTGCTCATACATTTCAAGGAACTGGTAGTGTGTGCAATAAAATTGTCAAGAACCGTAGAGTTTTAAGTGAAGCTGAACAGGTTGAGCTTTTACGTCATTTGGCCATTGATCCTCAAACATCAATACCAAAAGTCTCCAGGTTAACAAATATTTTTGTCGACTATGTGCATAAAGCGTTATGCCTAAATAAATTCTTTGAGCTTGCTCAGCATGATTATGACAGAAGGTTCGAATTCTGCGAATTAATGACTCAAAGGGCAAATGCAGACCCTAATTTATTTAATTTATATTAACGTGTTTTTTGTCATTTACTTTTAAAGATATTTATTTTTAGAATATAAAATAAACTTGTCGCCTGTTTATTTTTGAAAAACGTCTCCACTTGTTTTTGTCACCTGGAGCTTAAATTTGAAGTTCGTACGGGGGATATATGCATAAACGAAAGCTCCATGAATTTTGATTAAATTTCTAGCAGTCTCAATCACTAGAAATCAACATTGACCGCAAATACGTATTTGAATAAAGATTTCATTATCTATCTTGACGGTGAAGGGATTCACTTAAATGAAAATCTCGCACAGGATGTGGCGAGAAACTCGACTAGACTGAAAGGTTAATGAAATATTCAATAACACGGTAAAGGGTCGTTGGCGCTTGTGACTCTCTTATCCCAGTCAAATTCTAGATTAATGAAGAGCTTTGAAGAGCTTTAGCAAACATAATAAATTAAGGCTGCGAAACTTGAGGATACGCATTGGAATTACTAGCGGAATATTTTCAAAATCCTGGAAACTACGAACTGGGGGAAGAAAGGCTGGCTAATGAGTGATGCTTGCGTGTGCAGACTAGTTTCCCGAAGTATGTCAATCTTGTGTCGGCGATCTACGGCTTGTAATTTTATAGATGGCGCGTCCTGAAGGGCAGGAATTCAGTGAAAATTAAGGGTAAAGCTTAATTCCACAGAAACTTTTTCGAAAATTGTTATGATCTGCATCAATAGTAGATAGTTTCTCGTCTTATATATTAAATTATACCTTATGGGTATTTTTTGAAAATTGATCCGTGCTATTCAGAGTACAGAATACATGAGACTACAAAAAGCAAACAATTCACACAAATGTAAACTGAACAGAAATCTAAACCTCAATGACAAGGTCTTAAATCCTTTAACTTGTAATTAATGTATATAAATTAATTCAATCAATAATTTTAAGACTGTAATTTATTATTATTAAATAGTACCTGGGTGACCAAGCTTCACTCGTAAATTCAAGGTTTTATCATAAACGTACATATGTATATCCAAATAATCGGACATTTGCTATGTAAACTAATTTAAACTCCCCTAACATAATATTTTTTTCTTACATTTCTTACTACAATTCAACCCCCCCCCCCTATATTTCAACCACCCAATATGTACAACTTCTTATGAAAAACCCATCCAAACTATTTTTTCTAAAAATTTTTTTAATCACGCTACAATTCCGCTCGATTCCGTATTGCAACAACCCTGTATATGCGACCATATTTGGCCATTCTACAAACACTTTTGTTTCCAAATTCTTTCATTTATATTGTAACATTTCTGTAAACACTTTGTATAACTATAATTCCGCTCCACCCTAAATATGCAACTTTTTAGAGGCTACCTGATATAATATATTTTAAATTACACTGTATAACTATAATTTCACACCACCATATGTTTCAACTACCCTGTATGTGCATTTGTTTATGGCCACCTATTGTATTTTTTTGAACCACCATGTTTAATTATAATTCCAGTACATCCTATATTGCAACCACCCTATAAATATAAAAGCTAATAAGCTACCTTATAGGTAAAACATTCTATTAACATTTTTTTAGCGACCTGCATAACAATACTTTTACTCCGCCCTGTATGTCAGCTATCATTAATTTCCAACTGCTTATGGGGTACCGTACACAATTATTTTTTTCTCGCTTTTTTCTAGCCATACTATAATTCCATTTGAAGCTATATTTTAACCATTCTGCATAGCAACCCTTATGGACCATCTAACATATTTTGTTAGACCCTGTATAATTATAATTTTACATCACCAATTCATACTACTGCATCAAATTAACATGCGAAATCATGAGATCTTACTCATGCAAAAATTGCCTACCGTGCCAATTTTCTCGTCTTGAAAACTTGAAATGTCTAGCTATAAAAATGTAATGCTAGGAAAATATGACGGAGGCATAAAATTTACATGTTCGAAACATAGAAATACAATATTATAATTCCAGTACATCCTATATTGCAACCACCCTGAAATGTAAATGCTAATAAGCTACCCTATAGGTATAACATTCTATTATTATTTTTTTAGCGACCCTGCAATACTTTTACTCCGCCCCGTATGTCAGCTATCATTAATTTCCAACTGCTTATGGGGTACCCTAAAAAATTGTTTTTTCTCGCTTTTTTTCTAACTATACTTTGATGCTATATTTTAACCATATCCTGCATAGGAACTCTTATGGGCCATCTAACATAGTTTGAAAGACCCTGTATAATTATAATTACACCACTAATTCATATTATATGCGAAATCATGAGATCTTACTCATCCAAAAATTGCTTACCGTGCTAATTTTTTCACCTTGAAAACTTGAAATGTCTAGGTATAAAAATATAATGCCAAGAAAATATGACGGAGGCATAAAATAGTTACATGTTCGGAACATAAAAACACAATTTTTATTGGAAGAATGTTTTAAAAAAGTTTCACTGTCAAATAGGTCACCAAATCACCCTGTATTAAAAGAATTTTTACAACAGGAGTCGCTCTTAGGTAGGTTACCAAATTACTCTGTTTTGAACGCCTTGAAATTACAAAGCAGCCGCCTTGAATGTCAAACTGTCAATAAAATTTTAAATAATTTAATTTCTCTGTAAAACGATTTTTCGCAAAAATGATACCCTGGCCAATCGATTTCTGTCCATGGAAACTTCCAAATGGGAAAGTTTCATCGAAATCGTTAAAGCCGTTTTCCAGAACTCAATTGCGTATATATATATATATATATATATATATACAAACATTGCTCGTATTATAGTATTAGATAAACTAAGACAAAGGACTTAATTCTAAAAAAAATGTAATATTTAATTCGTCATACTTTAGACAAAACAAGTTATTTTAATTCATTTTGAGGTCAAATGAAAAACTAATGTATTTTTCAGTTTAAATACACTAAAGGAATACTTTTTGCAAGCCTCTTAAATAAGGTAATAATGACAATATAATTTTGTACTGTATTGTTTCTGACGCTTACATAAACGTATAACAAACTCTTATATATTGTTTGATCATTTTTTGTAAATACTTAACCATAAAAATTAACAGTGCAACTCTACTACAAATAGCTGTAGCAATAATTAGTCATGTCTGTGTAAGAATCAAGGGATTGCAATTCAGCAAGTCAGCTTTTATACTAGGCACTAACTACACTAACAATAAAAGAAAAAAAAAACGATAAACAGTTAGTTCTGGTAAAATATATTTCCAATGAAGAAGGAACATACTGGAAGGAAGAACCAGAAGGAAACAACAGGTTTAGAAATGTAACCCAAGTTTTGTAACCAATCTATCATTTTCCATTGTAAATTAAATACAAAAGAAACTACGAAACTACTAGGCGAAATTATATAGGCAATAAAATCAAAGTAGCAAGCATCCAAGGAATCTGAGATGTTGCAAATGGTTTTGGGTAATTCTGGCCACATATATCTTGCTTGCAAGAGATAATCGAGAAGGCTCAAGTCCGGAAACCTAGTAGGCCAAAAGAGATTTCTATTTAAGTTTGTCTATTGAACTCTAACATGTTGACCAACTGGTTGGTGTCAGGTTCGTGACTTTATGGGTAATTCTTTGATAAAATTAATCAAATTGGTATTTAAAAAAAAAGTAAGTGCTCGCTGAACCATATAAACCCATAAATAGTACAATTATGTAAATTATTTATGAAGCATAGTTACAGAAGTTCCTCTAGAGTTACTATGTTTAAAGAAAAATAGCATAGGTGTCTAACTATTACATTTCTGTTTCCCAAACATCTTATTTTGGTCTAAAGACTTGCGTATTAGATCACCACAACCATTAAATAATGCAGCTAATTGTTTTTGCTTTTTTTCTTGTAATTTTTGATGAATATTGACTCTTGAGCCTACACTGCCACCCTCGTTTTCACTAGAAGACGATAAAGGCCGCCTCCAAAACGGTACCACCATATGGGTCCTATGTTGGTACGAACTTTGGGTTTTTTTTTCTTTTTTCTGTACAAAGCAGATGCCGAAGGACTGCTAAATCGGCAGGTGAACACACCAGGTGGCGCTGAGGGCTTCTCCAACAATCTTTTAACGTGAAAATACTTGTAGTAAAGCAGGATGAACATCATTCCGGAAATGAAAAGGGCGACAGTCAACATAGGAACAAGCTCCGATCCTGGTGGCCTTATAGGCCATACAGCCACCATCCACGCTCCAACAAGCAAACAATTTTCCATCAACATAACAACATAGAATAGTCCTCCTGTAGGGTTTCTCTTGTAAATTAAGCTAGTATATACAGGGTGAGTTCTTTTATCATCAGTATGGGGTCTCGGAAACTAGCGGAGATAGAGCAATGGTTAAATTGGGAAAGATTGGCAGATTTACTGGCCCAATTTAATGACACTTTCAGATTTTTGTAAAAAGTCATGCCTTACTAGATATTTTGAAAAAACGAAATTCTCTATCTCCTTTGTTTTTGATTTTATAAAAAAAATTGAAGGGAATTGTATCCCGAATATGATTGTCATGTCCTCGTTGGCGTGACAGCTCTCGTTTTCGAGATATGACACAAAGTTATATTTTTTGAATGGAATCCATAGTTGACTATGACCTCAGAAAATCGGGCACTTTTAGAGCTTTTCAACGATATAGTACTCGATATAGTTGTTCATAAAAAATAACGGAGTTATGGATGCCTTTCTCTTTTATTTTCACTTTTAACGTAGGTAGCCATGAAAAAGTTTGTTTTCACTTTGACGTTTCCTCATTTGAGAGTAATTCCATTAGTAGTGCTGAACTGACAGTCGATTTTCGTGATAAAATGGAATATTCTTATGAAGAAAAACTGAATATGGTGGAATGTTATATCATATGCCATAAAAATTCAGTTCGTGCAGCTGAGGAATACTTTCATAGATATTTTAATCGTCGTGAACCTGCTCTATGTACATTTAAGAGGCTTTATGATAGTTTACGCAGATATGGATCTTTTACTAAACCACCAAAGGAACGTAATCAAATTAACGAAGCAGCACAAATAAATGTTTTGGCAATGGTAAATCAAAATCCATCTACCTTAACTCGTGAGATTGCGGCAGAAGCTGGCACATCTCAACGAACTGTAGTTAAGGTACTGAAAGTGTACAACCTGCACCCGTGCAAACTTTCCGTTTCGCAAACTCTGCATGGTGACGAACATCGACGTATTTTGTTTTGTACATGGTTACACAGTTTCCATTAAAGGTGTTATGGTCAGATGAAACTAGATTTACTAATTCTATGTTCAATAAACAGAATGAGCATATCTGGGCTAAAGAAAACCGATTCGATGTAGAACAAAGACGACCCCAGATAAAATTTGGTTTTTATGTTTAATGTGGTATCATAGGGTCTACTATTCTGGGGCCTTTTATCTAAGACGAATCACTTACTGAGGAGCGCTACTTGCATTTCTTGCAATACACCTTTCAAGACATGTTACATAATTTGAATATGAGAACTAGTTTAGAAATTGAGTGGTTCTAACATGATGGAGCACCTGCTCATAACTCGTTATTACTAAGACAACACTTAGATAATATCTATCCAAACTCTTGGATAGGAAGAAATGGCCCACGCGAATGGCCACCCCGGTCTCCCGTTTTGGCAGTTATAGACTTCTATTTATGGGGTGCGCTAAAAAAAAAGTATACAAAAGAAAGTATGAGACAGTTGGTGACCTAAGAGAGGCGGTATTACAAGCAATTGAAGACATTGATAGTCGATCTGTGAGGAAAGCGGTATTGTTAATCTTAAAAAGATGCAAGTTTTGTCTAAATAACAATGGTGGACTTTTCGAACATAAATTATAACCATTATTATGTACTTTAAATTCTTAAATTTTTAAAGTACCTACTTATTTAGTTTTTTCGTTATATCTGTTATACCTAATAATAAAATTGTTCAATGTTTTTTGGAATAGTTGTTAATAAATCAATCTATGTCATGGCTAACTACGTTAAAAGTGAAAATAAGAGAAAAAACCATCCATATCTCAGTTATTTTTATGAATAACTATATCGAGTATTATATCGTTGAAAAGCTCTAAAAATGTCCGATTTTTTGATGTCATAGTAAACTATGGTTTCCTTTCAAAAAATGATAAGCTTGTGTCATATCTCGAAAACGAGAGCTGTCACGCAAACGAGGACCAGACAATCATATTCGGGATACAATTCCCTTTAATTTTGATATTCACACTTTTTTTATAAAATCAAAAACAAAGGAGCTAGAGGGATTTGACTAAATCGGCAGAATTTAGTTTTTTCAAA
Source organism: Octodonta nipae (assembly GCA_034190945.1). NCBI lineage: Eukaryota > Metazoa > Arthropoda > Insecta > Coleoptera > Chrysomelidae > Octodonta > Octodonta nipae. Next base: position 33,615,938 of record CM067216.1, on the reverse strand, counting down.
ATATCTAGTAAGCCATGACTTTTTACAAAAATCCGAAAGTGTCATTAAATTGGGCCAGTAAAACTGAAAATCTTTCCCAATTTTACCATTGATCTATCTCTGCTAGTTTCCGAGATCTCGAAACTGATCATCAAAAAAAACTCACCCTGTATATACTGCTGCTCCCAATTTTCTACCTCTTTGGCCATGGAAGGGACTTCTGGGTGAAGGTAGCCTCCCGGATTGGGTCCTATGGCGGTACCGTTTTGGAGGAGGCCTTTACCGTCTTCGAGTGAAAACGAGGGTAGCAGTGTAGGCTCAAGAGTCAATATTCATCAAAAATCCATTAAATAATGGTCTTCTACTGATTAATTCATGTTACCTTTTTGTGCCAAGGCTTTCTGTCTGTACATAACTATCGTATAGTGTTGTTCTTGCCATTTTAAATGTTGCTTATTAACACTATTGTTCCAAGATTTTATAAAATCGCATTACATTTAAAAATTGTTATTTTCCAGGGGCGTCACCTTCGGTAATACCGGACATCCTGTCGCCAAACAGAAGAGGGTCCAGAAAATCCGTTAAATTTCCAGATGGTGCCAGTCTTGTTCAGCACAACGGTACCCAGTTGTTAGATCCTTGGTCGATAGAAGTCAAATCTCCAATGCTTTTACCGAAAGTACTGGACACAGCACCACTAATTGAATCAGTGGTGTCTACGACTGTCACTGTTAGTACGCAGTCGAAAGTGTAGTGAGAACCATAAGTGATTGTAGAACAAAAACTTTTTTGCAAAAAGGTTATTCCCCTTTTTGTCTCCTCTATCAATCACATAGCTGATGATGATGATATAAAGATCGATAAACCAGACATGTTAATATTTGCATTTTATGGTAACCTTCCTGAAGTGTCATTCGTTGTTAGCGTATATTATTTAAATGTTTTCATGAATATCAATATAGCAATTGTAGAAATGGTAATCAGTATTAGTAAGCAGAGCAGTGAAAATGGGTGATGAAAGACTACTTGCGAGTAATTCGCTGCTAAAGAGCATCAACATACTCAGCTTTATATTTTCTAGAAGGCAATCTCTCGCACACTTCATATCGTACCAAGATTTAGCAATGTTAGACCAATCAATAGAGCAAAAATTAACCGATAATGTGTAAAAAATACTATCAGGATACCGACTGTGCCATCACATTAACAAAGATTTCTAGCGATATTTTGCTATGTTTTCCACTCGCAACTATGGTTTTTTACTTTGTTATATATAAACAATTGAAGCAAGAAAATTACGTTTTTTTTTTCTTAGCATATTTATAAAATCAAAAATAATAAACTAACCTCAATGGTGCCAACAGGTCAATTGTAAAGCATGAAAATACCAAAGAAATGAGACCAGGCTCGATCCGATTGGATTATTAGTAACAGGGAAAAACAAAAAATACTGAAAAATGTACGATTTTTTTTTTTAAATCGTATCTTCGTCACTTTAAAAGCTGTAGAACTGGGCTGGTAAGAACTGATAGTAATTTACATCTATTTTATGTATGCCAAAACCAGGCGCTACCGGTTTATTAGTTTTTGAACAATTGTGATATAAAGTTTTCTGTTCACTATTTTTGCATTGTGCCCCCATGCGTCGTAGATAATCAAATTTCAACTTTGAAAAAAGTTGTTGAAAGTAGAGGTGTCATTCTACAAAGCCTCTATTCTCATTTTCAATAATTGTCTGTGAAATATCTGAAAAATGTTAGCAAACATGACAAAGAAATGGGCGAGCGTATGAATGTATCCAAGGAGTGGGGAAAACACGGTTGTTGAGGGGAAGCGTATAGTAATATATAGTAGAGGCACATACATAGATCGTTTTAATATTCAAAAGAATTTTATTAATGACCGCTCTCCTTCGATGTTCCGTAAACCCAAAATCCACAAATTAAAGCAAAAACGTTTCCGAGAAACCATTTACATATAAATATATTAATAAACAAACAGTTCTCATTTCATATAATAAAATCGAACAAATCACTCTGTATAGAAGTTTTTTAACGATTAAATTCTTTCACCATCTGTCAGAGTGACAGTTACTATCGATAATAATTATTGTTAGCAGTTCCCCTCAACAACCGTGTTCCTTCCACTACTCGAACACATTCATACGCTCACCAAATTTTTGTCATTTTTACTAAGATTTTTCGTATATTTCAAAGACATTTAATGAAAAATCAAAATAGAGCCGTTGTAGAATGATACCTCTACTTTCAATATCTCTATTCTGAATTGATATTTGAAGATCCATGTCGCATGGAGACATACTGCAAGAATAGGGACTAAAAACTTCAGATAGCAATTATTCAAAAACTAGTAAACCGATAGCGCCTGGTTTAGTCATGCATAAGGTAGATTATCAATTACTATCAATTCCCACAAGCCCAGTTCTACAACTTCGATAGTGAGGGAGTTATAATAATATAAAGAAAACCGCTAAATTTTCCAGTATCTTTTGTTTTTCTCTGTTACTAAAGATCTTATCGGATCGATCCTGGGCTCATTCCATTGGTATTCCCATCCTTTACAATTCACCTGTTGACACCATTGAGATTAATTTATTATTTTTCATTTTATAAACATGCAACGAAAAAAAACGCAATTTTCTTGTTTCAATTGTTTATAATAAAGTAAAAAACCACAGTTGCGAGTGGAAAAGTTAGCAAAATATCACTACAAATCATTCTTAATGTGATGGCACATGCAGTATCCTGTATTTTTTTCACGAAAAATCTGTATTGATTGGTCTATATTTATATTTCTATGACACAATAAGACTAAGAGACTTAGAAAGTCCCAAACCAATATTAAAAACTTTTATTTATTTGATGAGACTTATTTTTCAAGTGTTACATCCACCATGTTGGATTCACAATCTTAAATCTCGTGTTTTTAATCCAGTATTAACTCATACTTACTAATCCTAATGTCTACTTTTAATGTATTTAAGATGAATTTTTGGAAGTAAACTGAAAATATATTCCCATTTTTAATAAATTTTAATGATTAAAATGAATTTTTTCGAAGACTAAAAATGGTTTGTAAATGTTTGTAACATGACTCTCAAAATCAAATCAAAATCTGTCAACACAAATTTTAGATCTGCAAATTAACCATTTGATATGAAACCTACCATATGTACCTATCAATATTCCAAATCTTAAAGCAATGTAACTTATGTCAACTTATTTCTCAATTACAATTTAGAAAGTTTTCGCAATGTCTGGAATCTGAACGATTGAAAAATCTGTTTCTGAAAATTACATTTTCCTTTGACTAAAGATATATTCAAAATTTACATTAAGTAATTGCGAATGACTTCAGGTATAAATTCATGAAAACATCAACTCTTTCACGATATGATACGCAAGGGGAATAATACTTTTTCCAAATTCAACAACTAAATTGTACATAAATGTGAAATATTTCTGAAAATCCTAACCATTACTTAGTGTCAATTAAATGAAGTAATTGTCTCAGTGCAATAGGTTTTAAATTAAAAAACACAATTTGATCATGTCGCCATATTATTATTATTGATGTGCCAAAACTGATCAAATTTGCTGTTTTTGTGAGCCCAAATATTGAAACACTTTGTACTGAAAATATGTTTATTACGCACTGTAAATATTTAATAAATAATTTTGTACAGACTGTTGTTGATGTTTAATGAATGTGTTCTTCAATTCGACCTTTGTTTTTCAGGAAATCCAATGTGTAATTTTTATTGGGGAAAATACTGCATCAGGCAATTATATTATTCATTGTTTATAGAATAATATTTGAGCCTGCCTTCACGTTTAGAATAATCGGTAACCTTGTTCAAAGAACACCGTTGACACCTGAAAAATTCTTAAGCTATTTGATAAACTCAAAACATAGAAGAATAAAATTTAAAAATCTAATATAAAAAAAATTTCAATTTGCAATCTACATCAATAAATATAAAGCCATTGACAACGAAGTCAGAAAAGACTTTGAAACGTTTGGTATTCCTGCAATATACGTGGTTTTATTTCTATTGTGGTGTTATTGCCCAAAAAACATAAAAGTAATAAAAAAATATGTCCTGCTATACTATTATACTAAGTGAACAGTGAAAAGTTGAAAATGCAGTACTTAGAATCCCCAACGTATGTCCTATACATTAATAAGTGAACAAGAATAGGCATTGCCCCTTGTTTGGTCTTGATTTTGTAAACAGGGTCATAAAAGGTGTATCATTCGAAAAATACTGTGCCGTAGATGTGCGAATATACAACGGATATTTAGTTATTTCTTTTAAAATATATGAAATAAAGATTAACTATTGGTCGCCCAGTGGTCAAAAATTCTACCCTATTTCATCAAATTGTAAAAAGTATATTTTTATAAGAAACAGAATTGTGGAGAAATCGGAAAAGTAGATGTAATGACCAAAATTGTTCACTTATCTGGACAAATCTATTGAAATAAAAAGAAAATAAAAATATCGGTATTCAAAATATTTTTGATAAATGGATGACCCCCTAAATTTTTGGCTGGAACCGCTCTTGACAAAATATTCGATATAATAATTGATTGTTCTCTGCAACTTAAAAGTTTTCGTCATTTGCAGTTTTAATCAAGTTCAGGAATATTAAAGAAAAGAGAGGACCAAGAACCCTAGGAACAACAATTTCGGGAAGGTTGTGATAATAATATATTAATCAAATAATTAAATTCACATTAAAAACAGAATATTTAATATGAAAATTACTGCAACGCGTCCGAAAATTCAATACTGATCTACTACATTGACTATTTTACCACTAAACAATAACAACGCTTGCATGCCACTTCCAGAAGTACATGCTCTAAGTATATAACAGCATCTAACGATCGCTCCGTCAAATATAATTACTCAATGTTTTCAGTTTTGACCGTCTGGGGGCGGCACCACTGTCAGTTGTTTGGCGTTGACAGTATGGACTTAAATAATGAATTTTTATTATATTTTATTTAATGAATGAACCAATATTATAAATTAATATTAGCATTCTGCACTAACGGTCGTCAGTAGCTACTAAACAAAACAAAAATGAAGAAAATCGGTTGAGAGACAGAGGAGAAAATGGTACCTAATCGTTTTGTCTTTGCCTATTTATATATAGACTGACCGTTACCCGCGGTTTCACCCGCATACGGAATGTTCAAGCCTTCACAAAAAGAAATAACTTATGAAACATATCGGTTAACCTATATAAAAAAATTTCTAACTTGTTTGAACCACCCTATTTAACCATAAATCCACCAATCCCGAATATATTTCACCCAAATTGCAAGTACTTATGGGCCACCCAATATAACAATTTTATTCGACATTTTTTTTAATCACCTTGAATAACTGTAACTTTACTTCACCCTATATGGCAACCATCCTATATGCTGCTGTTTATTTATCACCCAATATAACTTTTTGAACATCTGACTATAACTCTTCTCTAGCCTATATTTCAGCTATGCAACTGCTTTTGGTCTACGCTGTATACAATTATTTCTGATATTTTTTGAATGACATTTTAAAGTAAAATTTCTCTTTACTATATAATTTAATCAACCTTTATATGCAGCTTTTTCTAACATTGAGCTAAACATACTCTAAAACTATAATCTTGCTTTTCCCCATATTTCAGATATTCTATATGGGAGAATGCAACTGTTTATGATCTACCCTATATAACAATTATTTTAAAAACTTTTTGATCCATCCTAATTTTATTGAAACCCTCACCCAAACTGCAGCTGCTTATTGGCTGCTTATTTTTGAACCGCCCTGTATAATCTCAATTTTGCTCTAAAAAATATTTCAACCACCCTGTATGTGCATCTGCTTAGGGGCAACCAAATATAAAATTTTTAAATACTTCTAAGCACACTGTATGAACTATAATTTTTAATTCGATCCATCTTTCAGATTTTGCATATATGCAACGGCTCATGTTCTATCCTACAAAAAAAAGTATCCAACCTGTTTGACTATAAATCTACTCCACCCGCTATTTTAACCACCTTCTATTTGCAACTACTTATCGGCCACCCAGTATAACATTTTTTCTACCACCCTGTATAATTATAAATCCATCAATGCCAACTATATTTCACCAAAACCGCAACTGCTTATGGGGCACTGAAAATAACAATTTTGTTCAACATGTTTTTGAATCACCTTGTATGTATTACAACTACCCTGTATATGCTACTGCTTATTGGTCAACCAATATAACATTTTTCAAATAATTATCATAACACTTCTTCACCCTATGTTTCAACTATCCGATCTTTGCAACTTATTATGAACGACGCTATTTCACATTTTTTCCTTATATTTATAATTTCTCTCCACACTTAATTTAAACCACCCTTCATATACAGCTTTTTCTACCCTTTTTGAATGACAATGTATAACTATTACTTTACTGCGCACCATACTTCAGGTACACTATATATGCAAGTGCTATATAACAAAATTTTTCTAGCACTGTTTGCCCACCCTGTATAATACAAACTGTAAGCTACACTATATACCTTTTATATGCAACTACTTATTTGCCACCAAATATAACGTTCTGTACGTATTTTACATGAAAATCTAAACAAAGATGCTCAGGCTAATTTTGGGTAGCAATTAAATTTACATAATGCATCAAATGTAAGTTGAAGATTTACTAAAGTCAGAAGGCAAATTTAGAGCTGCAGAATAATTTGGTAATATTCAAAAACTGAATTGGGAGAACATCATCATACATGATTGAAAAATGTATCCTACCTTTTATTTTTTACACCGTGGTTCTTACATTTCGGGCCGATACATTCGCAGCAGCCATTGGAGAACCACCTGCAACCTGAAGAACCCATAGTCCTGCATATGTCCTGGCATTCTTTACGGGCAACGCAATTCTGTATGAATACTACGGTACATTTTTCTTTTGGTTTCACCACATTTTTTGAATCTTCACCTATAACAAAAAATTCGGACATAGTAAATCAACTAAGTAAATATAAAGTTTGTCGAAAGAAAACGAAAAAAAATTAGACACTCCTATCGAATGTTCATTTGTTTTCAAATTATAGCGAATTCTACTTATTATTATTATTGATGATTATTCATTGATTCATTGAGTTGGATGAATATTTGAATTTGAGTAAAGGTATATGGCACGAGTTGCACTTTACAGAAAACTTTTGAAGAGTCCTAATGAAAACGAATTTAGGAAGTTCAAAACAATTTGGTCGAAACACAATTTTGACCAAAGAACAAACGAACTATTAGCTTAGCGAACAAGACAAATTGGTAGTCACATTTCACTCTTGTGGTTCTTCGCACATGTCTATTAAAGTGATTCCAAGAAACAATCACTTGTATAACACGTTTAAGCTACATAAGTCATACCTATAACTCTCCGACTAATAGAGATATCAGAATTATGAACGCTAAATAGTTTATTGGTATTTTGATAAGCTGCAAGCAATTTTGTAACTGATTTCGACAATAATAAACTCTATAACTAAAACTTAAGCTACTGAAACCATCAAGAACGTTGACGTTCGCGGTCAGAGACAAAGTTGACTGTGACTTTCTCGATTTGGGGCTCGTCATTTCTTCAGAATTAGGTTATTTATATATTTTAACAATGATATAGCTAACATTTTCCGACGATTCGCCCACACTTATAACGGGCTGTTTCAAGGAAGAAATATACAAATTTTACTTACCTTGCGGCGGCTACTACTGGAAAAACCCTGCTCTTAAAAGTGGTGAAATGGGGTCTTAAAATTAATTACTTAACTTGAATGTTTTAATATATTTTAATTATAATTATATTTTTACGTTTTCTTCAAGATTTTTTACATTTTCAACTTCCTGGAATCATTATTCCTTACTTATTTTGAGATGAACATGAACTTATATTACATTGAAGAGGTACATTTTCTAAATATTAAAAAGTAATTACAATCATCTACAATTAAAAAATCTGTACCTATAAATCAACAATTTCCAGTGTCATCTATTTTCTGAAGCCCGCACACTCCAGAATTAAATTACCCGAGCGATAGTAAAAGTCATCATTAGAAATTCAAATAAAAGATTCCAGTTTCTAGGACAAGCATTATATTTTTAATTTGGCTAGAAATACGACAATCTACTCTCTCGTATAGCAGATTGAATGAGTGAGTTGATGAATATTCATTATTGTTGTGCTATTGAATTATTAATAAAGAAAGCTTAGTCATCACAGAATCTCATATAAATTCACAAGGACAGGTATGAGCGTCACACATTATATCGAATACGCAATTCGCGGAATTTTTTTTAAATGTTTATGCAGTGCGTCCTAGTTGAAACTACACAGTACGTCATTTTGAACATACTGACATAAGAAAAAAATTAAGAAAACTTTGTGCATCATGAATAATGACGTATTATCATTTTTATTGATTTTGTAGTATAAATTAAATTATTTATATTTTCCGAGATTGAAATTAAGAACTTCAAACCCCAGCAACTTAGTTTACCTAAGAATTCTGAAGTATAAAGACTACTTCATGTATATTATTTTTGGCTTCCTCTACTTTGAGGGTAGTTCAGCTTATGACAAGTATGTTGTCAGTATTAAGTTTACTAAATAAAAGATTTACTTCTTTTTTTACTGAATAAAAATACATAACTAAAATCTTAATTATTCATAATATCGCATAATTCTCAATCGGATAATCGTATGATTGATTAAGTCTTAAATTAAAGTAATTAATAACACTTGCCTTCAGAAATGGATACTTGATAAGTTGTCCATCGATTTGTACTGTCTGGATATAAAGTTAGAGCAGTAAATAGTGATGGTATAGGCTCGGTGAATTTTATCAATTCAGACTCAACTTCAGTAGTTTCTTTAGATTCTTCATTTTTCGGGCATACATCTGAAATATAAAGATTTAAATAACACTAAGTATGCTTTTAAGAACATTATCTCTTATAAAGTTTTTTCATTGGACAAACCTTAATGACTAAAATCCACTGAGATTATTTTCACAGTTTGGCTAATACATTGACAATTTTGAAGGAACAAATTTGTATTGTAATTGGGAGATTTATTTTTATGACTGAGTTAGTTTAAATTACATATAATAGCTAATTAGAATAAAATTTTTGTTGCAGTACCCAATCAAATATTTCTTCATCATTTTTGTAACAAATGCTCTTTATAGCAGTAATATTACTAAATTCAATTTTCATTTTAAAATCGCATTTCAAACTCCTGAAAAATAATGTTTTTGATACTTTGTCATCTCAATTACCTTGTTGTATTGTTCATTTACTTGTTCGATGATTCGTCTCGCTACTATTAAATATTTAAATTCTGACATACATTTGCTACAGAGATTTATACAACAAATTAGAAAAAAAAAACAAAGAATTTTATAATAATTGGTGATGAAGAATCAAATATTAGTTTCAAAAAAATACATTGAAAGGTAATTTCTGGATATAATAGGAAGGTACATAGGCATACCCAGGGGGATTTGGGGAGTCACCCCCCCCCCTCTCATAAATATCGCAAGTTCTAACTCTTACGCATTTAGAATTACTATACAAGAGATTATTGATACAATATAATTACTAAGTAATTCTTTTCGACTAAGCGTGTTTTTAAATATGGACCACCTAAAAATTTCCCGGGAAAGAAGTTATGAAAAAAAGGCAAACTTTTCACTATTCAGTTTGATACATCCTGGAAATACTTGAACAAAAATATATATTTTGCCGTCCTTATCAGCCCAAAACCAATCAAAAGAATTATCCAACCGACCTCTAAAAAAAGTCTTAGCCACAGCTGTGAGACAAATAATCGTAGGCGTGTCAGGCACATTATATTTTTAGCACGCTTTTATTAGGTTGACGGTTATGTATGTATCTATGTAACGGAAACTTTCAACGTAATTTTTAACCGACTTCCAAAAAGGAGGAGGTTATCAATTCGTCGCGTATTTTTTCGCTTTTTTTTGTATGTATGTTACCTGATTTCTTCTCCATTGGTGCACCTTTTTGAACGAATATGGTCTTGTTTAATAGAGTATATATCCGGATTGGTGAAACTTCAAATTTTGGAAAAGAATTCTATTGGTAAAGTGATAAAATTTGTGAATGAACACATGCGCGCATGGAAATCGACCAATATCCCTAATATTTTAGTCGATTTTTCGATAATTCCTTATGGATGTGTATAGTTTTTTAACGTTTAATCTATTAAGGAAGATCCTTAGGTGATCTCAAATACTTTTCTGCGACGTGCAACTTGCAGTTTTGCAGAAAATCCCCGAAAATTCCAAAATTCTTATCAAAAATTTCATTGAAATGACATAACGGACATTTCCTCATAAATACTTTTAATTCCAACGTAATAGTGCGGTAATTTTAGACACTGGAAGTTTTAATTGCGAATTTGAAAATTTTCTATGTACATCTCAAGCATATAGATAGTAAAGCATAGTATTATCGGCTCCTTAAATCAATTAGTACCAAGCTCGTTTTGTTTGTATACCTATTTAAATGCAAATTTTTCCATTTTGCGTAGACAATGCTTTTGGTTGCCACATTCTCCCGGCCTAATAGAAAATTCAGTGACAACACATGAGTTGCATTTTTACGAAGATTGAAATATAGGATGGAATAGAATGATAGTGGTCCGTAGGCAGCCGTTTATACAGGATGGTTGGAATATAGGGTGGACTGGACGTTTGGTGGTATAAAAATGTTGAAAAAAATGTGAAATTAAAATTATATAGGGTGATTAAAAAACTGTTATATTATGTGGACATAAGCAAATTATATACAGGATGGTTGAAATATATGCTGCAGTTGAATTGTATTTATACAGTGTGATTAAAAATTATTTCTTTTATAGCCCATAAGAAGTTGCATAAAGTGTGGAGATGAATTAATGTTACACAGGACGATAATATAAAATGTAAAAAAATGAACTAATTTATGGGCTAGCCCACAAGGAGTTATATACTATGGTTGAAATATAGGACGGATTTGACTCCGCAAAATGGGATGGATTCTACTCCGTCCTATAGAAGGCAGCTAACCAATTTATGCTTGTTCGTGGGCAGTCGTATGTACAGGATGGTTAGTACATAGGTTGGAGTGGATTTATCCATAGTTATACAGGGTTGTCAAAAAAGTTGAAAAAAGGTTACATGGCGTAGTCCATAAGGCATAAATATATTTTGGGCTTATTAAGTACATTTGTTCGTAAAGATTTACCTGTCAATTTAAATGGGAAAGTATCATTGTGTAATGTTGAGGCTTTCTATGTTACCTGGTTCTGTCTATTAAGGTTATACATACAAAATAAAAAATAAAGAATGAAAACTACCTGAATTCAAAAATACTAAAAAGTTGAAAATAAAACATTTTAAAAAAAATATAACCGACTTCTACCTATAACTAAAAAGCTAAAAATAATTATAACAAAATACAACTCTAGCAAATAAATAACACATTCAATGTTGTGAGGTACCTACCCAGGAAGTAAAACATGTAAACATTAAAAGGTGCTTATTCTGTACAAATTAATTACCTACCAATCTAGTATATTTTTGAAGTCGTTGCCAAGCAACAATCAAGTTTGATGAATTAGTAGATAAGTACGCAATGAAAGATTTTAGATTTGCTTGGCACCGGCTTCAAAATATACTAGATTGGTAGGTAATTATTTTGTACAGAATGAGCACCTTTTAATGTTTACATTTTTTACTTCCTGGGTAGGAACCTAACAACATTGAATGTGTTATTTATTTGCTAGAGTTGTATTTTGTTATAATTATTTTTAGCTTTTTAGTTATAGGTAGAAGTCGGTTATATTTTTTTAAAAAAATGTTTTATCACCAACTTTAAGAAGACTGATTAACTTGAATACTGACACACATGTCAAGGGCCCGTTTGTTAACTTTATGTCACTGTTCTTGCCCAAATGCCAAAATTTGTCTATTAACGCTGCGTTTACCATCTAGTTGGAAGAGGTAGAACTTGCGGTAATGCAATGGAAATGTTTCGGAAACATGAAGTAAACTTAAATTTAGTGAAAAACGAAAAATATTTTTTTAAATCAAAAATTCCATGCACCCTACGCTTTTTATTCTGAATCGAATTATTCTGTTAATAACTTACATTTTATTATATTTTGAGGTAACTAATCATGATTGATTGTTCGGCTTTCTACTGCTGTAATATAAAGTGTTCATAATTAAAAATTACTTCCTACTTTTTAGTTCGGTTAGCTATTAAAGCGTGTTTTTTAGTTTTTTTTTTAACTATAATTATTCACATTGAGATTATTGATAAATGCTGTACCTCATTGGTATTAGTATTTAAGTAGCAGATAAGAAATATTGTAATTGTTATACAAGGTAAGTTTTTTTGATCAGTATGGAGATCTCGGAAACTAGCGTTAATGGTTAAATTGGGAAAGATTTGCAGTTTTACTGGCCCAGTTTAATGACCATTTCGATTTTTTGTAAAAAGTCATGGCTTACTAGATATTTTGAAAAAACGAAATTCTGTCGATTTAGTCAAATCCCTCTAGCTCCTTTGTTTTTGATTTTATAAAAAAAGTGTAAATATCGAAATTGACGGGAATTGTATCCCGAATATAATTATCATATCCCCGTTTGCGTGACGGCTCTCGTTTTCGAGATATGACACAAATTTATCTTTTTTTTGAATTGAAACCATCGTTGACTGTGACCTCAAAACATCGGACATTTTTAGAGCTGTTCAACTATATATTATTCGATATAGTTATTCACAAAAATAACGGTGTTAAGGATGCTTTTCTCTCTTATTTTCACTTTTAACGTAGTTAGCCAAAAAACATTGAACGATTTTTTTATTAGGTATATCAGATATAACGAAAAAACTAAATAAGTAAGTACTTACTAAAAACTTAAGAAATTAAAGTACATAATAATGGTTACAATTTATGTTCGAAAAGTCCACCATTGTTATTTAAACAAAAATAGGATCTTCTTAAGATTGACGTTATCGCTTTCCTCACAGACCGCGTATTAATTTCTTCAATTGCTTATAATATCGGCTCCCTTAGGTCACCAACTATCTCATACTTTATTTTTTAGCGCACCCCATAAATAGAAGTCTATAACTGCCAAATCAGGAGACCGGGGTGGCCATTCGCGTGTGCCATTTCTTCCTATCCCAGAGTTTGAATAGATATTATTTAAGTGTTGTCTTACTAATAACGAGTTATGAGCAGGTGCTCCATCATTTTGGAACCACTCAATTTCTAAACGAGTTCGAATTATGCAACATGTCTTGAAAAGTGTATTGCAAGAAATGCATGTAGCGCTCCCCAGTAAGTGATTCGTCAGAGATAAAAGGCCCCAGAATAGTAGACCCTATGATACCACACCAAACATTAAAACCAAATTTTATCTGGCGTCGTCCTTGTTCTACATGGAAAGGGTTTTCTTTAGCCCAGATATGCTCATTGTGTCTATTGAACATACCGCAGTCAATAAATCTAGTTTCATCTGACCATAACACCTTTCATGGAAACTGTGGATTGTCAAGGCACATGTATCTAAACCGTGTACAAACAAAATACGTCGATGTTCGTCACCAGCATGCAAAATTTGAGAAACTGAAAGTTTGTACGGGTGGAACTTTTGCGCTTTCAGTACCTTGACTACAGTTCGTTGAGATGTGCCAGCTTCTGCCGCAATCTCACGAGTTGATGTAGATGGATTTTGATTTACCTTTGCCAAAACATTTATTTGTGCTGCATCATTAATTTGATTATGGTCCTTTGGTGATTTACTAAAAGATCCATATCTGCCTAAACTATCGTAAAGCCCCTTAAATGTACCTACATAGAGCAGGTTGACGACGATTAAAATATCTATGAAAGTATTCCTCAGCTGCACGAACTGAATTTTTATGGCATATGATATAACATTCCACTACATTCAGTTTTTCTTCGTTAGAATATTCCATTTTATCACGAATACTTGTCAATATCGATTGTCAGTTCAGAACTACTAATGGAATTACTCTCAAATGAGGAAACGTCAAAGTGAAAACAATCTTTTTCATGGCTACCTACGTTGAAAGTGAAAATAAGTGAGAAAAGCATCCATAACTCCGTTATTTTAATGAATAACTATATCTAATATTATATCGTTGAAAAGCTCTAAAAATGTCTGATTTTTTGAGGTAATAGCCAACTATGGTTTCCATTCAAAAAAAGATAAGTTTGTGTCATATCTCGAAAACGAGAGCTGTCACGCAAACGAGGACATGACAATCATATTCGTGATACAATACCCTTCAATTTTGGTATTTACACTTTTTTATAAAATCAAAAACAAAGGAGCTAGAGGGATTTGACTAAATCGACAGAATTTTGTTTCTTCAAAATATCTAGTAAGCCATGACTTTTTACAAAAATCCGAAAGTGTCATTATATTGGGCCAGTAAAACTGCAAATCTTTCCCAATTTAACCATTGCTGTATCTCCGCTAGTTTTCGAGATCCCCATACTGATCATAAAAAAATTCACCCTGTATATTATTGTTATTATTGTTTGTATTAAAATTTAAAATGATTATTATTTGACAAAAATATTTATTGCATAATTGTTCAATTTTGTGAACATTATATGTAAGTACATTTTAGATTTTTTAAATTTTTGCTGGGACAAATCGATAGTTTTTTTGCATTACCTGTCGTTTATCTAAAAAACGTTTTTTTTTTCGTGATTGCATCAAAAACTCAATTGAACAAGTGAAAAACAACAGATTTTTACCTACAAAAAAATAATTCTGAGGATTTTTGTAATCTGCTGAATTCCAGTTATAAATAGCGATTAAGTTACGAAAAATAATTTGTAAATATGAAGTGATCTAAGAAGTGCACTTGAAACCGATAAGATAGCGTATACAAATTGATTTAGGTATCCAAGTCCCTAAACGCCGGCGTTTATCACTCTAAATCTCACAATTATTTCAATATATCGTCAATATAGTGTGAAGATGACAACAGATTTGGCTACTTACCTAAGCAGTCACAGCATTCGTCAAACAATTGCCCAAAACATCTTGTGCACGTTTTGAAACAAGCAGATCGTTGCACGTCACAATAACAGGATTTGAACAACATACACTTGGTGACGACACGGCCACAGACTGCCTCATTGCAAGAATTTGCCGTCCAAAATTGCCAGAGCAACACCCCGAACAGCAGTTGAATTCTGGACGTCAGCATCGCTTATTGTGATGAAATGACAGCCGGAATACAATATATTCAACTATTTATATCGATGTGAAAACTTGATCTGATAAAGATTTAAATGACGATCATCATTAAATCATTTCCTCTTGTTACGTGCGAATACAAATTGAAATTAATAATCTGCTACTATGTCCGGAAAGGTGAGAACTTATTAGAAATACATTTTGGTACACCCATACCAGACGAGTGTGCGTTGATTTTCATCGGATAGGTAAGATCAGGTGCTGAAAAGTTGAGCTGTTTTTTTATCTATTGTTTGATCTGTGAATAAAATTACGGCTGAGTGATTGCCGTTGCGCCCGCGCCTTTACCCATTCTACATCTCCAGCAGTAATGATGATGAGTCTTGCTGATAATGCGAGATTTTAGGATCACTGGCACCAACGGATCGTCTCACATGTTGTCGATTATATAATTTATTATTGTCGATGATTAATTTTTTGTTGTAGGAAAATATCATAAAAACTGTTATGAAATATAGAAGTCATATATTGACATATCTATTAAAACAGTAAACAATTAGGCTACGACGAATAAACAGATCAACATGTACCTACTGGGGATACGATGTACAAGATCTGTTTTTGTTTAAATGGAATACAGGTAGCTTGGGATTGTATTCCGCAAGAAGATATATACTACCTTATTGAATCAATGCCAAGACGTTGTGGGGAGTATATACGGGGTGAGTTTTATTGATGATCAGTATGAGGATCTCGGAAACTGGCGGAGATAAGGCAATGGTTAAATTGGGAAAGATTTGCAGTTTTACTGGCCCAATTTAATGACACTTTAGGATTTTTGTAAAAAGTAATGGCTTACTAGATATTTTGAAAAACTAAATTCTGTCGATTTGGTCAAATCACTCTAGCTCCTTTGTTTTTGATTTTATAAAAAAAGTGTGAATATCTTAATTGAAGGGAATTGTATCCCGAATATGACTGTCATGTCCTCGTTTGCGTGACAGCTCTTGTTTTCGAGATGTCAAAATATGATATGAAAATTATCTTTTTTGAATGGAAACCATAGTTGGCTATGATCTCAAAAATCGGACATTTTTAGAGCTTTTCAATGATATAATACTCGATATAGTTATTCATAAAAATAACGGAGAGACCGGGGTGGCCATTCGCGTAGGCCATTTCTTCCTATCCAAGAGTTTGGATAGATATTATCTAAGAGTTGTCTTACTAATAACGAGTTATGAGCAGGTGCTCCAGCATGTTGGAACCACTCAATTTCTAAACGAGTTCTCAAATTCAAATTATGCAACATGTCTTGAAAAGTGTATTGCAAGAAATGCAAGTAGCCCTCCCCAGTAAGTGATTCGTCATAAAAGATAACAGGCACCAGAATAGTAGACCCTATGATACCACATCAAACATTAAAACCAAATTTTATCTGGGGTCGTCTTTGTTCTACTTGGAAAGGGTTTTCTCTAGCCTGTGTCTATTGAACATATCGCAGTTAGTAAATTTAGTTTCACCTGACCATAACACCTTGAATGGAAACTGTGGATTGTCAAGGCACATGTCTCTAAACCATGTACAAAACAAAATACGTCGATGTTAGTCATGCAAAGTTTGAGAAACTAAAAGTTTGTCTGCTGCAATCTCAAGAGCTGATGTAGATGGATTTTGATTTACCATTGCCAAAACATTTAATTGTGCTGCTTCGTTAATTTGATGACGTTCCTTTGGTGGTTTAGTAAAAGATCCATATCTGCGTAAACTATCGTAAAGCCTCTTAAATGTACATAGAGCAGGTTCACGACGATTAAAGTATCTATGAAAGTATTCAGCTGCACGAACTGAATTTTTATGGCATATGATATAACATTCCACCATATTCAGTTTTTCTTCGTTAGAATATTCCATTTTATTACGAAAACTTGTCAATATCGACTGTCAGTTCAGCACTACTAATGGAATTACTCCCAAATGAGGAAACGTCAAAGTGAAAACAATCTTTTTCATGGTTAAAAGTGAAAATAAGAGAGAAAAGCATCCATAACTCCGTTATTTTTATGAATAATTATATCGAGTATTATATCGTTGAAAAGCTCTAAAAATGTCCGTATTTTTGAGGTCATAGCCAACTATGGTTTCCATTAAAAAAAAAGATAAGTTTGTGTCATATCTCGAAAAGGAGATCTGTCACACAAACGAGGACATGACAATCATATTCGGGATACAATTCCCTTCAATTTTGATATTTACACTTTTTTATAAAATCGAAAACAAAGGAGCTAGAGGGATTTGTCTAAATCGACAAAATTTCGTTTTTTCAAAATATCTAGTAAGCCATGACTTTTTACAAAAATCCGAAAGTGTCATTAAATTGGACCAGTAAAACTGCAAATCTGTCCCAATTTAACCATTGCTCTATCTCCTCTAGTTTCCGAGATCCCCATGCTGATCATCAAAAAAAACTCACCCTGTATATGATTTCACCATCGAAAAAATCACAATCAAAAATGCAATTCTTATTTTCGTTGTTTGTCTGATGTAGTTATTTGATTATTTTCCATAATAGTTTAGCTTGCTAAAACAATTTTACAGGATGTAGTGCAGATTTTTATGGAAAAGGTACATGAAATTACTTGAAAAGCGTTAAATGAAGCTCTTATAAGTTAAGGATAGGAAATTTTGCGTTGCTTAGGTTATTTAGCTGTAAAATAAATTGGCATGATAAGAATAATGACAGCAAAAAGTAAAAAAATGATTATATCCTCTATAAAACCGGGTTTGAAGGTGGTGCCAAGCCTAAGAAATGCATGTAGTTTACATAGGAATATAAACAGCTTTATTAATTAAACACTTTCTGTTATTAATTAATAAAGCTTTACACGTTATGTTAAATATATATTTTTCAGGCTTGACTCCAATTTCAACACACTCTTATAGAACACATAAACAAATTTTAACTACAAATAGGAATAACGTCCCTTATAAATAAAAACAATTTTGAACTTCAAATTATCCTAAAGTTATTTGTTATATCTTCAGCAGTTAAAAAATCATGTCTTAAATAAAACATCTAATAGGAAATTAAATTAAACATTTATTTGTAAAAACGTTAAGAATTATATAGGTGTTAGTAGATGTAAAATATTAATAATACAATTTTGTTCTGGCAGACTATACAAGACATTAAATGCTTGACTCAGTGATATATTCTCACTTTTTTCTATTAATTTTTTTAGTTATCATATGGAGCCACTTTTTGGTTGGTGTATAATTCTCAGAAGATATTCGAAAATTATGGATTTGGTCCCATTGGTATGAAGACCATTGTGTTATACTCGAATATATGAGACAAAGATAGTGAAAAGTATAGGAAGCTCAATTTATTAAGAATGAGGCAGGGTAGAACACTAAAGCAGAGCGGATACATCGGTTAATTTTATGGGAATATCTCCCAGTTATTGTTAGGAATAAAACTTTAGTTATGGTCCAGTTCAAAATCCTATGAGAAATTTTGTAAAAAATGACCGTTTTAGAACCTGATTTTTGACATTTAAGCTCAAAAATCTTTGGAAGTATCATATCTACCTCAGAATTGAATTAAAATTAATATGTTCAACAAAGTTTCTGGGGCACATTAGCAAAAATTTGCGAAAATAAAATTAAAATGGCGTTTTAGAAAATTACACAAAGAAAGCTGAAGAAAAAATTAATGCATCTGAAATTCTTGACCGAAAAAAACTTTTTTAACAAAGCAGTGCCTCAAGGAGGTTCCCAATATCTCTATTATTCGCTGTTTTTTTAAGTATACTGATTCTTTTATACAAGGGCATACCAAGCTTTTGGTATGAGGCAAAATTAGAAAAGAAATTGATGGGGCAAATCGGAAAAAAAATTGTCCTAGAGGGAGCAACTTTATGGCAAGCTTTAATGGCTCATGGTAGGTTTTTCAGGTTCTGGTGGTCAGCTGCCCTAACCGGCATCATAGAAAAATTGCACAAAAAGTTGTTTTTGACAAACAGGAAAAAACAAGAATGGTCATGATTAGTAGTCTATACAAGCACAAGTTGATAGAACAAAACTATAGGTGTTTAGTATGGGTTGATTTAAAACGAAATGTTAAAATCCTGCCATTTTGTTTTCCTTTAAAGGGCATCAATCGCTTGCTTCCTCCTCACCAAAGTCCTGTTCTTCATCACTACCTATATCGTTGTCATTTTCTGGACAATCTCGGCATCTAAAGCAAAGTTCAACAATTAAATTAAGTTCCAAAGCGGAAAAACCTTCACCAGCAACATCATAGCGAATTTACTATACAGGGTGAGTTTTTTTGAAGATCAGTATGGGGATCTCGGAAATTAGCGGAGATAGAGCAATGGTTAAATTGGGAAAGATTTGCAGTTTTACTGGCCCAATTTAATGACACTTACGGATTTTTGTAAAAAGTCACGGCTTACTAGATATTTTGAAAAAACGAAATTATGTCGATTTAGTCTAATCCCTCTAGCATCTTTGTTTTTGATTTTATAAAAAAAGTATCAAACTGGAAGAAAATTGTATCCCGAATATGATTTTCATGTCCTCGTTTGCGTGACAGCTCTTGTTTTCGAGATATAACACAAACTTTTTAGAGCTTTTCAACGATATAATACTCGATATAGTTATTCATAAGAATAACGGAGTTATGGATGCTTTTCTCTCTTATTTTCACTTTTAACGTAGTTAGCCACGAAATAGATTGATTTATTAATAACTATTCCAAAAAACATTGAACAATTTTTTTATTAGGTATATCAGATAAACGAAAAAACTATATAAGTAGGTACTTACTAAAAACTTAAGAAATTAAAGTACCATTGTTATTTAGACAAAAATTGCATCTTTTTAAGATTGCCATTATTGACATTACCGCTTTCCTCACAGACCGCCTATCAATTTCTTCAATTACTTGTAATACCGCCTCCCTTAGGTCACCAACTGTCTCATATTTTCTTTTGTATACTTTGTTTTTGAGCGCACCCCATAAATAGAAGTCTATAACTGCCAAATCGGGAGACCGGGGTGGCAATTCGTGTGGGCCATTTCTTCCTATCCAAGAGTTTGGATAGATATTACCTAAGTATTGTCTTAGTAATAACGAGTTATGAGCAGGTGCTCCATCATGTTGGAACGACTCAATTTCTAAACGAGTTTTCAAATTTAAATTATGCAACATGTCTTGAAATGTGTATTGCAAGAAATGCAAGGAGCGCTCCCGAGTAAGTGATTCGTCATAGATAAAAGGCCCCAGAATAGTAGACCCTATTATACCACACCAAACATTAAAAGCCAAATTTTATCTGGGTCGTCTTTGTTCTACATGGAAAGGGTTTTCTTTAGCCCAGATATGCTCATTGTGTCTATTGAACATACCGCAGTCAATAAATCTAGTTTCATCTGACCATAACACCTTTCATGGAAACTGTGGATTGTCAAGGCACATGTCTCTAAACCATGTACAAAACAAAATACGTCGATGTTAGGCATGCAAAGTTTGAGAAACTGAAAGTTTGTCTGCTGCAATCTCAAGAGTTAATGTAGATGGATTTTGATTTACCATTGCCAAAACATTTATTTGTGCTGCTTCATTAATTTGATTACGTTCCTTTGGTGGTTTAAGACTCCGTTATTTTTATGAATAACTATATCGAGTATTATATCACTGAAAAGCTCTAAAAATGTCCGAAATTTTGAGGACATAGACAACTATGGTTTACATTCAAAAAAATAAAAGTTTATGTCATATCTCGAAGACGAGAGCTGTCACGCAAACGAGGACATGACAATCATATTCCCTTTAATTTTGTTATTTAAACTTTTTTTATAAAATCAAAAACAAAGGAGCTAGAGGATTTGACTAAATCGACAGAATTTCGTTTTTTCAAAATATCTAGTAAGCCATTACTTTTTACAAAAATCCGAAAGTGTCATTAAATTGGGCCAGTAAAACTGCAAATCTTTCCGAATTTAACCATTGCTCTATCTCCGCTAATTTCCGAGATCCTCATACTGATTTTCAAAAATACTCACCCTGTATCTTTACAAGCAAACAACACATTCACTTTTAAGCCTTAATGAAATCGACTGACGGCTAAATAAGACAATCTATAAACACCGTTTCTATATTTTGTTTACAACAACCTCTGTTATTTATTTACGGATTAAGTGAATTATGTGTGCGTGCCAGCCCAATTTTTTTATATCAACTTAAAAGTAATCATTAGATAGCATTTAACAATATGTTCGTTATTTATTAATACTTAATTTTCAAGAAACACAGAAAGAACATCGTAAGGATTCTAGAACCCTAATTAACCACGCGAGATCTGTTTTGATTTGAGAGTGTTTTATATTGTTTCGGAATTTTTTTTGGAATGTCTCCGGGATAGTGTAAGATCAGTAAAAATAGAGGCAGTCTCAAAAAGGTGTGCTTTAATTATAAATATCCAAAATTGTGGAAAGAAAATAGAAAATAAGCTGTTTTTTCATTTTCTTATTTACTAGTTGGTAAATAAATATATATTTCAGAGAAAACTTGCATAGAGATTAGGTAATAAGATTTGCAACAAGATAGTGGTTGGTTAGAAGTATTAGTATTCAAAAATTCAAAATAACAAAAATCAATAAATAACTCGCCCACAATATTTTATGCAGAGCCTTAAAAATGATTTTTTTTAAACCATTTTCAAAATTCTCCAAATCGGTCTTTTGGAGGGCGCTCTGAATTTTTAAAAGTTGTCAACAATATTTGTATGAACAAATTGAATAAGTATTGTTTGTGTTATGTATACATAGAAATTTAAAAAAATCAAAAACGAAAAGGTACTTATACTTCTTGCAAGCAAGAAAGAAAATAATGTGATACTTAAAACGCATGCATTCAAAACTGCTTCCCCTTCAGTGTCACATGTTTCAATAGTGTTCCTAATAATATTTTCATTTTCCATTTTGGGAATATTTTAAATTGGATAGATATACAAAACATATATTCAAAAAATTTGGAATAATCTACAGTCTACACTGCTTTTAAGAAAACGTTGGCTAGTTTATTTGTATATACCTAAAGCATTCTTTAAAAAATTCAATAATTTAAATATTACAGTTCCTCTAAGCAGTACTGTATCACTTTGTATTATGAGGTAAAAGTCTAATCGCTTATAATTAATTAAAAAATTCAAGAATAGAAAAATAGTAAATTTTACTACAGGGCGGCTCCCAAACTACCGATTTTAAAAATTTCTAATGGATTCGAGAGATCTATGTGAAAACATAAATTTTGTTTAAATAAATTTATTCATTAAAAAAATCTGGGCCAAATATGAAGTCCTAGGTGAATTCTAATTGTCTAAAAATATTGTTTGTAAATAACAAAAATGTTATGAATCTTAAAAATTAAACAAAATATGCTTAGTGGTTTTCAAAACTCGAAAAACAGGAAAAGTAGCTGACAACTCCATAAAGATTTACTTTCACCCAGTTAATCTTGTGAGACAGTTTTTCTATATGAACGCAAATAGTGTAGTTTTATCACCTTGAGTTTTCAGTGACTTATCTGTATTTTTCAGAAACCACTGTGAGGGGTGAAAAATCCATGTGAATATCCTTCTCAGTCGCGATTTCAAAGTCATTATACATTGAGGACGCGTAGGTTGGAACAAATTCATTTAAAATTCAAGTGTTGTTTTTTTGGAAAAACACTCTTTTTTGGGCTACGGTTTTTGTGATGATAAACTTATTTATACATGATGGGTCAGAATTAAATTGCGACTATCAACTTCATTTTTTCAAATGGAAACATTTTTTTTCATGTACAATGTCCTACACCGAAAATTAACAGTTGTTTCTTTCTAAAGATAAGAAAACAACGGTAAAAATAAGGTGTTTGTTGGTTTGACCCCATTTATTTAGGTCTGGTTTTTATGATTGTTGGCGTTATTTTAGTCGCATGCATAAAAACCCTTTTTTAATTCTGGAGTTTTTAACGCTTGTTTGTTTCCACAGAAACTGTACTATAATTTTACTTCAAACAAGTAGTTGTCAAGTGCAGTTGCAAAGTTTCAATGAATGGCGACAGAACTCCAACACAAGCTGGAGTTTGCGAATTAATATGAAGTACCCGGAGCGGCCTATTACACGATCGGTAGTTAGTAAAATAGAAAAAAAGTTTTGACCACGTAAGAGACAATTACAGAACCAAACACCTGTCAGAAGATACGCAATCAAATGGTTTGCTCGATTTTCAAGAAAATCCTCACATATCCACTAGACAAATAACCGCAGAACAGTAAATAAGTAAAGCTTCTGTTCTAAAATGCTTGGAAAGAAATAAATCGCACCCATACAAAGTTCATTTAGTTCAGGAACTTACTGAAAATGATTTGGACAGGAGAGTAGAATTTTGCGAAATAATGATGGATAGATGCAATGCAAACCCACATTTTTCAAGTAAGATAGTTTTTCCGGACAAGGCAACATTTTGTTTAAATGGTTCAGTAAGCAAACAAAATTTTCGATATTGGGCATCAGAAAACTCACATTGGAAAGTCATACACAGTTTTCCAAGAAAGTTAACGTATGGGCCGTAATTTTGGTACTTCAATTGTGGGTCCTTTTTTTATTGAGGGAACACTTAACTCGGAAAAGTATTTAGACCTATTACAAAATGACATAATACCCTGTTTAACAAAATTTACCCGAATGGTAAAAACCACAATATACTGGCAGATTCGGTATGGTTTCAACAGGATGAGGCGCCCCCGCCCTATTCGCGAGCAGTGCTAGGTTATCTTGACAATATTTTCCGAAATAGTTAGATCGGAAGGAGAGATAATATCGAATGGTCAGCTAGGTCTCCACATCTATGTCCGTTAGATTTTTATCTTTGTGGTTACGTGAAATCGAAAGTCTACTTCATTAAGCCGAAAAATATCGAGGAATTAAAGAAACGAATCCTGCCACAAACGCTAAATGAAGTGTTACTAGAATTTGGAAACCGTCTTAGGTATTGTCAGGAAGTTAAAGGTCAACAATTTGAACATTTAATTTGATATGTTGATGTTTTTTTTCTTCAATTTTGAAATAAATGTATTTTTTTAATTTTCGGTATATCACATTGTACATGAAAAATACTTAGAATTCAATGCAGAATTCAAAAATAAAATAAAAAACAAATGTTTCCATTTGAAAAAATGAAGTTGGTCTTAATTTATTTCTGGCCCACCCTGTATAAATGAGTTTATCATCACAAAAACCGCAGTCCAAAAAAAAAACCGACGTGTCCGAGCGTTTTTCCAAAAAACCAACACCTGAATTTTAAATGAATTTGTTCCAACCCAGGCGTCCTTACTGTATGTATTTTAATAGTTAAGTACAAATGAGCTGATTTGTCTGAAATCTTTTTGTACCCACCTGCTTTCATTGATGCCATAATTTATGCATGTTGAACCAATACATTCACAACAACCATCATAAAACCACCGGTAGCCTGAGGCACCCATACTTTGGCAAATTTCAATACATTTTCTTGCGGTAGTGCATTGGTGAATAAATGCTACTGTGCAATTCTGATTCAGAGTTACTGGAATTTGAGAATCCTTTGCTAAAATATGAAACATAATTAGGCTGACCATTTGTACCCTAACATAATGCCTGCTTATTTTTTAAAAAATTCTCTAAATTACATTTTTAAAAAAGCAAATTATTAAAATATATTCATTGTAAATAATAATTATAAGATAACAAACCCCCAAAAGACTTGATTATGAATGTAAAAGTTTTAGTCTCTACATTATACACAAGTTAGGTTAACTTATTTATGATATATAAAATGTCGCTTACTTATATTAACTGAAAATGTCTCACCAACCCACTCTTCTCTCTCCCTTTGCACCTCCTCTGGAAAGTAAGTCAAACTTTTAAAAAGATCTGGGATGGGTTCCAAAAAATCTCCGAGCTGGGACTTGCTTAAAATTTCAGAGCCTTTTCCTGGGCAAACTTCTGAAAAACACATTTCTGTGAGGACATCTTGTATAAGCAAAATTGATATAACTTGACACGTCTTCTGAAAATCTCAACAAATACACTATGTATTTATTTAGTCAGATATTTTGCAAGTTTTGAAGCTTTTGATGTCTTTTTGTCAACTTTTCAGGTGATATTTTTGAGAGATGAAACTTTCAAGCTCTTGATAGTTTCTGGCATTTTAGGTGTGTTTGACATTTTTTGACATTTTCTATATTTCGTATATTTTTTGAGTTTCAGTAAAAACCCCACTGCCCCTTGTCGAAAAAGTAAATTTCGCCAAACGACATCTTCATTAACATTAATTACGTATCTAATATTTTTTATGTTCTTATAATTTTTAAATACCCCACCTACTTCCTATTAGATACTAGAATTTATTCAAAATCTCTTAACTCGTTTGGTTAAATTAAAAAAAAAGTATATATACAAATATTCACACATGTATCATATTTTGTTCCCCAGATATTGAATTTCCACAAAACAATTTTACAAAATAGTAAATAAAGTATTTTTCACGTAATTGAAGGTAATAATTATGCTTGAATTAACTTTGGTTCCCGATACTTTTTCGAAAGTTGGCCGCTTGTTTTAATTTATTAGGATTTCTGCTACCTAGATAATTAATTTCTATAAAAAAAGATAAAAATTCTAAGTTATTTAACATTTTCTCAAAATCAAGTGTAGATCCAAAGAGGTATTGCAGTTATTTCTAGCAGCTTTTCCCCTATTTTTTACAATTTTCAACTAGCTTTCTAAACTAACTGACTGAATGTGTGAGTATTATATACGGCCTTCAACTTACCAACACAAGAACAACAGTCGACGTACAACGATCCCAAGCATATGTGACAATCCCGGATACAATCAGCCGTTGTCATGTCACAATTGCAGGATCGAACCAAGAGACATTTGCTGACGATGCTGCCGCATATGGCTTCGTTACAGCAATTGACCGCACAGAAAAACAACACAAATGAACCGCACGCCAACCACAGAGACTTCATGTTCGATATCGTAATTAAAGATCTGGTGCGTCTCAAACATATTGCAGTTCGGCATTGAGAGAACGTGTGTTTAATAATCAGAAATCCGGAAAACACTATATGCTGCGAGTTATTGAAATTGTTTAGACGGTAGGGTGGGGATTTGGTTTATTTATTTATGAAACAAACGAGAATTTGTGACGCGTATAACGTAAGGACATGCAAAATGTTGTTTTACTTACTACGAGGCCAGTAGAATTCTAGGTAAATGTTAGTCGCTCTTCAAGATTTTGCACTTTGTATTTATTTGTTGACCAGATGTAGCATCTTTCAAAAAATCAAATATAAAATGCTCTATTGCTTACTTATCTACTACTTGATCAAACTTTGTTGTTTGGCACCTACCTAAAAAATATACTATATATGTAGGTAGGTAACTAAATTATACAAAATGTGCACGTTTATTCGTTTACATTTTTTTACTTTGTGTGTAGATACTAGGGATGTAACGCATGTCCGATTTTCGAAATTAGCAAATACGAATGCGAATTTTCTCTTCCAATTTCTCGAATGCGAATGTCAGATTTTTAAAATGCTGCCAAAAATAAGCGATCACACATACATACATTTTGATTGCCCATTTACGACATTTCATTTTAAAACAGATATAAAGAAATTTACTTATTTGGTTAATTGAAAAATTATACCCTCAAATGTGCTTTGTAATTATTATACATATATAGTGCGGTACAGCCAAATCGAATAAATTCGATATCGAATAAAAGAGGACGTGTTGGGAAAAAAGTTTGAACACGTCGATTTGTATTTTTAAATGCATATTTTTTCAACATAAAAAATTGTGTCATGTGACAGATGCCAATACCAACATTGTTATTTTAAATGCAAGCCCTGTATATTATTTATTATTAGATTCTCCAGAAAATTCTTGACATAATCATGTACAATGTCCTACACCTATCTTCAACTGTTTCGAAAATATGACCAGCAAGATTTCTTCATTTGACGCCATTGGACAACTTTTTGTGGGGATATGTCAAAAGTACTGTATACAAAACTAAACTCCTGAACTTACATGACCTAAAGTGACGAATCAGGCTTGCGATTAGATCAGTCACGTCTGAGATGTTGAGTAACGTTAGAAGACAA
The DNA here is from genome assembly GCA_034190945.1 of Octodonta nipae. Classification (NCBI taxonomy): domain Eukaryota; kingdom Metazoa; phylum Arthropoda; class Insecta; order Coleoptera; family Chrysomelidae; genus Octodonta; species Octodonta nipae. The sequence goes on along the minus strand of CM067216.1, from coordinate 33,588,396 downwards.
TTCTATACCAGATTAGCATGTTGCCAAGAGGTTCACGGCGAACAATTTAAACATTTCCTACATTGTCATTAATGTTTTTTTTTGTTTTTTATATTATTAAGAAATAAACAGTATTACTTTTTAGGTTTTTAGTGTAAAGTACCGAGTGTGTGAAATAAAATAATTTTCTTTCTTTAATATTAGAAGATAGAGTGGCCATCAATTCTCATATAAACGATTTTCATGATGGACCAACAGTTTCCGAATTATTTACAAAAATTAATTTTTCCCGGACTATAAGTTCTAAAGAAAAATTGTAAACTAATCAATTCCACTATGAACGATTTTCATGTCGGACGAACATTTTCTGAATTATTTACAAAAATTCATTTTTTTCCCGGACTATAAGCTCTAGAGAAAAATTGTAAATTGCATGTTTGTAGAGCATAAAATGATTAACAATTCAATTCACCTATGAACGATTTTCATGACGGACGAACAGTTTCTGAATTATATACAATAATTCACTTTTTTCCGGACTATAAGCTCTAGAGAAAAATTGTAAATTACATGTTTGTAGAGCATAAAATGGCCAACAATTCACCTATGAACGATTTTCATGTCGAACTAACAATTTCTGAATTATTTAAAAAAATTCATTTTTTTCCCGGACTATAAGCTCTAGAGAAAAATTGTAAATTACATGTATGTAGAGCATAAAATGACCAACAATTCACCTATGAGCGATTTTCATATCGGACGAACAGTTCTTAATTATTTACAAAAATTCATTTTTTCCCATACTATAAGTTCTAGAGAAAATTGAAAATTACGTGTTTGTAGAGCATAAAATGACCAACAATTCACCTATGAAAGATTTTAATGTCGGACGAACAGTTTTTGAATTATTTACAATAATTCATTTTTTCCCGGACTATAAGCTCTAGAGTAAAATTGCAAATTACATGTTTGTAGAGTATAAAATTGCCATCAATTCCCCTAAGAATGATTTTCATGTCACACGAACAGTTTCTGAATTATTTACAAAAATACATTTTTTTCCCGGACTATAAGTTCTAGAGAAAAATTGTAAATTACATGTTTGTAGAACATAAAATGACCATCAATTCCCCTATGAACGATTTTCTTGTCACACGGACAGTTTCTGAATTATTTACAATAATTCATTTTTTTCCTGGACTATAAGCTCTAGAGAAAAATTGCAAATTACATGTTTGGAGAGTATAAAATTGCCATCAATTCCCCTATGAACGATTTTCATGTAACACGAACAGTTTCTGAATTATTTACAAAAATTCTTTTTTTTTTTCCGGACTATAAGCTCTAGCGAAAAATTACAAATTACATGTTTCTAGAGCATAAAATTACCATCAATTCCCCTATGAACGTTTTTCATGTCACACGAACAGTTTCTGAATTATTTACAAAAATTCATTTTTTTCCCGGACTATATAAGTTCTAGAGAAAAATTGTAAATTACATGTTTGTAGGACATAAAATGACCATCAATTCCCCTATGAACGATTTCTTGTCACACGAACAGTTTCTGAATTATTTACAAAAATTCATTATTTTCCCGGACTATAAGCTCTAGAGGAAAATTGTAAATTACATGTTTGTGGAGCATAAAATGACCAACAATTCACCTATGAACAATTTTCATGTCGGACGAACAGTTTCTGAATTATTTACAAAAATTCATTTTTCACCGGGACTATAAGCTCTAGAGGAAAATTGTAAATTACGTGTTTGGAGAGAATAAATTGACCATCAATTCCTCTATGAACGATTTTCATGTAACACGAACAGTTTCTGAATTATTTACAAAAATTCTTTTTTTTCCGGACTATAAGCTCTAGCGAAAAATTACAAATTACATGTTTCTAGAGCATAAAATTACCATCAATTCCGCTATGAACGATTTTCATGTCACACGAACAGTTTCTGAATTATTTACAAAAATTCATTTTTTTCCCGGACTATAAGCTCTAGAGGAAAATTGTAAATTACATGTTTGTGGAGCATAAAATGACCAACAATTCACCTATGAACAATTTTCATGTCGGACGAACAGTTTCTGAATTATTTACAAAAATTCATTTTTCACCGGGACTATAAGCTCTAGAGGAAAATTGTAAATTACGTGTTTGGAGAGAATAAATTGACCATCAATTCCTCTATGAACGATTTTCTTGTCACACGAACAGTTTCTGAATTATTTACAAAAGTTCATTTTTTCCCGTACTATAAGTTCTAGAGAAAATTGAAGGAAGTAGCATATAATGTACATTAATAACGGTTAAGATCGTTAAGACATGTATGTATATGCTCTAGAGCATATACTTGATGTGACTGTAAAAGTATAAACAAAAAATATCGACTTACTAACTTATTATTAATAGCAGACCTTAGAGCATATACATTTTATAACTTTAAGAGCATAAACACAAAATTATCGTTTTGAAACTAACCGTACAGGTTTTTCTCTCTCATTCTAGAATTCTTACGTTGGCTTTCGGTCTATGTCACCACATTAGCCAGTTATCAGTATTTATATTTTTTTCTATTATTATTTCTCTAAATTTTCATAACTCTCCGAAGAGGTCAAATCTTTTCCATTAGAAAAATAACATTCGCTCAAGAACACATCGTCTATAGGTCTATAGGTGAGATTCGGACCCACGGCCAAAGTATACGTTTCAACCACTGCACTACCGGGCCCCTAAAGTTTTTTTCACATAAACCAATAGAAAATTTGATGATATAACTTGCCAGCTGAATCTCATATCCGATGAATTGTGAGCGACAAAAAGTTAATATCCGATGAATTGTAAGTGCGGCAGAAAGTATTTCATATTTTTTACCCCGCTTACGATTCATCGGATATTAATTTATTTTGGTCGCTCACAATTCATCGGATATCAGTGGTGTGGCTTGGGTAACGTGGCGTCGATTGGGGAGGCGTGGCGTTGGGTGGGGTGGCATGGGGTTGCGTGGCGTCGGGTATGCTCTCGTGGGGTGGCGTGGCGTGCCGTCGGGTATGGTGGCGTGGCGTATTTGAAAGATCAAGTTCGAAATTGTGAACAATTCTATCACTACTGATAAATTAAATATAAGGACTGCCTAAAATCTTAATTTTGATTTCGATATCAAATAATATTTTATTTTTGGGGGTAGTTGCCCCCCGGAGTGGGGTAGGCCAACCAAATTAATGATGTTGTTGTAACATTTGCACAGCCTTATCAAAATAATCCAGTGCAAGTTACAGGTTCTTTTAAATTCTCACCCCGGAATGAACAAGCGATGTAAACCTACCTTAATGCTATAAATATTATTTGGATAAAACGAGTTATGTTATGCCCATACTTTCGTTTATTTTTTTATTCGAAGAGCACTAGAATTATTTACCGTCTTCTAGTATCTAATTCATTAACTAAAATTTGGTCAAATATTTGAAAAATATAGCAAAAGAGAATTCTTTAGGTTGTAAGTCTGACATGTCATACAACCGGGAAAATATTAAAGATAGTTAGATTACTTAAAAACTTTTAAATCGTCATATGAATAAAACAATTAAGACCGATACGGTTAAGAAAACAGAAAATGAATTTAAATAGATGTTGAAAGATTCTTTTGGTAGTATAAAGAATAATATAATGTTTGCCTAACATTTAATAGATATCAACACATGCGAAATGTGATGCTTTGACCTGAGGTTAAGAAACAAATACAGTTGGCGAGATTGATTGCCAGGCCAAAAGGAGCAGTTGACAACAGTGGTCACATGCTTCGCCCGACGTGAAACTGTCCAAAAGTTCTGCCAACAGAGTTTATCTGACTCGGATCAGCTGATATGTGTTCACATGATAGTTTGGATAGGGAGATTCAAAAAGCCCGCCATTGAACTGACCGGACAGGAGAGTAGAATTTCCTGGTGAACTGAAGAACACGAGGTGAACAAAAAAGGGAATTTTGGAGAATGGTCTTGGAAAGATTCCAAGGTGGTAATAAAATTGATTCCTATTTGTTAAGATATCCCTCAACTATAACGTTAAATGTAAGTTCACCAATTTCCATAGTTTGTTTTGGGGAAACCTATGTAATAACCGCAAGGGTTTAATTTAAAAAGGCACCCCTTTTGAGTGGTTACCCTTCGCCAGTAAAGAAGGATTTTAGTTGGGTTTAAGGCTTTTATATGAGCCGGAATAGACCTGATGTTGGTCTAGGGTAGTACTAACATTGATCTAAAAATTGGATGCTGCTCAGAGATAATTGAGAGTAAACTGGACTTTAATTGGAGATGTCTACACTCCTTGGTTGCGTCCAAAATTGAGTTGCAGTGTCAGCGAAGGACCTCGTTAGGATTTCCACACATTTTGCTACGCCGGATGATAGAAACACCCAGACAGGGTCACCCATGTTGCTCCATCTAGCAAACACTATCCCATCTTTGATATTAGATCTTGGACAGTTCATCCCTATCAATTTGAGTAAAATTTACTACAAGAACAATTAAGGTCAGACCTTTTCATTTTGCATAAGAAAGCCTACTCTAGGTTTACCAAAATATGTATATATAAATTATATTTTGATAATGTGTTTAAAAATTAGATTATAAATTTTTGTGAATAAGTCAGTCACAAAGTACGACACCTCTAGTGTCTATGTGTAGAAAAATTGTAAACTATAACTCATGAGTTACAGGATATAAAGATACCGGTTTAATAGATAAAATTTTATAGATACTTATTTTAGGGATACATATTTAAAGTTACAGATCTTAAATTTTCAAATGTTTATTAAGGCGATTAGCTATGGATAGTTATCCATGAAACCTGATTATATATATATATATATATATATATATATATATATATATATTTATTAGTACTTGTTACATTCCAGTATATATACGAATACATTTCTGAATTTCATTGTTGATTATAAAACTGAATGAACGAGGAAAGTTTAATATTCAGTTCAGAATAATTATTTACTTTCTATTCTCTCATTGCAGAAATGATTGAACAAAGGATTTAAGTTTTATTAAGAACATATGATTAATTTCCAGAATAGTTTAATAAAACTAAGAATAATGAAAGTTTACTTACCTGTAGAGAATTTTTCTTATTTTCCAATATTTATCTCATAATTTTTTTAATTGGTTTATATTCAGAAAACCCAGAATCATTTTGTACTAAGTTAGTTAATTGCAAATAGAGCCTTCTAGAGTTCATTAGTGTTTAATTTCTCTAAAAATTTTCAGTATACACAACTTCCTTTCTCTGCTTAAGGAGGTATAGATTAAATTAAGCTGAGTGGCGCCCTCTCCCTCAATAACCTCAAACAATCCCGAAGTCTCCTTGGCTGTCACCAAAAATTCAGCAGTAGGACCCCGACCATAACATCTATAATCCTGAGCCTAGCTGGCGCACATTTGTGACCTTCATGGTTACACCAAATGGCCCTCCACAAATTTCAGGTGGACATTACGCCATAAAAAGTGGCGCCCCAACTTGCTGAAGAGGTTACAACCAAGCTTGCTATCTTTCTTTTCCCACTTTGAGGATCAAACATCATGACATTGCACGTTGCACCCTGATATTCTTAAAATTTTATACAGGATTTAATCCAACCGAGATCATTTAAAAAGCTCATTCATTTTCACTTGAGGGAAAATAATTCCCAGAATAATTAGTACAAAAGATTTGAAGGGTCGAAAATTTAAGTATCATATATAGTATAATTTTAACTAGCTTGTACTTGGTAAACATCCAACAGGCAGTAAAGTTTCAATAATAATAATAATAATAAAAATAGAACCAGAAGAACCACAAGAACACTCACCAACACAGTCACAACAACAACGTGACCATCACCAACGGAGTCAAACGAGAACGAGAACTCCACCCGCAGAAAGTGTTGCGCAGGATCAACAGCCAGCGCTCACTCAAGCGGGACTGAAAAGACAGCGCATGAAATGGACTGGCGCCATGAATCAATTTATAATGCGCACGTTTTACAGAATCACGAACCTTGGCCAGGACAAGACTGGATATCGCCAAATACTCTATCAAGAGTTCTGTCGTGAGTACCCAGAACTTCAATTTACTGAACAGAGAGTCGCAGATCAATATCGTGTCATCTTGAGAAATGGCCTTATTTCGCCTGAACAACTGGACACAATAAAGAGCGAAGTGGAGCGCGAACTATTTGGTCGAAATACAATCGATCCAGAGCCTGAAACACCTTTGGCACAAAGAGCGGACGAGACTCAAGAACTACAGCAAGAACAGCCAACCAGCGCTGACCTGCTTGAGAAGATCCAAGCAGAAATGGAAGGAGCTCTTAGAGAGTATAATGGAACAGATCCACTGACTAGACCAGCTCATCCCAAACTAAGATAATCTAAGAACTTGGTATCGTCTTGCAGGCTATGAACAAATTTATCTTGCCAACCTATGTTTTAGGTGCTAATACGTTAGAGTCGCTACACACAATCATCTACTGTGCTGCAACTGCCATCTGCAGAATAATTGGGGTCACAGTAAGACCAAAGCAAGATCCTCCCCAATTTAGACAAACCCCTCGAATACCACCTTGGCAAAGAAGACTTGAAGGGAAAATCAATTCTCTTCGGAAAGACGTTGGAAGACAGACCGAGTACCAACGAGGAGTCAGGAACAACAGAATAGAAAGGCTTGTCAAGACTATCATGGACAATAACCGAATACACTCCCAGTGGGATGGAGAAAACATCACATCTCAGCAGTGTCTGGACAGCCTACGACAAAAGCTCTCCGTCTACACAAGTCGATTGAGAAGGTACAAAACCAGTAACCAACGGAAACTAGACAACACACTCTTCCGACAATCAGAAAAAGGGTTTTATAGAAAACTTCACAACAACAATAATAATGAAGCCCCTAGTTACCCCAGTAAAACAGACATCGAGGAATTCTGGAAAACACAGCTTTCCACAACAATCTCCTATAACTCCGGAGCCAGCTGGATTAATGAGGAGGAGGCTGCAACTCAGAACTGTGAGGCCATGCAACACCAACCATTTACAATGGAAGATACATCCAACATAATGAAGAACCTCCATAACTGGAAAGCACCAGGACCAGATGGTGTACAAAATTACTGGATAAAGAAACTGTACGCAACCCACGAAACCCTAACAGCCCTTATAAATGACGTAATTGCCAACCCACACAAGATGCCTAGTTTCCTTATGCATGGTGCTACATACCTCTTACCAGAGATGTGAAAAATAGTTTAGTAAAAGTATTTAAATACAAAATGCAAATGCATCGTTGTTAGCACTATTTCAAATAGAAATACAAAATAGTTTTAAATAAAAGTATTTAAATACAAAATGCAAAATACGTATTTTCAAAATAGGTTTTGAAAATAAAATACCTTGTTAAGCATAAACATATTTATTTAACTGATTTTAAAACTAGTATTTGTTCAAAGAGTTCATCTTTCATGTTCCGCCTATGGGGCCTCATAATCATTCCACCAAAAGAAAATAGTCGTTCAACAGGGGCAGAACTCGGTAAGCAGGATATTATATTTAAGGAAGAGTTGTTTTACATTTGGATACCTGTTCAAGGATTCTAAGGTATTGTCTTCATCTTTTAAATATTGTAGTGTTTCCAAATCTATTGTAGTAGTATTAACATTATCACTGGCTGCTGAAGAATAAGATTCTTTCCTTTCCTTCTTTTTATCAGAGTCAGTATGTTGGACTTGGGAACTCTTTTCGTCTTCTTGTTTTATCTTTCTCACTTCTGAAACCAATACTTCTTTGATGTATTCTCTGTTGGCTTTTGGCACCCATTTCATTTTGAAAAAGGGATAAGATACTGATGCTAATATGCCATATTTTGCTTTTGGCTCTTCTAATTGATAAAATCTCTCAAAACGCCTATTAAGACTTTCTTTAATAACATCTATCAATACATCACAATATGTAAGGTTATCCATTTTCAAACTGCTTAGAATTCTTTGCATTCTCATCAGTTCTGGTATAAGACATCCATAGTAAGTATCTTTGTCCCCTTCTAAACTTCTGATGCCATCAGCAATAGGCTTTGAACAGCTTACATATTCAAGAAGAAATTGAATTTCAATTTCTTTAAAAATGGCCAATCCTAGTTTTTTTTAAGTTTCATTTAGGGTTCCCTTTACTGCCAATAGATCTTGAATGCAATTATAGTATGAATTCCATCTTGTTGGACATGGATAATTAGGGGATTTTCCAGTTGATTCAAGATATATTTCACAGGCTTTAGATCTCGAACATAGATTCCAAATTGCTCGACATTTTGCCATAGCTGTATCGTAAATTTTTTTGTATGAATTACTTTGAGATCTAGTCTTATCCATATCTTGTGAAGCTATTAAATGTAATGTGTGTGTGACACACCTTTCATGATTAGGCAGTTGCAACTGTTCCAATTCTTCAAATGACTCCGGAAATGGTCTTAAGGTTAACACATTATCATCATCTCCATCGTCAATATTATCATGCATTACATCAATATTTTGAATAAGAGTTCCTTCACTTATTCCTGTATCTGAATCTTGTCCATATATTCTAAAAGCTTTGACCATATTCGATCCATTGTCCGTAATAGTCTTTACTATTTTTGACAGTTTCAAATCAAATTCAGAATGAATCTCTGCAATCAGCTCAGCTACTTTATCATAACTATGTGTTCCTTTAAATCTTCTGCAAGCCAAAGTTACACTTTTCCGATTAAATTTATCATTATAACAATGAATCCAATGAGCAGTTATGCCCAGATAGCTTCTCTTAGATGATGACCATATATCAGCTGTGGTGCATATAAAATCAACCTTTCTCAATTGTTCTTTTGTATATTCTATATATTCTGTGTATTGTTCTGCAATTTTTTATTACATGTTTGCCTGCACATTATTTTCGGTGGAACACTTAATTGCTGTGCACCTTCAATTAAAGCCTTAAAGGATTTATTTTCTACAATTGATATAGGCGACATGGTATCCACTACAAAATTCACAAGTAACTTGTCGAAATTAACTGACTTTGGTAAGATGGCTGGAAGAGTGGATTGTTTCAATACTTTAGATGAACTGCATCCCTCACTAGCATCACCATCACCAACATCTTTTCTCTTCCTGTTATGTTGGATTTTGAGTTTCTCATACTTTTGTCTGCAAAAGAATAATTAATAGTTTAAAGCATAGAATATCTGTGATTATATTATTTCATATTAAATAAAATCCTATTTATTAACTAATCAGTTTGTTTAACAAAATAAAATACAATTAAACATTTTAATTTTACTTACTTTTAAATGATTCAAAAAGTTGAATGTAGAATTTAAACTTCCTTTTAGTGTTTTCGAACACTTTTTGCAAGTTCCAGATATATTTACGTCACTTCCAGGATTAGTTGTAATGTCTTTGAAGAAGTGTTTTAATATGAATGCAATGTTCTTGTCCCTGAAAAAATAAGAGGTTTTATATCACTTACTTCTGTACTGTACCTACCTACAATATACATATAAAAATGAATCCCTTGGACACGGTATCATCACTCGTAACGTAAACGGCTGGCCCAGACGTACACAGCCTAACAGACAGACGAACAATGTGATCCTGATCCTATAAGGGTTTTTATTTTCTTTTGAGGTACGGTAAAATTAAGAACGGTGCTTGATAAAATAAAGAAATTGAGTAAACTCAACTTTTTTTACGACAGGACAACGTCTGTCGTAAGAAGCTAGTGTACGAGTATAATAAATAATAGCTTATCGCGCAGATTAAGGGTTAGTAAATAAATGTGTTATAAAACGTGAAATCCATGAATTAAATAATAACATCGAATGGGCACGAATAATGCGATATTGTGATCATTGTGATCAACTAACGTTGGTCGATATCGGTAAATTATATTTTAGGTTATGTTAGTAAAAATTGCAATAACTAAGTACTTAACTACTTCTAAAAGTAATGTATTACTTACATTTTATTTATTTATATCCATCAACCGAAGAAAACTGATAAAAATCACAAAGAAAACTAATAATCAACACACGAACACGCCTTTGACCTCAAGTTTGTTTGACGATGGTTTGGTTTGACAGTTGACTGACGCGCATTGTTTTTTTTTCTGGCTCGTACGGTACGGGCCGCAATGTTGGCATTATTGTTCTAGTTGACAAATTTGACAATGACAACACTACGATCACGATCAGTGCGTTCATAAATAAGATAATCTTGGATTTAAGAATGAAAAATTGGAAAAATGAATTATAAATGTAACAAAACTATTTTGTATTTTATAAATACTAAATATTTATATAAAGTATTTCAAATAAAATACAAAATACATTTAGAAAAAAAGTATTTCAAATATAAAATAAAAATAGGTATTTTGCATTTTGTATTTGCATTTCAAATATATGTATTTTAAATAATTCACATCTCTGCCTCTTACCAAAGGACGACCTATGTGCACAGGACCCAGCAAAGTACCGACCAATCACTTGCCTTCCAACCTTATACAAACTCATAACATCATGCATTAATCATCGCATTTTCAAACATTGTGAACTGAACAACATAATTACTCAACAACAAAAGGGATGCGCGAAAAATTCGATGGGTTGCAAAGAACAACTGATAATTGATTCCGTTGTCTGCAATCAAGCCCACGCCAAACGACTTAATCTCTTCATGGCATATGTGGACTACAAAAAGGCCTTTGATTCAGTTCCACATGATTGGCTCATTAAGGTGCTGAAACTCTATAAAGTGAATAATTGTATTATTAACTTTTTAGAACATGCCATGGCCACCTGGCAAACCAAAATCTCACTGAATGAAGCCAACTGTTCGATACAAACTGACCCTATTCCAATCAGAAGGGGTATATTCCAGGGAGACTCTCTTAGCCCGCTGTGGTTCTGCCTTGCCATGAACCCTCTCTCAAACAAACTGAACTCAACTAATTTTGGGTTCAGTCTCAAACACAACAACGTACAAGCATTAAAGATAAACCATTTGTTATACATGGACGACTTAAAGTTGATGGCAGCTACAAAACAACAGCTGCATGTTATGCTTAAAATAGTAGAAGGGTTCTCTAGTGACATCCATATGAAATTTGGCCTAGACAAATGCCGAATTATTAATATAGTTAAAGGCAAAATACAGCAGGGTCACTTCGAAATGGGAGATGGTACCTCAATTGAATCTATGGGAGAAGGTCATACTTATAAATACCTTGGAATAAAGCAGGCTCAACTTATTGATCACATGACTATGAAAAAGGACCTAACAGCAGAGTTTTATAGAAGGGTAAGACGACTGTTGAAAACCAAACTAAACAGTAAAAATCTGTTTCAGGCTATTAACACCTGTGCGTGTTCAGTACTCAGTTACTCTTTTGGTATAGTTAATTGGTGCAAGACTGACATTGAACAATTACAACGAAAAGTTCGAGTTTTACTAACAAAAGCTCAAAATCACCATCCAAAGAGCTCTGTCGAACGAACAACTTTGCCACGGTATGAAGGAGGAAGAGGATTGACAGATCTAAGTAAACTATTAGATCAACAAATTTCTGTTTTGCGTAGTCATTTCCAGAAACTCGCAGAATTTTCTGATCTACATAGAGTCATGTGCCAGGTTGATGACTCAACACCACTGCGTCTGACACAACAACATGTCCAATTACACCACCAGACCACAGATCAGAAAATAGCCTGGTTATTTAGGAAGTATTCGGCAATGTTCAAAGTAGCATGGGTTTATGTAACTTTACAATGTGATTTTGTTTTGCTAACTATTCATTTGTTTGATAGACTTACTGAATATGATTTAACCCTAAGTGACTTACCGATTTTGACTTACCAATTAAGAATTCCTACAATGGACGGATGATACACGAAGATATCAGGAATCAAACAATGAAGTTTTTTTTTCAAATACCTTCTGATACTTCTGAACATAAGTTATGAAGCCCTTAAAATACTATTACTATTTTTTTTTCGGAGAGAGGCATTGTAACATTTACACAGCCTTATCAAAATAATCCAGTGCAAGTTACAGGTTCTTTTAAATTCTCACCCCGGAATGAACAAGCGATGTAAACCTACATTAACGCTATAAATATTATTTGGATAAAACGAGTTATGTTATGCCCATACTTTCGTTTATTATTTTTATTCGAAGAGCACTAGAATTATTTACCGTCTTCTAGTATCTAATTCAATAACTAAAATTTGGTCAAATATTTGAAAAATATAGTAAAAGAGAATTCTTTAGGTTGTAAGTCTGACATGTCATACAACCGGGAAAATATTAAAGATAGTTACATTACTTAAAAACTTTTAAATCGTCATATGATTAAAACAATTAATACCGATACGGTTAAGAAAACAGAAAATGAATTTAAATAGATGTTGAAAGATTCTTTTGGTAGTATAAAGAATAATATAATGTTTGCCTAACATTTAATGGATATCAACGCATGCAAAATGTGATGCTTTGACGTGAGGTTAAGAAACAAATACAGTTGGCGAGATTGATTGCCAGGCCAAAAGGAGCAGTTGACAACAGTGGTCACATGCTTCGCCCGAAGTGGAGCTGTCAAAAGTTCTGCCAACAGAGTTTATCTGACTCGGTTCAGCTGATCTGTTTTTACATGATAGTTTGGATAGGGAGATTCAAAAAGCCCGCCATTGAACTGACCGGAAGGGAGAGTAGAATTTCCTGGTGAACTGAAGAACACGAGGTGAACAAAAAAGGGAATTTAGGAGAATGGTCTCGGAAAGATTCCGAGGTGGTAATAAAATTGATTCCGTTTTTTTAAGATATCCCTCAACTATAAGGTTAAATGTAAGTTCACCGATTTTCATAGTTCGTTTTGGGGAAACCTATGTAATAACCGCAAGGGTTTAATTTTAAAAGGCGTAATTAAGTTTTATCAAAATGAGTTTTACAAATCGGTGAACTTACATTTAAGGTTAAGATATCCCTCAACTATAACGTTAAATGTAAGTTCACCGATTTCCATAGTTCGTTTTGGGGAAACCTATGTAATAACCGCAAGGGTTTAATTTAAAAAGGCGTAATTAAGTTTTATCAAAATAAGTTTTACAAATATCTTCTCAACAATTAAACTGTTGAAAAATTGTGAAGAAATTCATAGTCAATCAAAATTAGATACAACAGAATATTGTGTAACCAACAGTGATGCAAAATTCATAAAATATCTAGGTGCAATATTTAATAATTCTTTTCCATCACCGGAATATTATTTCATGTCTAGCTAATTAAGAAACAGATAGATAAAATATAAGATAATAATTTGAGAAGATTCTGTCCATCATTTATTGAATATTTGCCCATGTGCAAACATATAATATTAGAAATTCAAATATTGAATTTAAAAAATAAACTATTTGTGTTGCCATCTCTTTAGCGATAGCTGAGTCAGCGTGGTCGCTGCGTACAGTTGGTGGCCTACATGCTGGCGTAATCTTGATTTATCAATATGAGTTTTATTTATATTTTTTCAACAATTAAAAAATTGTAAAGAATTTCGTAGTCAATCAAAATTAGATACTACAGAATATTGTGTCTTTTATACAATCTCTAGATTTAATATTTAATTGCTTTTGATCACATGATCACGTATACCTAATCAAGAAACAGATAGACAAAAAAATGAGATATTTATTTTGAGAAGATTCTGTTTATTATTTAATTAATATTCGCCAATGTGCAAAAATGTAATATTAGAAATTCAAATATTGAATTAAAAAATAAATTATTTGTTCTGCCCTCTCCTTAGCAATAGCTGAATCAGCATAGTTGCTGCGTCAGTAAAGTTGGTGGCTTATATCATGGCGTAATTAAGTTTTACCAAAATGAGTTTTATAAATATCTTTTCAACAATTAAACTGTTGATAAATTGTTAAGAAATTCGTAGTCAATCAAAATTAGATACAGGTTAAGTTAGAAATTCAAATATCGAATTAAAAAATAAACTATTTGTTCTGCCATCTCTTTAGCGATAGCTGAGTCAGCGTAGTTGTTGCGTAAAGTTAGTGGCCTACGTGCTGGTAAAATTTAAATTTATCAAAAAGAGTTCTATTTATATTTTCTCAACAATTAAAATACTGAGAATATAATCTCTAGATGCAATATTTAATAATATATTTAATAGTTTTGATCACATAAATATTATTTCATATCTAGCTAATCAAGAAACGGATATAGATATTTATTTTGAGAAAATTCTGTTTATTAATTATTTAATATTTGTCAATGTGCAAACATGTGATATTAGAAATTCAAATATTAAATTTAAAAAAACTATATGTGCAGCCCTCTCCTTAGCAATAGCTGAATTACCATTGTTGCTCCGTAAAGTTGATGGCCTACTGGCGTAATTTAGTCTTTTTTTCAAAATGAGTTTTATATATTATCTCAACAATTATATCGTTCAGAAATTATAATGTAGCTTCTAATAGCATAGTTCTCCCAGGTTATACTTGTTTGCTGTTGAATATTTACAGTTCTTTGTCTAAAATATATACGTATAAATATACTACTACTATATACTATATTTGGAGTTTCTTGCTGAACTGTTGATTCATTTGAACTAATATAAATTTTAATAATAATGTCAATGTAGACATCGAATGTCATGAACATTTAGTGAAAGGAATTTAGAAACTTTTACCTTCTTCCTACCAGAGTATTAATTAAATTCCCACTCATCGTCATGCAATCCAAAATTACTTTTCTGAATGATACTTGTGGCATATTTTTCAATGTCTAAGTGCTTCATGGGAAATAACACCACAGTTTAAAGAAAACTGCTGTATGTTCCAAACGTTTCGGGGTCTAGATCAGACCCCGTTGTCAATGGTTAAGAAACTATTTTAATTTACATCTTAGAATTGTGCCTTTTTAATCCGTAGTTTCTTGACCATTGACAACGGGGTCTGATCTAGACCCCGAAACGGTTGGAATATGCAGCAATTTTCTTTAAACTGTCGTGTTATTTCCCAAGAAGCACTTAGACACTAAATTACTTGATTAAATATTGCCCAAATAATATCATTTTTATGTAAACAGGTATTTACGCTGTTGCTCGTGTTTGGTTTCAACGACGTCCAGTGTTATTTTTTGAATAGCTAAAACCAAACAGTAAAACAAATAGGCCTTGTCATATCTAACTTCATACTTATTAATCAGCTACTAAGACGACCCCCCCCCCTGCCGGGGTAGGGATAGGTCTACCTAATTAACGGTGTTGTTAGTATAGGTGGTGCATATTGCTCAAATATAAGTAGATTCTTTAGCCTGGACATTTGTCGAAATAATCTAATATTTGTAAAATATTTTTCCAAGTCGATAAATCTAAAAAAATTTAAAATTTCAGAAAATCATGAAAATTAAGCGTCAGGCGTAGAAAAATGTGTAGAATTCGATGACAACCGATAAAAGAATAATCTTGATTGTTGGGAGTAGTTACCCCCCTGACCCCCCCTTCCAGGGTGGGGTAGGTCAAATTAATGGTGTTGTTAGTATAGGTGCATATTGCACTGCCCGAATTTCATAACTTTATCTCAAATAGAAGTTGCTTTTTTAGTATGGACATTTGCCGAAATAATCGAATATTTGTCTGTTCATTTGCCTGAATTTCAGAAAATTATGAAAATTAAGTGTCAGGTGTAGAAAAATATGTATAATTTGATGACTACCGTTAAAAAAATAATCTTGATTTTTGGGGGTAGTTGCCTCCCCGACCCCCCATACGGGGTGGGGTAGGTCAACCAAGTTAATGCTGTTCTTAAGTATAGGTGGTGCATATTGCACTGCCCGAATTTCATACTTTATCTCAAATAGAAGTTGTTTTTTTACTATGGACATTTGCCGAAATAATCGAATATTTGTCTGTTCATTTAACTGACCCCGTGAGCTTCATTTCTATCAGTCGATCATCGAAAAAAATAAAAAATTTCAGAAAATTATGAAAATTAAGTGTCAGGCGTAGGATATATGTAGAATTTGATGACCACTGTTAAAAAAGATAATATTGATTTTTGGGGGTAGTTGCCCCCCCCCACCCCCCTTCCGGGGTGGGGTAAATCAACCAAGTTAATGCTGTTGTTAGTATAGGTGGTGCATATTGCACTGTCCGAATTTCATTACTTTATCTCAAATAAAAGTTGTTTTCTAGTGGAAAAAATAATCTTGATTTTTGGCATAGAGTCCCAAGACCCCCTTTCGGTTGAAAAAATTTAAAAATTCAGAAAATTATGAAAAGTAAGTGTCAGGCGTAGAAAAATATGTAGAATTTGTCGAGTACCGTTAAAAAAGATAATCTTGATTTTTGGGGGTAGTTGCCCGCCCGGCCCCTCTTCCGGGGAGGGGTAGGTCAACCAAATTAATGGTGTTGTTAGTATAGGTGGTGCATATTGCACTGCCCGAATTTCATTACTTTATCTCAAATAGAAGTTGTTTTTTTAGTGGAAAAAATAATCTTGATATTTGGCATAATGTCCCAAGACCCCTTACGGTTGAAAAAAATTAAAATTTCAGAAAATTATGAAAATTAAGTGTCAGGTGTAGAATAATATGTAGAATTTGATGACCACCGTTAAAAAAGATAATCTTGATTTTGGGGGGTAGTTGCCCCCCCCGGCCCCTCTTCCGGGGTGGGGTAGGTCAACCAAATTAATGGTGTTGTTATTATAGGTGGTGCATATTGCACTGTCCGAATTTCGTTATTTTATCTCGAATAGAAGTTGTTTTTTTAGTGGAAAAAATAATCTTGATTTTTGGCATAGAGTCCAAAGACCCCCCTGTTGAATGAATGGGCGGGTATGCTTTGGAAAAGGGACGATAATGAATGAAACTACTGTTACTTTTTTAAGTTTATATTTAAAATTGAAATACACTTTTAGGAAATTGCCTGGTGATTGCTAATTTTGTGAAATTTCTTTAAGTTTTCAAAGTTGTAGTGTTAGAATAGAATTATTGTTTTATTTTAAAGGGGAAATAAAGTGTCGGGGGTCTTCTTTCTACGCTGATTTTTGGCGTGTGGAGTTGGGATGGTTTCCCTTGAGAGTGGAGTCGCTAGATAGAGGATGATGGCCGCGTAAGCCGAAAGGTTAGGTAGTATATGCCCTCTTAATGTCCCTTCCCACTATCTAGCGAAACCACTGCCAAGGGAATGGCTTGGAAAAATTAGCGGGGAAAGAAGACTCTGTTGAGCTTGACTCTAGTCTGGCACTGTAAGGAGACATGAGAGGTGTAGCATAAGTGGAAGATGGCAACATCGCCGGTGAAATACCACTACTTTCATCGTTTCTTTACTTACTCGGTAAGGCGAAACGCGTGCGTCTTTCGCTCACGAGGCGTCGACAGTCGACGAATACAGTATTCGAGTAACTAGAAGCGAAAGCAGAAGGCTACGAGAATTATGCGAACCGACCTGAAGAGGGCAGATGTGACTCTGCCGAAACGTCGTCATTTTACCATCGATCCCGGCAGGGATCAGTTATCAACTACGCGGATGAATTCCCGGAAACCACCTAAAACATATATATATATATATATATATATATATATATATATATATATATATATATATATATATATATATATATATATATATGTTATATAAGTTTATACTATGAACTTAGCATGAACTTATGTCGCAACGACAATACAACATTCCCAGCTGAGTCAGCGACACGTGGAGTATCAGATTACAGCACCACCGAGCATCCGTGGGAATCGCCGTGTCGACAGTGCCGATTCAGCACTCATTAGGTTATATATTGTAAAATCTCTCTTGTTTGTTATTCATTATTACTCAGTTACTCTGTCACTTTATATTGTTATTTTCATTTACATTTTTAAAGTTATAATTTTTGTATTGTTATTAATAAAATCTTTTTTAAAAAGTTAATATTGAGAAGTGTGATATAACAAATTGGCGCAGTCAGTAGGATCCGTCAACGTTACTAGAACACGAGCTTACTTCTAACTGGTAGCGGCGGATTCCTATCCCTCAACGGAGCAAAGAACCTAGAAGAAGTCCCAACTGCGATAACAAGGAGAACACGGATCTTCCAATGTTCCTGTTGATGTGAGTAGTAGTGAAT
Organism: Octodonta nipae; assembly: GCA_034190945.1. Classification (NCBI taxonomy): domain Eukaryota; kingdom Metazoa; phylum Arthropoda; class Insecta; order Coleoptera; family Chrysomelidae; genus Octodonta; species Octodonta nipae. The sequence goes on along the minus strand of CM067216.1, from coordinate 33,570,202 downwards.
CGTCTAACGTTTAAGTTTAATAATAATTGATTTTAATATTTGATTGATTTGATATTTTGATTATTTGATATTTTTTATTTAGTGAATTGAATCACTGATTTACTATTTGATTGCATTAATATTTTATGATTTAATTGATTATTTTGATTCTATTCATTCGATTGAGTGAACTATTTGATTTATTGATTGTGTTTACATTTTATTAATACCATTCTATCATCCAAATAACTTTGGTATTTCCCCATTTACAAATTTATTGATTATTGATTTTTACACCATTTATTTTATTGATACCATTTTTTCTATCCCATTTTATTATTTGGATTTGAACCTTTTTCGTTTTTGAATTCTATTAAATCAAAATGGCACAAGCACAAAACAACACTGTTGCCGAAGAAACAAAAATATAGGTTGTCGGAAATATTTTCAATAATTCCAGAGTTTGAAGGCGACCAAATTTCTTTGGCCACATTTATTCATGCTTGCAATTGTGCATATAACATGTCAACTGCTGAACAAAAATACTTGTTAGTAATCCACATTAAAAATAAATTAAGGGGAAAAGCGGCGCAGTTAATCAACTCGAGGAATCCTGCGTCTTATCTCGAAATAAAACAACTTCTAACTCTTCATTTTGGGGATTCTCGTGATCTTTCCTCATTAATACACGACCTTCAACGGTTAAAACAATTATCCAATGAGTCTCCCCTAACATTCTATAATAGGCTTCAAGTATTGAGTGCGAAAATGCACTCATGTATCCAAAAAGCTGAGCACCGAGCAGAAAGACGCTCAAACCACTCTCGTTGACACCATGGTTTTAAACACATTACTTACCGGTTTAGAACCTCGATTAAGCCAAATTATCCGTGCCAGTAATCCGAAGGATCTTCTTGAGGCACATTCACGGATGAGAAGAGAACTTCAACTATCCTATTTTGAGGAACAAAAGATACATAAATCTGTTCCACCTAAGCCATCTCTTCAGGCTAGAAAACCAACTCCACCTCCTAAATGCTTAAATTGTGGGCGATTAGGCCACATTGCTGCGGATTGTCGCCTGAGATACCAAAATAACCCTCAGCCTTTCAATCAAAATAACAGACCAAATTTCGTTGGGCCGAATCAATCTTCGAGGCCAAATCCAATCAATAATAATAACAATCATCAAGGTCAACAATTCCGACCAAATAATTTTCAAAGACCTCCTTTCAAGCCTAACAACTTTCGACCGTCTGTAATACAGACAAACCCAAATTATCGTTCCGAATGAACCCACCATTTTAACAACCATCATAATGTCAACTATCCCGAATATTCTGCAAATGACTATGATTATTATACTGATAATAACCAGCAGAATTTCGATTATAACGACCAAAACTATGAAAGCCCTGAGTTCGACCAAATAGTAGATGATACCCCTGTCGAACCTTTCAGTCCTCACGAATACCAGGATTTTCTAGCGCTTCCGAGCCTAGATCAGCCCCCCGATTCGACAACTACCCTCTCAGAAGCCCAAACTCAAATACAGAACTTGAATTTGGAAGACTTCAATCCTGATCTGAACTTCCCAGAACAAACATTTCTTTAAGTCCCCTTCTGAAAGTAAATTCCAAGAACCTCTATTATATCAACGACGCTTCTGGAAAATTTAAACTCCTAATAGATACCGGAGCTGGTATCTCCATTTTCAAAGAAAACACTGTCAAAAACTTCTCACAACGATCTCCCGAAAGAGTAACAATTCAAGGCATTACTCATGAGAAAATCCCGATCTCACAATCCACCCTCATTCCTTTCGCTCTAGGCAATCCACACAAGGTCTTTATCTACAATCTAGATATTGAGTTTGATGGAATATTGGGTCTTGATTTTCTCGAGAATTATGAATGTATCGTCGACTTAAAATCCAAACAATTAATTACTAACTTTAAAACTATCCCCCTACATAAAGTGCCCGATCACGACCAATCTAATACACAACCAACAGACACCCCCAGTACTAACGCACAACCTCATACACATAACAATCACATAACAATCCAGGCACGTACCGAACAAATTTTCCAACTTAAATGTGAACTTAGAAATACTGACGCAATTTTACCGACACAAGTAATTGACAAAGTACGACTTCCCAACGCGGTTGTACGTGTTAATTCAAAGGGAGAATTTCTGACTTCGATAATAAACGCGAACGCAATGCCGAAAACTGTTAACTTTTCCAATCTTCATTTAGAACCCCTTGACTATACACACCCTCTCTTAAATCTGAATACACACGATTACTGTGAATCTACAAACTTAGACAGAAACTTTACAATCAGAGAACAAATTCGGACAGAACATCTTAACGACGAAGAGCGAGAACTTATCACGAATCTCTGCTTAGAATTCGAAGATATTTTCTATCTCGAAGGCGATGTTTTGACGTTTACTAACGCCGTCAAACACTCTATTGACACCAATAATGCCAAGCCCGTTTTCCCAAAATCGTACAGATATCCTCAAATCCATAAGGAGGAAGTGAAAACCCAAATTTCCAAAATGCTTGATCAAGGCATTATCAGGAACTCTTCTTCTCCTTGGTCCTCCCCCGTATGGGTCGTTCCCAAGAAACTCGATGCTTCTGGTAAGCAAAAGTGGCGAGTTGTTATCGACTATAGGAAGTTGAACGAACTAACTGTAGACGATAAATACCCTCTGCCCAATATTTCTGATCTCCTCGACCAACTTGGTAAGTGTCAATACTTTTCGACACTGGATCTCGCTTCCGGGTTCCACCAGTTGGAAATCCTTGAGGAAGACATTCCCAAGACCGGTTTCTCTGTTGACAATGGCCATTACGAATTCGTTCGTATGCCATTTGGTCTGAAAAATGCACCTTCTACCTTTCAGAGGGTCATGGACAACATTCTTCTGGGCATCCAGAATGAACGTTGCCTTGTTTACATGGATGACATTATCGTTTATTCACCAACCATCCATGAGCATTTGTCCCGTTTGACAGAAGTCTTTAAGCGTCTTAGACAGTCAAACTTGAAAATTCAACCTGACAAGTGTGAGTTTCTCCGCAAGGAAGTTGCTTACCTAGGTCATCTGATCACCCAAGAAGGAGTAAAACCAAACCCTTCAAAGGTTGAATGCATCCAGAATTTTCCTCAACCCCAAACTCCTAAAGATGTTAAATCTTTTCTTGGTCTCGCCGGTTATTACCGACGTTTCATCCCAAATTTCGCCAAGATCTCAAAGCCCCTAACGAAACTCCTGCAGAAAGACGTCAAATTCATCTTCGACGCAGATTGCAAGTCTTCCTTCAACGAACTGAAGCAAGCCCTTGTATCTGACCCTATCTTGATCTACCCAAATTTCGAAGAACCATTCCTGCTCACTACTGATGCTAGTGCTTTTGCAATTGGAGCGGTTCTCTCACAAGGCCCCGTAGGAAAAGATCTTCTTATAGCATATGCTTCCCGTACACTCTGCGCTGCAGAAACTCGATATTCCACTATCGAACGGGAACTGCTAGCCATTGTTTGGGCGGTCAAGCACTACAGACCGTATCTTTTTGGGAGAAAGTTTACACTCCTGTGTGATCACCGTCCGCTTACTTGGCTCTTTTCGATCAAAGACCCTGGCAGTCGTCTAGCCAGATGGCGCCTCAAACTAGAGGATTATAACTATAAAATCGAATACAAGCCCGGCAAGGTAAACTTGAACGCAGACGCTCTTTCCCGTATCAAAATTAATCACTTCAAAAAATGCACCGACTTTATTTCTAAAATCAACATCTTTGCAAATAACGAAATCGACCCAGAACAACCAGATTCCGATAATGATCAAGAACCCGATGATCATGACGAACGAATGACAAGAGAATTTAATCGATTTGTTCAATTATATAAAACCGAGTCGATAATCGATTATTCAAAAATAGAAATTTCTAACGCCCAACTCCTAGACAAATCTCACAAACGAATAGTCACTTTCTTCTGGCAAAATAAACTCAATGACTTGCATGACAAAATCATCGAAGACATTTTCGAAGAAGACCCAAATTTCACTACCGACATATTAAACATTCTAGCCAGCAAATCTGTCCGGCATAGAAAATATTTAATTGTCCCTTTACCATTCGATCCCGAAACTGTTGTCTCGCATCTTTTTAACATCCTCTATAATAACCAAGATCAGTTCGACGAATCAGAAACCTTCTGCATTGAAAAAAAACGTCGAACTACCTATTCTCGAAACACTATCTTTCATACTCGCAGACAAAGACATAAAACTAAAGATTTGTCAAAACATTGTAACAACCCCTTCTCAAGACGAAATTCCCATTATACTGCAACAGTACCACTGCGGCAAAAATAACCTACACCGTGGAATTAATGAGACTATTCGACGTATTAGGGAAAAGTATAACTGGACTGGACTAATCAAAAGCGTAGAGCAATTTATCAAGTCTTGCGAAACTTGCCAAAAGGTAAAGTTTTGTAGGAAAAACTTAAGTGCTCCTTTTGTCATAACCGAAACACCAAAAACACCCTTCGAACGTATCAACATTGATATTTTCGAATATCCAACGAGAAACTACGCACTGACTATTAGGGATGAACTCACCAAATTTACTCAAGCTTACCCTATTGGTGACAAAACAGCTAAAACAGTCGTAAACACCCTCTTAGTATTTTTCCAACATTACGGTACCCCTCTTCGCATCCATTGCGACTATGGACGTGAATTTGACAATACTCTAATAAGGGACCTGTGCGAACTATATGACATAAAGTTATCCTTTTCAAGCGTCCACCATCCCGAATCAAACGGTTCTATCGAAAGGTTTCACGCGACTTTAGCGGAAATGATAAGGGCAAATACAGCCGAACATCCGAACGAACATCCATTCAACGTCCTCCCTTACGCAGTTATCTGCTACAACAACACTAAAAACAAGACTACTGGTTTCACGCCCTACGAACTCATCTTTGGGCACACTTCTAGTAGACCCCCCGAAACAATATACGATCAGGAAAAACTCATTTCCAAATATGTTAGGGACCTTAACAACAGAATGAACTACTATTATAGACTTGCCCGCGCAAAAACCGACCAACAAAAACAAAAATCTAAAGTTAGATTTGACAAACATGTTTCGACTAACCAACCAGAATACAAAGTAGGCGACAAAGTTTACGTGAAAGAGTCTCAGATTAAAAGCAAATCTGAAAACAAATTCAATGGACCTTTTGAAATCACCGCGATTAGAAAAAACTCTGCCACAGTTATAAACTTACAGACTAACCAAATTAGTAAAATTAACTTTGACAGACTAAAACCATATTTTGAATAATCCCTTCTTTTCAGATTATGTGGACTGTTTTCAGTCGTGAACCTCCAACAATACTCTCTTACACCCGTTAACAATACAATAGGAGTTTTCTTCCATGAAGAAGGCACACTTAAAATTTCAAACGACAAATGGTCACTTCTTGTCTTCAAAGACCTCAGCCCTTTCAGAGGTGCTATTTCAAATAACGACGCCATACTAAACCGAATTTTAGAGACAATCAACGAAAACACAACTAATACAAAATCATTTAAACCAAAAATACAAACACATGTTAGCCTCTTGAAACAAATTTCTAAATCCGTTAACTCTAAATATACAGACATCTTCGCTGACACTCAAACTTACCCTACTAACAGAAGAAAACGTTAACTTATTAACGGACTGGGATCAGTTTGGAAAGCTATTTCAGGAAACTTAGACGCAACAGATGGTGAATACATAAATGACTGTATAACTAAAATTACTAAAGACCAACACCAAATTCAGAACTTAGTAAAAAAACAAATATCTGTAACAACCTCAGTCATTACTAGCCTCAACAAAACTTTACAAAAATTTCAATCCGAGGAGAAATTATTCTCGAATAACATTGAAAAATAAGGCAGTCAATTTTATACATTTCAAATGATCTTGATTTTCATGAATTTCAAATCAATATCTTGGATCTGTGTGAAAGCCTAATGGAGAGTTACATATTTATCGAAAACACTCTCGATGATGTTTTATCTGCAGTCTCTTTCGCCTGCTTAAAAATTTTACATAGTTCGATCATAACCCCAGTAGATTTGGTCGATTCCCTTCAAAAGATTTCTCAATCACTACATGAAAATAATTTACCACTTCCTATTTACAGTTCAAATGTTGCTCAGTACATTGATTTGATAGAATTGGAAGCTTTTCAAATCAAGACCAAAATCATTTTTGTACTCAAAATTCCTTTAGTTGATCCTGAGATTTACACCCTTTACCACCTTTATCCGATCCCAATTTTGGATGATCGAACAGGGTTTCATCATATACTTTCAATAAAGACAAAATTTATCGCGAGAGATGACGATTCGTTATTATACACATCCTTCGAAGACCTGGGTGACTGCAAGCCTTTAACTAAACATCATAAGATTTGTTCCAAAGCTATATCACATCCAATAGACAAAGATGCCATCTGCGAAGGTCAGCTTCTCAGACAGCCAGCCACACTTCTGTAACAATTTGGTGTCCTATCACCAGTGTAACAGTTTTGCCCTATACCTTTTGTATAATGGGGAAAGAAATATATTATATAGAACCTGAGAGAAAAAGGGGAATGCTGCCACCACCCGAAGAAAATTTGTTTGGAGAGAAAGACTCCGGGAACCCTTCTCTGTAAATGTTAGCTGAAAATAAATAATATAAAAGGAACTTTACTGCCCCTTATCTGCCTTCACTCTCAGTCCTTGGTAGCTTCTGGTCTTCGTCACCTGGCCTCCTCTAAGAGGGTAAGTCCCCAGGCTTCTCAAATGCTGGTGGTTGTATAGGAAGAAGGAAGGAGTTAAAAGTAAACAAACAAAAAAAAATGACACATATATTGAAGAAAACAAAATGAATGGAAAAAATATAAAAAAATAGACACAATAAAACAATCCCGATATGTAACACAAAAATGAAAAAAATATATAAACCAAGTAACCTCAATTTTTAGTGGTTACACAATACTTGAGAACAAAGGTAACTCCCCCAATTTATGTTTTTAATTAATTGGCCCCAAGAAAATATGAAAAAATAACTTTAAGGGATACAATATTAATTATACCCGCTAATCCTGGGAATGACAGGTATAATTAGACCCTATTTAAGCCCTATCGGTGCCTACTACAATTTTTCAGCAAGCGTTGGTGAGCCAGTTTATCCAACGCATCCCCAATAAACATATAATATATATCTATATATAAATAAAAAAAAACAAACTAAACCAAAACCAAATTTAAACAAAATATCATAAGACAAGAAACTTAAACTTTTGCCGCTCGTTCCTTTTGCCGACTCAGGGCGTCAGATGAAATCTTTACCAGGTTACGATCTAGCTGTGCGTACCCCGACGCTACTTAGTCCCTATCACGAGGCCTCTTCCCTGCCGTTTGCTGGTCTAAGAAACCTCTACCCTGGGTTCAGAATCTGAACCTACAACTCTACGGACAAACTCACAGGTTTTGGCACTAACACTCCTCGGTTAGTAAAATAAAAAGGTACTCACCGGATGCGATTTATCCGTTAATCCCAAAAGGTTTACCTGTGAATTAAAAGAAATTATACCTCACTGGATTTTTAGCTAGCTAATCACTGTTAAAAACACACTCGCGACTTTCGCGTTTCCCGTCCCTCGACGATAAATTTTATAATGACTCTATAATTTAGTTCCTAAAACCCTATTTGGACAGGTGAAACGTTCCTCTCTTTGGAGTCTGGTTTCCACATTTTTTATGTCCCCTATAAATCCGTCGCGCCACGTACGACTCCTTTTCTTGAGTTCCGGCCCCGAACTTCCCTGAAAATTCTCTCGACTAGTTCCTCGTGAACTTTGGCCCCTCCCATATGGGTACTATCTTCACGAATAAATTAACAACAAAGCCCCTACCGCGTGAGTTTTTTCCTTGTCCGATTGGCTGAATCTTCCGCCATTACCGACGTGTTCTACGCACGTGTCTTTCTTCGGAATTTTAAAATTCTAGAACAAACTTTTAATTAAGGTCGGCAAAATCAGCAATTTTTCTCTAACTGCGTGTCTACCTGGTTTTTAGCCTCTTACAAGAGTTCAACATTCTGCTAACCATGAATCGACAAAAAAAACCAAAACGGAAGGACATACCTAAACTATTCATTGTTTCGCAATATATGCAAGTAGTACAAAATTTTAGCGACATGTTTCATATTCTGCAATACGAGCGGAATTTTTCTATACGACGTTTTTAGTTTACTTCCGTGAAGAAATATTAAATAACATATCCGATAAAAGAATAAAGAATTTAATTTCAAAATTATATTATGAATTCCTGTAAACATCCTCGGGATGTTACACTTCCAGCAACCTGCAAAAGTTTGATATTATATGCAGCAGACTATAATATCCAAGAGATTGACGTAAACTTTTGGTTGATCTCGATTTCAAGACCACTGGCCTTCACCATCAAATGCAAAAGGCAAGATGTCGTGACACAAACCATATCGACAAATTCAGTGTTGCAAATCCAACCCGACTGCAATGCCTTTATCGACAACACAAGGGTCCATGCTACAAGAACTTCTAAAAATGTCCAAAACATCACATACAGAAACCACCCAGTGGACATTCCTTTCAACTGCTGCAACGGCATGCCAGCCGCCAATGAGATGCCAAACCTGACACCCCTACAGCTACAAGAATTAGATGTACAAGACCTAGATGTTGCCAACCATAAGCTCTCCCAATATTCTAAGGAACTGGAAAAGCTGATGGAACAACCACCCTTAGAAAAGCATACGTCCTGGCTCACAATCACAACGACCACCTTAGTAGTGATTGTGATTATACTCCTCACAATGAAGTCAATCCAGAAGAGGTTCATGAATATCACTACACCAAGCTCCGCTGTCCAGCACACGCCACCGACAGCACCATCAAATCCTAAGCCTAAAGGAAAGCTACACACCCTCCTGAATCCAACCGACGATACAGAACTCCAGAACTTGACGTAAAAGTTGATGCTGTACCATCAACTTTTTTATATGGATGGGAGTTGTTATATAAGTTTATACTATGAACTTAGCATGAACTTATATCGCAACGACAATACAACATTCCCAGCTGAGTCAGCGACACGTGGATTATCAGATTACAGCACCACCGAGCATCCGTGGGAATCGCCGTGTCGACAGTGCCGATTCAGCACTCATTAGGTTATATATTGTAAAATCTCTCTTGTTTGTTATTCATTATTACTCAGTTACTCTGTCACTTTATATTGTTATTTTCATTTACATTTTTAAAGTTATAATTTTTGTATTGTTATTAATAAAATCTTTTTTAAAAAGTTAATATTGAGAAGTGTGATATAACATATATATATTTGTTTTTAAGTTTTCGCGGGCACTAAATGTTTTAGGTGGTTTCCGGGAATTCATCCGCGTAGTTGATAACTGATCCCTGCCGGGATCGATGGTAAAATGACGACGTTTCGGCAGAGTCACATCTGCCCTCTTCAGGTCGGTTCGCATAATTCTCGTAGCCTTCTGCTTTCGCTTCTAGTTACTCGACTACTAAGATTTTCTGAAGCGAACGCGCTGTTATATAGTCGCGGCTCGGCGCCTATCGGTTGACACCGTGAACGGCTTCGTATGATTGGCCCTTGGCGCTCAGTGGGCACGGCTCCATCCTGCTGATTTGTTATTTCCGGTTGAGTTGTTATTTGACGGGTACGGGCCGGTACGGTGTTTAATAGGATTTTCCAACAATTCGATAAGTTCTGAATTTCATTGCGTGCGTTTAGACTGTGAGGTCTCTTCGCTATTTCAATTGCCTCTCTTACGAGTCTTGATTTCGGGTGTTCTATATTTGCCAGTACTCTGGTGTTCTCAAAGTCTATTCGGTGTGACATCGTGGTGGCGTGTTCCGCAATGGATGTTGTTTTTTCCTGCTTTCTTAGAGCGTTCTGGTGTTCATCACGTCTAGCTTGAATTCTTCTATTAGTTTGCCCCACATAGGTTTTATGACAGTCTGCACATGGAATTTCGTACACTCCCTGTTGTTCTAAAGGGATCCTCGTCTTCGGAGTCCTCAACACCGTGCTTATTTTTCTGTCTGCATTGAAAATAGTATCGATATTGTGTCTCCGTAGAATTCTTGCAATACTGTCCGTGGTCCCCTTGACATACGGTAAATAAGCCTTGGTTATTGGTGTCTCATGCTCCTCGTCTGTTTGTCTCGGTTTTGACTTTAGGGTTCTTTGTATATTTCGGTCTGTAAATCCGTTTTGTATCAGAGCTGTTTTTAAACTGTCCATTTCCTGTTTGATGTTATCCTGGTCAGCTAGCCTTTGTGATCTGGTTACTAAAGTCTTGACGACGGCTTGTAGTTGGGCTGGGTGGTGATGAGAATTAGCATGAACGTATCTGTTGGTGTGAGTTGCTTTCCTATATACTGTATGGCCAAGGGTTCCATCTTGCTTCCTATTTATGAGAACATCAAGGAATGGCAGTTGATTGTTGTCTTCAACCTCCATGGTAAATTTTATTTTGTGATGGATGCCAATAAGGTGATCTAAAAAAGTATTGAGGTGTTCCCTCCCATGAGGCCAAATCACAAATGTATCATCCACATATCGCAACCACAAACTGGGTTTAAGAGTTGTTGTTGTTAGTGCCAACTCCTCAAAGTTCTCCATGAAAAGGTTCGCTATAACTGGTGAGAGTGGCGATCCCATTGGACCTCCTTCCACTTGTTTGTATCGTTGGTTCTCGTAAACAAAATAGGTGTTCATCAGACAGTGCCTTGGTAAGTCTACAAGGTGTTGAGGTGGTTTGTATTTTTCTATTATGATATCCAAGGCTTCGTCGATAGGGATGTTGGTGAAAAGGGACACTACGTCAAAACTTACAAGAAGACACTCTGGTTGTAAGACCGTTTTTCTAAGAATTTCGATGAAATGTGTCGAATTTTTTGCATATGAGTCTGCCCCCTCTGCAAACGGTTGAAGTTGTTGGGCTAGGAAATATACAAAGAGCCCTAAAGTCAAAACCGAGACAAACAGACGAAGAGCATGAGACACCAATAACCAAGGCTCATTTACCGTATGTCAAGGGGACCACGGACAGTATTGCAAGAATTCTACGGAGACACAATATCGATACTATTTTCAATACAGAAAGAAAAATAAGCACGGTGTTGAGGACTCCGAAGACGAGGATCCCTTTAGAACAACAGGGAGTGCACGAGATTCCATGTGCAGACTGTCATAAAACCTATGTGGGGCAAACTAATAGAAGAATTCAAGTTAGACGTGATGAACACCAGAACGCTGTAAGAAAGCAGGAAAAAACAACATCCATTGCGGAACACGCCACCACGATGTCACACCGAATAGACTTTGAGAACACCAGAGTACTGGCAAATATAGAACACCCGAAATCAAGACTCGTAAGAGAGGCAATTGAAATAGCGAAGAGACCTCACAGTCTAAACGCACGCAATGAAATTCAGAACATATCGAATTGTTGGAAAATCCTATTAAACACCGTACCGGCCCGTACCCGTCAAATAACAACTCAACCGGAAATAACAAATCAGCAGGATGGAGCCGTGCCCACTGAGCCGTTCACGGTGTCAACCGATAGGCACCGAGCCGCCACTATATAACAGCGCGCTCGCTTGAGAAAATCTTAGTATTCGAGTAACTAGAAGCGAAAGCAGAAGGCTACGAGAATTATGCGAACCGACTTGAAGAGGGCAGATGTGACTCTGCCGAAATGTCGTCATTTTACCATCGATCCCGGCAGGGATCAGTTATCAACTACGCGGATGAACCACCTAAAACATATATATATATATATATATATATATATATATATATATATATATATAGAGTCAAAATTTCTGAATGATTACAGCAAGATTGCTAGCGATAGATAATTGTAAAAAGCATCAATCTAACTACTACAACAAACTACACTAGGACGTCGAATTTGATCCTGACATTTATATAGAATCATTCTATTCGATCTAAGGAACTTGTGTGGAAATGCGTTCAAAACATAATCCTTGGGCATACATAAAAAAAGGTGCTGTCGAATTGATAACGTCATCCTTTATGGAAGCTGGTTTAAAAAAAAAGCAAAGAATACGGCGAAGTGATAAAGTCGACTGAGGCTAAAAAAACAGCAAACATAGAAAATGTGTATATTATTAAACATTTGTATTTACATTTAACAATCTCACCTTGTCGTCTTTAACTAAGAATAAATTACCGGCACACAAAGAAGGTGCAACTCTGTAGAGCATACATTAACAATAAATGCCGACCAATTGATAACCTCTCCTACTTTTGGAATTTGGTTAAAAAACAAAGAATACGACGAAGTGATAACGTCGATTGAACTTTAAACAACATAGAAAATGTGTATATTGTTGAACTTTTTATTGGCATTTAACAATCTCACCTTGTCTTTAACTAAGAATAAATTACCACACAACGAAGCTGCGACTTCAACAACTTTATATCATCCTGTCATGACAATACACAACCACATGCTTTTGTTTCCATCCACTATCAAGAAACTGACATTAGTCAGTACTGTACAAGTAAGTAATGTTTCCGTACTGACATCGTAATAAACGGGAAATGCTAACCGATACACATGAAGCCGCTGCCAGTGTACTGAGAACAACGGCGTCTGCCAAAGAACAGCTGTACACCCGAGGAGTCGAGATGCGCGATAGCTTTTGGGTTGAGGTAACATGCCGTACAGTAGGATCGGTCGTCAATCCAGCCGGAGAGTCGATCAGATCTCGCTGTGGCCACTCAACCGACCCGCAATGTTCGTTTATTGAATTTGTGAGCGACAATGTTCAGAAATATAACTTGCGTGGAACCGGAGCGTAGACCTACACACCAAACATATCAGTGATTTTCGGCGAGCGATGATTTTTTAATGTAAAGATTCATGTTCTCGTCGATGTCGATTGTTCGAACGTGAAGGAGCGCTTCATGTCGCCACGGCTGTGTGTGTGCTCTTTTTCAACCCGAATAAATCTACAGTTCCTGGGAGGGATTGCTCGATTTAAATTCGGACGAAATAGCAAAACAAACAAAATATCTTCACAGCGAGATCGCGGATTTAGCAAACGCTTAGCGTGAGCGCTCCAAATGCGATCTACTAATACAACGGTAAAGTTTCATCACTTCAATGTGACAGACTTTTCCAAATAAAATATGCGACAAATCTCATCTATCCGAGCGAGAATACTCAAACGAAACGAACGTTTCTTCAAACCACCAAGTCGTTTACAATCTAACGAAGTGTGGAGAGAATGTTCGAGATTCACAGTCGGTCGGCATAAAATTAAGAGACAGGCGAAATACACGAATTCAGAAAATATGCACATATCATTCTGACGGTAATAAGCATATCTAATTCAAGTAAATCGTCATGTCTTTTAAGTCGAACCGATATTTATACTAAAATAAAATTTGTTTGTCGCGTAAGGTATTGTATGTACTTTACAAACCTAAAGCGCGCTTTCAAATTGGACTGTTGTTGGTATGTATATATACTACTAGTGCAAAGCGTGGCATTTTAAGAACGTAGTAAGTTCGAATGCAAACTCATCACGCGCCTAGTTAAAGATATTAACCAAAACAACAGCTCCCTGGTTGATCCTGCCAGTAGTCATATGCTTGTCTCAAAGATTAAGCCATGCATGACTCAGTACAAGCCAAATTAAGGTGAAACCGCGAAAGGCTCATTAAATCAGTTATGGTTCCTTAGATCGTACCCACATTTACTTGAATAACTGTGGTAATTCTAGAGCTAATACATGCTAACAGAGCTCCGACTGGAAACGGAAGGAGGGCTTTTATTAGATCAAAACCAATCGGTGTCGGGTGTTCACGCGCTCGTCATCGTATAATTTGGTGACTCTGAATAACTTTTTGCTGATCGCATGGTCGTAACGGGTAACGGGGAATCAGGGTTCGATTCGGGAGAGGGAGCCTGAGAAAAGGCTACCACATCCAAGGAAGGCAGCAGGCGTGCAAATTACCCACTCCCGGCACGGGGAGGTAGTGACGAAAAATAACGATACGGGACTCATCCGAGGCCCCGTAATCGGAATGAGTACACTCTAAACCTTTTAACGAGGATCAATTGGAGGGCAAGTCTGGTGCCAGCAGCTACGGTAATTCCAGCTCCAATAGCGTATATTAAAGTTGTTGCGGTTAAAAAGCTCGTAGTCGAATTTGTGTCCCGCGCCGCCGGTTCATCGTACGCGGTGCCGCGGGACGTCCTGCCGGTGGGCCTAAGTCCGCAAGGACCACGGCCCGACCCAATCCCGCCGCGGTGCTCTTCACTGAGTGTCGAGGTGGGCCGGCACGTTTACTTTGAATAAATTAGAGTGCTTAAAGCAGGCTAAAACTTCGCCTGAATACTGTGTGCATGGAATAATGGAATAGGACTTCGGTTCTATTTTGTTGGTTTTCGGAACCCCGAGGTAATGATTAATAGGAACGGATGGGGGCATTCGTATTGCGACGTTAGAGGTGAAATTCTTGGATCGTCGCAAGACGGACAGAAGCGAAAGCATGTGCCAAAAACGCTTTCATTGATCAAGAACGAAAGTTAGAGTTTCGAAGGCGATCAGATACCGCCCTAGTTCTAAGCATAAACAATGCCAGCTAGCGATCCGCCGACGTTCCTCCGATGACTCGGCGGGCAGCTTCCGGGAAACCAAAGCTTTTGGGTTCCGGGGGAAGTATGGTTGCAAAGCCGAAACTTAATGGAATTGACGGAAGGGCACCACAAGGAGTGGAGCCTGCGGCTTAATTTGACTCAACACGGGAAACCTCACCAGGCCCGGACACCGGAAGGATTGACAGATTGAGAGCTCTTTCTTGATTCGGTGGGTGGTGCTGCATGGCCGTTCTTAGTTGGTGGAGCGATTTGTCTGGTTAATTCCGATAACGAACGAGACTCTAGACTGCTAACTAGGCGTATTTCGACATCCCAAAAGCCCGCCGGTAGTTGGTTTCGGCCTCTGCCGTGCGCGGTTTTTACTGTTGGCGTACACACAATTCTTTTTAGAGGGACAGACGGCTTCTAGCCGCACGAGATTGAGCAATAATAGGTCTGTGATGCCCTTAGATGTTCTGGGCCGCACGCGCGCTACACTGAAGGAATCAGCGTGTCCTCCCTGGCCGAGCGGCCCAGGTAACCCGCTGAACCTCCTTCGTGCTAGGGATTGGGGCTTGCAATTGTTCCCCATGAACGAGGAATTCCCAGTAAGCGCGAGTCATAAGCTCGCGTTGATTACGTCCCTGCCCTTTGTACACACCGCCCGTCGCTACTACCGATTGAATGATTTAGTGAGGTCTTCGGACTGGTACTCGATGGCGTTTCGGCGTCGCCGATGTTTCCGGAAAGATGACCAAACTTGATCATTTAGAGGAAGTATAAGTCGTAACAAGGTTTCCGTAGGTGAACCTGCGGAAGGATCATTACTGTTTTGTCAATAACATGACAAGTCTGTAAACATTACAGAATTGAACGAATCTGCCGCAAAATATGAGAAACACTTTCGGTTGTGTTCAAATCTCTATTCTAGTTTTCTACATATATTTAACAGACAATAAAATTGTGTGTATTAATGTAATAAGTTGAAACTAGATGTTCGCAGAGATAAACATTAAACAACCAGGTATTTCTTTAAATATTTTATAAGGCGATGCGAGAAGCTCTAGCAGTGCGTACATGTTGTCGTTCCTATGGGACTATCGATGTCGTCATAAACGAAGTCAAATTGATCTCCTCATATCATATCGATCTGAGAAAGAGAGCCAGATCTTCGTATAAGACGACGAAACAGTTTCTAAGTAGGACGTTTGTACAATTTGTAAAACGCTTAAAATCATAGGGTGGCAGCATATTAGAACTCATAAACATCCATATGTGACGAACCAATGGCATTTCTGGTACCTAAGAGAGAAAAAGAAGCCTGGTATAAGATTTCTCTATTTCTTGTGAGAAATAAAAACGAGACGTTTCCTTTCTGTAGGATGCGATTTGTCGATTGTATGTCTTTGAAACGTACATTACGAAAGATCGGTCCGATGGTTTTTAAAGTATTTCGCCGTCATGCCAAATGAGATATTGATTAGAGAGACGACACCAGTTGTCGTTCTCTCCATCACTTTCGCTTATTTGTTTTCATTAAGAATGTAGATCTTTAGTGCGCACGATAGTTCGTAAAGCACGCCCCGTATGTTATACTCGAGCTGTGCAATAAGTCACGATATATCGTTGAGCGCGCTTATTCACAAACAAACATAAACTTTCCACATCAAATAAAAGACACAAGTTTTACCGTAAGAAGCAAAACGTTCATGAATGTATATTTGCGAAACGGTATATAGGTACATTAGTTGAACGCACAGTACCTTACCGTTCACAATATCTTCTTAAGTACGTGCTTTTAATTACGGGTACATCGTGTCTAAAGGAAAACGATTACCCTGAACGGTGGATCACTTGGCTCGTGGGTCGATGAAGAACGCAGCTAATTGCGCGTCAACTTGTGAACTGCAGGACACATGAACATCGACATTTCGAACGCACATTGCGGTCCTCGGATTCTGTTCCCGGACCACTCCTGGCTGAGGGTCGTATCTACTTTAAAGACTGCTCGGGTTTCTTTCTCTTAACTTAAGAGAGAGATTCCGTCAGAGCGTGTTAGATGTTGACGTGTGCGGATTTTTGAATCCGTGCGCGGCATCTCAAAACGCGAAAGCGGCGAAACATCGTATGTTTTTTGATCAGTCGAACAACATTTATGTTTTGCAATATACTGCACACAACGCATCTAGCGTTAATTTTACAGTAGATGTTGAACGTTTGTTGCGGGAATGCAAAAACGACACCGTTTACATATACAGCGGCAAAGTCGTTCAATCATTTGTGCGAATACGCATTTAAATGTACATTTGCAACAAAACACACTGTGAATTACATAGCGCACGATCGTCGTGTCCGAGATGATGATTTTGATTTTACTATAGCAGTAAATCAAATAAGTCGAAGAAGACTGATCCGTGCGTAGTTCACTTACATACAGGGTGTAAACGGTTTAAGTGCAAAGATTTTGAGGATCAATACTTGAGGTCAAAACAAATCAAAAAGCTTTATAACATTTCCAGAAATAAACTATAGTTTTGCCAAAAATAAAGAAAGTTAGAAGTTATATTGCCTTTATTACAGTGAATAATAGACTATTTCCGGCTTCAAAATGCTTGTAAAGCTAAATATGTAAATACTCAATAGCTTATATACCTTTAATAACTGTATTAACAAAGAAAATTAATATTTAAACTCTAAATATTCTGTTAAAATTTGCCGTATGTTTCTCCGAACAGATGTGGCAACATAGCATATAACATGCCTTATTCAGTACTACAGCTGACCACTGCCAGGAATGCTTTTTTTGCTGCACCGGTTCTTGTCAGAAAGTGAAAGTGATATTTACGTGACATTCTACGTAGCGTTCGTGATTTGATTTTCGTTTTAAAAAATAAATTTGGGAAATAAATAATATCTGTTGTCAATTGTGAGTTCGAGTGTATTAGTTTGTGACAAATAGTGGCAATTATACAATTAGGTAAAGACCTGCCATGCTATTAATTTGTGGGGAAAACACTTGTAATAGCAACAATGTTGAATTTTGAATATTTACTATAAAGAATCCTTTGTTCTCCAGAGCTCTGTCATAATGACAGCCTGTAAGTACATGGGTATTTATTTGTCTAATATAAGTAATGTTAATTAAATCAGTAATAATGACTGTTCGAATAATTTAACTGGTAAAAAACTACATATACAGATCTCTTGAGTTGAATATCATATTTACCCAACTTTGTATAATTGCATAAAAGAAACCGCCAAATACAAATTCTAATTGCAATACTTTGTATTAAAAACGTAAATATTTTCAGCAAAATATTTCATACATTTTTATTTAATTCTAAGGTCAATGTCATCAGTCAATACAAACAACACAGGTGTTTATTTTTTTTGTCGGCGTAGTCATCCCTTTGTTATTCGCGCTAAGAGTGAATCTGCTTCGAACGCGAGCGACGTTGCCGGATTGACAATAATTTACTAAATATGTTTTAGGGATTTTCTTGGTTATTAAGTCCTACTGACCATAGTGGTATAAGAGTTTTTTGTTTAATTTGGTGTATACTACCTCCACCTAAAATATATGCACTCAAACTATTTACACCCTGTATATAGTGTGGTTGTCAAATTGTATATAAAAAAATTGCTTTTTTTGCACGAACGTATTAATAGGCGTTTTCGTGTTATAACAAACGGAAACAACATTTGTGAAAATGTGTGTGTAAGTGTATAAGCAAATATTTCAATTAGCGACTTCAGAGCTGGTGAGACTACCCGATGAATTTAAGCATATTACTAAGCGGAGGAAAAGAAACTAACAAGGATTCCCTCAGTAGCTGCGAGCGAACAGGGAAGAGCCCAGCACTGAATCCCGCGGCCGACACCGGACGCCGGGAAATGTGGTGTTAGGGAGGATCCGTTTATCCCGAGGTCGTGTGCGGTGCGTCCAAGTCCGCACACAGCCCATAGAGGGTGTCAGGCCCGTACTGACCATTGCCGACCGCGGGAGGATCTCTCCTAAGAGTCGGGTTGCTTGAGAGTGCAGCCCTAAGTGGGTGGTAAATTCCATCTAAGGCTAAATATTACCACGAGACCGATAGCGAACAAGTACCGTGAAGGAAAGTTGAAAAGCACTTTGAAGAGAGAGTTCAAGAGTACGTGAAACCGTTCGGGGGTAAACCTGAGAAACCCGAAAGGTCGAATGGGGAAATTCATTCGCGTTTCGATTGTCGGCGTTAAGCGGTTGCGTGACGGACGGAGTACGCTTCGTTTGCACCTTCAGTTTTTCGAACCGACTTCGAACGCGTGCACTTTTTCCCTAGTAGAACGTCGCGATCCGTTGGGTGTCGATCTAAGGCCCGTGGTGGAGTTCGCGTGGACGTTTCGGCGTCTGCACGAACCCACGGTGTCCCGATCGACTCGCTCGACGGTATAACGAAAGGACCCGGAGACGCCGTCGAGAGATCCGGGAAGAGTTTTCTTTTCCGCATAAGCGTTCGAGTTCCATGGAATCCTCTAGCAGGGAGATATGGTTTGGAGCGCGAAGAGCACCGCAGTTGCAGCGGTGTCCGGATCTTCCCCTCGGACCTTGAAAATCCGGGAGAGGGCCACGTGGAGGCGTCGCGCCGGTTCGTACCCATATCCGCAGCCGGTCTCCAAGGTGAATAGCCTCTAGTCGATAGAATAATGTAGGTAAGGGAAGTCGGCAAATTGGATCCGTAACTTCGGGATAAGCATTGGCTCTGAGGATCGGGACGTGTCGGGCTTGGCGAGGAAGTGGGTCACGGCTGACATGCCGGGCCTGGGCGAGGTGAAGTGGCGTCTCGGCGTTCACGGATCCGAACTCGGTCCCGAGCCTTGGCCTCCCGCGGAACCGTCTTGCTGCGAGACCCGAAGTACGCTCGCAAGGGAGTCCCGGAGTTCTCTTTGGCCGCCATTCAACGGTCAGCTGAGAACTGGCACGGACCGGGGGAATCCGACTGTCTAATTAAAACAAAGCATTGCGATGGCCCCAGAGGGTGTTGACGCAATGTGATTTCTGCCCAGTGCTCTGAATGTCAACGTGAAGAAATTCAAGCAAGCGCGGGTAAACGGCGGGAGAGAAAGTATGCGTCCTCACATGGTCTTGTACCATGTTAAGAGGAACATACAAGTGCCTATCACCACCTCCACGTGATCTCTCCTGGGTACTGGCCACCGTCTAGAGAGCAATCTCATGTACGGTGAACTGCTAACGTGAAGGCTAGGGGTAACAGCAAGGGCCGTCGTTTGAGATGTCGGGTCATCGCCCTGTACGAGGCGCGACCTAGTATTCGAGACGAGTTCCTCTTGCTCACCAGGCGCCTATTACTCATAAAACTAGCTCTGTGATCCACTTAGGGGAAACACCAAGGTATAGCCTTCTCGGGCCGCAACCCATCTACGCTAGGTTTACCTTAAACAGACGCGGTCAGGAGAAGTACGATCGGAGGGTTCGCCACTCCAGTCTTTGACTTCTGCAATGTCTGTAAGGGCCATATGGGTACTACGGGGGAGAGGAAGCCCACCGTGCAGTGCTAGCGGTGCCTCTCCGTCTGGTGTTGGCCTCGCAGGGGCAAAGGTTGCGTTAGATACGACCCCTGGGCGGACATATGTGAACTCCGAGTCTCATTCATGTGCATGCCCTTGTAGAGCGGGGGGATAGACGACGGCCGTTTGAGGTGTCGGACGGGGGGCTCCTGACCTGGAAGGGAGTCCACCTGTCTAGTATCCGAGGCAAATCCTATTCCCATCCGCGCCTGGACACCTAGAATTGCAGCCCCTACCGCTGTAAGGTGCTCTGGGTCCGATCATGGACTGGTAACATCGTCCATACATACGGGTCATAGACACAAAGGCTCGATCGCTCCAACACAGCGGTGTATCCAGACAGAGGCCGTTGTTTGAGGTGTCGGACCAGCATAATAACCTTTTTTTGCTGGCACTAGTATCCGAGTCGCTTGCGGCACGACGAGTCCTTGGGGAACTGGGGGGCCGCTAGGTCGTAACTATGACTCTCTCAAGGAAACTGTGAACCAAACTGCCAATAAACAATCTTCTTCGGGCGGACACGTGAATTGCTCCTTGTATAGTGTCAACATATAAGGTCCGCACCTTCCTGTGAACTGTAAGGCTTGATTCACATTATAGTGCCGGTCACAGTCCGTTCCCGGTCTGATCTCCATCTCGGTCCGATCTCGGTCTGGTCTCGGTCTAGTCGATTCACCTTATTCACAGCTCGATCTCTGACATCCTGACGTCTTAAACTGTCGAAGTTGGATGTGCCTCGTAACTCATAATGTAATTAACTCAAGTAAAATATTTTATTACTTCTAATATTTACGGGCGAAAAATGTCATTGAATTATTCGATTGAAGAATTATCTATAATATAGCTCTGGTTCATTTCGAATGAAGATAATTGTAGCAACCCACGAACACAAAATGAACCAAAGAGAAGAATGTGGGTGCATCCGAGTTTATTGCAACGAGGAGGGACAATACCTCACTCTCTATATTCATTTAATTAAAGGAGTAGAAAAATTTTCCAATACTGTCGAATGCATCTGGGTACATTCGAAATGATTTTAAAGAAAATTAGGTCAAAAATACAAAAAGAAAACACAACATTTCATTTCACTTTACGTCATACACAACAATAAAATAGGTCAGTTATTTCTTTTGTAAAACTGTATTTTGAATTTATATTTTCTCTTCACGAATTTGAATTTGAAGCCACCTTTTACACAAAGAATAATTTAGTTATGTTAAATATATACAATAACTATCAACTAGGGGTTTCAAGTATCTGATTTACTTTTCACCATTGATAACTGACTGCCATATAAATACTCTCTATCATCAAAATGCCAAAGGGGGAGACCTCTTCACTAATATCTGTATATTTCTACCAAAATCCATATGAACGAAAAATTATTTTTCTATTGACAACAGGGGGGGGGTAGTAAATCACAAATCTGAATTTTAGTTACTGAAACAGGTATATTCAAATATTTAGACAAATAGAAAATTAAAGGAAAATAAATATTCCAGGTTTAACTTCGAATTCCGAGCTAATACAATTTTGCCATAACTACAGGTACCCAAAAAGGGGCGTTATGCTTAATATACGTCATAGAACTGGAATATCCAGAACTTTGTAGATTCAATATCTTAACAAATGAAATCTGTTTAAACCCTAAAGAGATTATCATGGGTAAATCCAAGGAGTTTTTATATTACAGATTTCAATTTTACTCGAACTAGACAATATTTAGGTAAACCACTGTTTAGGATTGCTTATATATTATATCACTCCTGATTTCTCCGACTATCACATCACAGCAATTTTCTCCGAAACTACTTGAGGGAAAATGTTGAAATTTGGTATCAATGTAGAGTTTGATGACCCGACTAGGGGTAAATCCACGAAACTATTGAGCTTAAAATTTTGAAAAAAAAATGGAAGGTAGGAGTTTGCTCAAAGTTTACAGGAAAAATAAGGAGAAAAACCTAATTTTAATTTTAGGGGGCAAATGATTAAATGACAAATTAAAAATTAAAAAAGTTGCTTCAATCCATCATGTAATGAATCAAATGAAAGAGCTCATTCTGAGGAAAACAAATAAATATTTTTTATATTTTAAAAATATGTAGTTTAAAAGATATTACTAAAAATATTCAAATAATTACCCATCCCCCCTTTTCTCCGAAACTACAAGACATAAAAATTGAAAAAAACAGAGATATAGGGCCTCACCTGAACTTTACAGGAAAAATAAGGAAAAACCCCTAATCTTATTTTTTTGGGGGGGCACATTACAGAATTAAATGGAAAATATAAAATTATTTTTTCAACCCACCTGTATATTATAGTCTGCTTCATATTTCAGCCATCCTATATATGCTACTTGTGAACTACTTGCGAATGTAAACTTTAATCACCCTATATACTACTATTCATCTCTGTTTTATAGCTCCGTGAATAAACAACTGCTTCTAACATTTTGTTCAACCCATTTCATAACTATAATAATAACTCAAGTAAATCATTCAAATATCCTAACTGCTTTCATGACATATTTTTTTATACACCCTGTATAAATATAATTCAATTCTAACCTTATTTCAACCACATTGTATGTGAAACTGCTTGTGAGTCTAACAATATAACATTTTGTTATCCACCCTGTATCCTGTATAAATATATTACAACTCCACCAATTTTTTAACCACCGTTTATATGCAACTATTTACGGTCCACTCAATATACCTTTTTTGAACCACCACGCATAACTTCCCTCCTATTTCAACCACATTATATATATGCAGCTGCTTACGGGCCATCTTTATACTTATTTCTCTAGATTTTTTAAATCCATGTAATTCTACTCCGCTCTAACTTTCATCTATCCTATAAATGGAACACCCTGTAAAATTACACTTGATATATCGGTTGATTTAAAAAAAATTGAAACATGTTACATTGGTATATTTAGAATTTTGAATAAAAGCTAAGCTGATGCAAGTATCTAATATTTGGTACATGCGATGGAAAAAACGGACTAATTATGTGTTACCGGACATAGTAGCTTTTCCGCTATATCTACCGTTTTTATCAATGTAGGGAAATAAAATGTATACCAGATTTTAAGTCAAACTATAGGCTTCGTAACAAAAAAAAGATTGAGCAAACTCAGTTGAGTAGTTCTAACGTGATGCCCGAACAAACAAACAAACAAATAGACATACTACAATTTTATAATAGTATAGATATATAGATAACTAGCCATTACCCGCGGTTTCACCCGCGTACGGAATGTAGAATTCGGCGCAAAAAGAAATAACTTATGAAGCATATGGGCTATCCTAAATAACAACTTTAACTTTTGTGAACCACCCTACATAAGAATAAATCTACCAATCCTGAATATATTTCACCCAAACTGCAAGTGCTTATGGGCCACCCTATATAACAGTTTTCTTTAACCTTTTTTTGAACAACCTTGTATAACTGTAACTGAAATGGAATGGGGGTTAACTATGATATGTTGGTAACAATTTAAAGAACGATCATGCCAGAGTACTTACGTTTTGTCTTCGCTTGCTCTGCTGGCCGCTACTGTGATTGAAGTGGACTGCATTTTGAGGAGTTGACCCCGCACTGCCCTTTAGTAGATTTTACTGTTTCTATTTCACGACCGGTCGTATTTCACTTAAAACTACAACAATGAAGAACTAGAGAGATTAGTTCTTTTTACGAGCGAGAATGTCTATCCGTCCCAGACGGTTGATCAAGTGACTCTGGCAATGAGTGTGCGCGTAAAAATCACCAACAAAAAACAAAAAAATATACAAAAGAAAATATACAAAAGAAAAGATTTGGAATTACACTGCTACTCCAAAACTTTTGTTCCAAACTAAATATACTAATCTACTAATAAATGTTAATGAATCCTCAACAGTAACTCTACTTCACCCTATATTGCAACCATCCTGTATATGCTGCTGTTTATTTGTCACCCAATATAACATTTTTTTAAATACCTAACTATACTTTTACTCCACCTCCACCCTATATTTCAGCCATGTAACTGCTTATGGTCTAGGCTAAATAACAATTATTTTTGAAAAATTTTGAGCCACCTTGTAAAGTATAATTTCTTTCCACCGTGTATTTTAACCACCCTTTATATGCAACTTTTTCTAACATTGTGTTAATTCTCTGTGTAACTATAATTTTGCTTCGCTTCATATTTTAGGTATAACACATAGGATGTTGCAACTGTTCATGGTCTATCTTATATAACAAAATTTTTTAAACATATTTAGATCAACGCTGTAAAACTATTCCATTCCGCCCTCGATCTCAATCACCTTGTATAGTATACAAATACCCAATATAACAATTTTTGTACCACCCTGTATAACTATAAATCCACCAATCCAACATGGAGCCCCAGGTTTCCCATAACATCTAGGTCTTCTACAGACTAATTCCTCTTTTCTTGGTCTCTTGGGTGGGCCGACTTATACCCCAAGCCAGGATCCCAGTGGGGACGTAAAAGCCGTCCATCTGGAGCCCCAGGTTTCCCATAACATCTAGGTCTTCTACAGACTAATTCCTCTTTTCTTGGTCTCTTGGGTGGGCCGACGAATACCCCAAGCCAGGATCCCAGTGGGGACGTAAAAGCCGTCCATCTGGAGCCCCAGGTTTCCCATAACATCTAGGTCTTCTACAGACTAATTCCTCTTTTCTTGGTCTCTTGGGTGGGCCGACGAATACCCCAAGCCAGGATCCCAGTGGGGACGTAAAAGCCGTTCATCTGGAGCCCCAGGTTTCCCATAACATCTAGGTCTTCTACAGACTAATTCCTCTTTTCTTGGTCTCTTGGGGGGGCCGACGAATACCCCAAGCCAGGATCCCAGTGGGGACGTAAAAGCCGTCCATCTGGAGCCCCAGGTTTCCCATAACATCTAGGTCTTCTACAGACTAATTCCTGTTTTCTTGGTCTCTTGGGTGGGCTGACGAATACCCCAAGGCGGTGAAACCATGCGCGGATGTAAAAGCCGTCCAACTGGATTCTATCTATTGCCACAACATCTAGGTCTTCTGTAGACTAATTCATATCGTTCCTATCTCTTGTATCTTTTCCTTAGTCTCTCTCGTCAGCTTATGCTTTGCTGTGAATTTTAGGTCACTTTACCTTCTTTCTGGTTTGTCCAGAATGTCATCGTATGAATTATCGCTGAACAAATTAACTCTCTTATCGTTATATATAATAGTTGCTAGTTTGTCGAACTAATGATATTTTCTTGTCTACCTTTTCTTATACCTATTTCAGTTATCGACTTATCGAGTGGTATGCATTTGATGCACTAGCTTTTGTTGATTTAAGATGCATTTTTGGGAATCTGGATTCTCTGCATTATCTGATGTTTATCTGGAACAATTTCTTAGATTCCAAGACCCAAGTCTCGATTTTCACTGATTGTCAATTTCATTTTAGTATGATACCAACTGGCTTAACTATTTTTCATAACGTTTTCAGATTTTAGGGTATGTTTTCTTAGAGGATCTTATATACCGAATATACTGCTGTACTTATAGATTTGTCTGTCGTAATTTTCTATTCCTGTCAACTTGTACCGTCAAGTGGATTTCTCAGATGTCTGGTTTAGGTATTGGTAAGAAATAATTTTCTACGATTTGTCGTACCCTACCAAAGTGGAGTTTTTTGAGTATTTGATGTTCTTCCGAACTATTTGTCATTCTCCACTACCAATTCTCTCTGTTGAACCATTATTAGTCTATAGTGATACCAGCATATTCTTAAATCTAGTAGTTTATCATCTCTTACAGTGACAATTCATGAAGTATCTTGTAGTCTTATGAGAATAATAAATTTTGGTTTTCTTTATCTTCTGTATATGTGTATATTTCTTATCACATTACCGTAATTTTCAAGAATTAAGGTACTGTTTATCGTGGATACAAATAATTTTTTTTGCTATATAGACAGTTTTATGATAATGTTCATTATTTATCGGAATACCGTTTGGATAGTAAAGGTGAGCATTACCTTATCTTTTATAGATTGGTATCTCGTTCATCCTCTCATAGTTAGCTGCATGATGCAGTGTATCGTGACTTATAGAAGTCAGTTTAGTGGAGATCTCCAGAAATTCGAGCAGTGAATTAGGGCTGCTATCTTTTGGTTTTTTGTCTGGAGAGTCTCGTATCGTATTGGAATTGGGATGGTGCAGTGTTGCACTCCTGGATTCTGTGATGTCGTAGAGGATAGACGATTTGTGGCAGTGTGTTAGAGCTGCTAGCATCACCTTCACTATGTCAACGTATGTACCGTTCTTCTAGCGTACCTTTCACGTTTTTCCTTTGATTATAAGCAAGATTTGGATATCTTTGGAGTTCCAGTGTTTTGATGTTCCTTGTATAGAACAATTTCTTGAATTCCAGAATCCACTTCCTATTTATGGCGTGAGTATTCTGTCTCTTAAATAGTAAATCACTTAATCTGTCTTTGACACCCTGTAGCATTATCGTATTTCGTTTCAGAGCTATGTCATTTTTGCCGTATATTTTTGCGCTTTTCGGGATTTGTATTTAGTTCTTTGAAATACTTAGTTGTAATTTCAACATTTGTTATTGTACACTTTGAATTATGATCTTTGTTTAAATTATGGTTACTCGACAAGTGATAAATAATAGTATATCTCTAATATTTTACCTTTAGAAAATTTGTAAATTGTGTCACTGCCCAACTAGAGTATCTCCCCTACCGTAAAGAGTCTTTTGACTAGAATTTGGAAGACAATTCACTCCTTTATGATGTGAAGGATCCCTGCTGGTACTTTACGTCCAGAAATCCTATCTGCTCTAGTATTTGTCACCGTTTCAAGTTTTGGCTATCACGTTATTGATATTATTGGTGTTATTTATTAGTTTTTTTTTGTATCCTTATATCTTATATCGTCCCTTATATCTTATATCGTATCGTTTAAATTTTTTTGAATTATAGGACCCTGTTAGGAAGGGTGTTGGTCTCGTTTCGATGTACTGTGTTCAACACGAAGTCCTTGGGAGGATTGAGCATGGGGGGGTGCCACTTAGGCCGTTATATCTTCGAGAAGCCTCAATAATATGCTGGGTGGTACTACTATGTTCGATCTTAGCCCCACCTACTTGTATAGTCGGAAGATTGGCCAACAGTTCCAGACGAGGGAGTATCCTCGTAGAGCCATTTTTTTATATATATATATATTTTTTTATCTCTCTTCGTAGTTGTATGAAGAATTCCTTTAGTTAGTAGATCGCCATGTGGCCCATTTCGGCTCCTTCTGTTTAGGGAGTGTGGGACTTTTCGATGCTTTGGGGATGTGGTGAGTTACGGATGATTCAACGGCGAGCTTTTTACATCTAGACTCGAAAGGAATATCTGTACCCCGGTGCAGCGAGCGGTTTCACTTCCATGGATGAGAGAAGGGTGAATTTCCTTTCGGCAAGTGTTGCTAACTCTTTACTAGGTTTAAGTATTTTCCTTATCTTCTTATCTTACCTTAAATTTTATCTTGAGTATAGAGTTGAATTCAAACATTTGATACCGGGAATCATGTTTGTCTACCGCAGATGATACCGTTAAATAAGTCTAATTTATCTATTATATACTGAAATATCTTCCAGAATATATCTAGTAAATTTCGATATGGATTTAATAAATTTCCTGCAAGCAGTGTAAAACGTTTAGATGTTTCTGAATGTTCTTTACTTTTTCGAATTACCTCTGAATCATTAAATGTGAACTATTAAGCTCCCTAATTTCGACATCTATTTTTACCGAACGTATATATTCTCTCTTTTCGTTATCAACTTGAAGTTTTCCTATTTAACTACTCTGTTGAATAATTCGAGAGTAGATGCTGTAGTATCTTGTTAAATTAGAATGGGACTCATTAGAGTATTCTCGCTACAAAATTTTTCACAATTGCATTGTGAAAAATTTTCCCCACGTGACCGGGGTGTGTAACGATTAAATCGTCACTTTGGGCAAATGTTAATAATTTTTCTATATTTTGGTTTTATGTAAAATTTTGTACGCCAACCCTGTTGAGTTCAGAATATCATCTCAGGTACGTAAAACATTAGTATCTCGCTTTCAGCTGTTATTAAATTAAATATTCCTCAAATTTGATTTTATTCGCTTTGCATGGCTGATTAGTTAATTCTAAAAGTATGTTTCGTCAGCCCTTATATCGCCTAATGATTAATTTGCATAATGTAACTGGTAAAATAGACTAAATCGGTAATATCAATCGGTTTGTCTTTGAATTAATTCTTATTTCGACTCTGTGTATCGTCTACCGCATTAAAGAAACCTGCGCGGTACTTATTTGCTGGGTACCGGAGAAAAATTCACGTTTTGACTCTCTCTCTTCCCTTTTGTCAATCGACGAGACCAGATCTATATTGCCTGGCATTTTCAGGAAGCCATTTTTATCTTATCGTACCGTTTCGATTACCGAAGAAAGTGAGTAAAGCAAGTATATATTCTTTTTTCGTGATTAAATTATCTGTACCGTTTCTTATAGTAAAATTGATGGTGAAAATACCGATCAATTGAAATATCGATTTATCTTTAATCTATCGTAGATATATGTATATATGCACATGTCTTATTTTTTATCGTAGCTTGAAATTCGGAAGCTGTGTGAAGATGTTTTCCCGACCAGAGTTCATCATATAGCTTCGTCGCATTGTTTAAGTATTTACTCTACTTGATCTATTTTCTTTCCTTGTTTAGTTGGTGAAAAGGAATCACATTTTTTATAATTTTTTTATAGAGCATAACCTTCCTATTGGAACACGTGCTTAGTGCTACTGTTTTTTGCCTTTATATATATATATATATATATATATATATATATATATATATATATATATATATATATATATCTTTTTCTCTTTAATTACATCTCTCTTATAAACTAGGAACAGAAACTGTGGTTTTATCATTTTCTAGGGTTGTAGCTGAAAGGGAGAATTCCTGATTTTCCGTTGCCAGCACGTACAGTGAAGCCATTTTGTTTGCTTTCCGAGACTACCATTGCTAGGTTTGAAGGAAAAGGGGAAGCTAATCTGGGAAATTTGGATGGCAACCTAATCTACTTAGCAGAGGAGGAAAGCGAAGTAAGTGATTTTTCTATATCTAAAGTCTTATCTAGATTGTTTTTATTTTTTTTAATTAAATTTAAACACATTCACTGTAGAATTGTTTAAATATCACTTACTTCGTTACCTCTCTTTAAATTAGGGAATGTATTTGAGTTAGAGTTAACTTACCTGGGTTTTTCTTGCTAGATTTTAGAAGTAGCACGGAACAATTTGCCGATATTTTACCTATGTCATATATATCTTCTCTTTCAGTTGTTTCCTTTATTAGCTGCAATTTACCTGGCTATATATGTGAATATATGTATATCTATTTGCGGGCATTATTATTGATAATTTTTTATTTAAATTGCTCATACAAGATACTTGCTGAAACTCCTTCACACCGTTTAAAGGTGGTAACTATCACACCAAATTGTTTATAAATTTGGAAAGATTTATGAAAATTTCCATGACCTTCAGTCAGGTGAAATAAATAAATCAACCGAAGTTAATAGTACTTAGAAATCATTATCTTTTCACTAAAGTAAATAAACAGGAAATTTGTCTTATTTATAATATTTTCCTTGCTATCTAAGGTATCGTAGACTTTTGATCAAATCTGTTATCTTTAATTTTGTATTAGCATATGATCAAATCTGTTATCTTTAATTTTGTATTAGCATATGATCAAATCTGTTATCTTTATTTTGTATTAGCATCTGATCAAATCTGTTATCTTTAATTTTGTATTAGCATATGATCAAATCTGTTATCTTTATTTTTGTATTAGCATATGTTTGGATCCAATCAGTCATCTTATTTTAGTATATTTTTTTTCGAGAAATTGAATCTTCATTGTTGTAATAATTATTGTAATACCTTCTCGTACCTCTCTTGCAGAGAGAAGGAAGTTTTCTGTAATTGTATTTTCGGTTTATCTATAACTCACAAATAAATTGATTTAATATCAAAGAACATTATTGTAATAATAGTGGACCATAAGTATCAATGTAAATAGAGACTCTATCGTTATATTGCATAGACATTCAAGTGACTTATCGTATGCCAATTCCAAACCGGGGCTGAATTTAGAATTTTGGGGGAGTTCAGCAAGTCCAATCAAGGGGTAGCACGTACTAATTCTCTGTTTTATCTTTTTCCTGCATGCACAAAAATGAGCTGGACCCAAGGACGCTAGAGGAATAGCACCTACCACCATAGGGGCGACTATTTACTGCTACTAGTCGTCAGGGAAGCTCCAACCAGTAAAGTCACGGCTACCTAGAAGGCTTCGGAACCCTCTAAATCAACTGGCTCTCTCTCTCTCTCCCGATACAGCTGAGGCACCAGATAAGTCTAAAGTCATTACTTACTGATGGTATACTGATCAAACTGCCCTATTGTAATTGAAAGAACTGTATTTGGCTTGACCACTCTTTTTTTTTAAATTGTCAATATAAATTATCTGTTATAAAATTGTAAATATAATTGTGAGTGTAAAATTGGTCCTATATGTTTGTGTGTGTCTGGCGCCCTCTCTAAGGTGTCCAAAGTTGGAAAAAAAAATCGCACCCACCCTTTTTGAGATGTGCTCTGGTGAGCCAGTCAGTATTATGATGGATGCCTCCACAACAACAAGATGTTTTCCAGTATAAAATTGGCGCCCAACGTGGGGATTTCTCCTAAATTGCAACTGCTTATTGGTCACCCTATATAACAATTTTTTGAACGGCCTTGTACAATTATAACTCTACCACCCTGTATACTTAGAACTCTACTCTATCCTATACAACTACCCTGTATATGAAACAGCTTATAGATCATAACATTTCTTTGTGATATTTTTTAAACCTACCTGTATAACTGTAATTATACTCCGCCACATATTTCAACCATCCTTTCAACCTTTGTTAAGCACCCTATAAACTATAAATCCACTCCATCTTAAATTTCAACTACACTTTATAAACAACTGCTTCTAACATTTTTTCAACCCGTTTCATAACTATAATATAAGATAATAACTCGAGAACATAAATCAAATATCCTAATTACTTACATAACACATTTTTCTAAGATTTTTATAAATATAATTCATTTTACACTTATTTCAACCATATTTTATATGGAACTATGAGACAAATAATATAACATTTTGTTATCCACCCTGTATATATATAATTTTTCTCCGTCTTTTTTTTCAACTATCTGGTATATGCAACTATTTATGGCCCACCACCCAGTTCAACTCTTTTGAACCACCCACTATGACTAATTCCACTCCCCACATTGTATATATTCAGCTGCTTATGAACAACATAATATAACTTTTTTTAAAAGACTTTTTAAACCCATGTAATTTTATAACCGCGTTATTTTTCTCATATCCTATATACGGAACACCCTGTAGAATTAGGCTAGGTATATCAGTTGATTTTTTTTTAATCGAAACAGGTTACATTGGTATATTCTAAATTTTGAATAAAAGCTAAGCTAGTGCCAGTATCTAATATTTGGTACGTGCGGTGGTACATGTATATATATATCTACCGTTTCAAATAAAAATCAATGTCAATGTAGGGAAATAAAATGTATATCAGATTTTAAGTAAAACTATATATAGGCTTTGGAACAAAACAAGGTACAGTAAAATCAGTTCCGTAGTTCTTACATGATGCCCGAACAAACAAACATATAAACAGACAAACTTACAATCTTATAATAGTATAGAAGATATCCTTTCATAAAGTTCAGTAATCAAAGAAGTAAATATATTTCATACACATAACAGTAGTTTTCTGTAACAGAAAATCTGAGATATAAGCTTAATAAAAATTATATTTTCAATTTGCTAAATATGCTCTTGGTAACAGTTAATTACTTCAGTTTTCATTTTGCACCCCTTCATCAAAAAATCCCAGTTCCGACCATGTGTTCGATCTAGGTTCGTTCAAAATATCTTTCAAAGATATTTTTACGGGAGCGGGACTCGACCGGACCTTGACTGGCATAGAAGTGTGAATACAAACATTGTTTCTCATTTGCGAATATTTTACCAGACCTGGAACGGACCGAGAACGGATCGTGACCGGCACTACGTTTGAATCTACTGATCGGGAGTGGAGCGGGAATGGACTAGACCTTGACTGGCACGCCAGTGTGAATGCACACATTGTTTCTCATTTGATAATATTTTACCAGACCGAAATCAGACCGGGAACGGACTGTGACCGGCACTATAATGTGGATCAAGCCTTATAGTGCCAACTTTCACCTACGGGACTAAATAGTGCTAAATCAGGAGTGGGTAAGCTATTATTACCATCCCAGTGGAACCACGCTATCCTTGTCCACAAAAACCCTCCAAGCACAATAAACCACACAATAAACAACGCAATAGCGATACGAACATCTTTACCCAGTTCAAAACAGGCGGACTGACCTCTGAACGCTCCAATACCACGCCCTCTGAAGCGTTTAAAGTAAGAGTTAATTTACCTGCACAAAAAAAAACACACACACCCCTGCGCAAGCCCGGACGCTGAGGCTACCCTTCTTTTATTTTGAGGAGCACCCCCAGCACCCTTTCCACCACCCCCTGAACTAATGTCCAGGTCCTCACGCTGTTGCAGTTTTCCTTCTGCAGTATCGCTGACTTCTCTGTGGTTTCGTGGCTTTGGTTTGTCGTTTGGTGCCCGGCTGTGGCCCTGAAACACCTGTCCTTCTGTTGTTGTTTCTTTCTCTGCTAGATTCGTAGCTAGTGCCCTTCTGAGGGCGTGCGCGTAGTCTTCTTTTGTGTAGGTGTGTGCTCTTCTTGTCTTCTCTCTGGCTGGTGGTAAGTTCCCCAGACCCCCCTATTTGTCCTGAAAATAAAGTTTTATTATTTGCTTCATTTTATACGTACTTGTCTTCTAATGCTGTTCTTCTTCTTCTTGGCCGTCGCTGAGGCAGAGCTGGTTCTTGGGCCGCTTGTATTTATCAATGAATCTGGGGTCATAATCCAGTAGTTGTCGTAGATAAAGATTCGGATGGTGTCCCAGTTTGGCATACGCCTTTCTGGCCTT
Source organism: Octodonta nipae (assembly GCA_034190945.1). NCBI lineage: Eukaryota > Metazoa > Arthropoda > Insecta > Coleoptera > Chrysomelidae > Octodonta > Octodonta nipae. Next base: position 33,536,704 of record CM067216.1, on the reverse strand, counting down.
CCTTCTCATGACCGCAAGCACTGGTTGGTGTTGTAAGTCGTTAAAAATTACTGAATTTCTAACGAAACAGGGTGCGTCGACTGCAAGGCGTAGGCATAGGTTCTCCTGCCTTTGGATGGCCTGCCTGTTGCTTTTACTAGTGTGTCCCCAAACTATTGATAAGTACGTCAGCATTGGCAAGATAACTGTCTTGATGAGAGTTAGCTTGTTCCTTAGTCCCAGCTTACTTCCTCTTCCTATGAGGGGGTAGAGTCTTGCACGGGCTGCTCGGACTTTGTTACCCCCTGTCGATGATGACACCTAGATATTTTACCTCGTTTGTCCATGGGATATGCCTGCCGTTGATGGTCAGGTTTCCTGTCGGAACAACTTTTCGGCTTCTTCCGTTGACGAACAGGACTGCTCCCTGGGGAACTCCTGCCTCGGTGGTCCGGTATCCTGAGAGTTCATGGCCCACAAGTACTCTTACTCGTCGATTTCGCAGAAAGGAGCCCACTAACTGGATGATGTTAGTAGGGATTCCTAATTGGTCCATCTTGAACAAAAGACCGTAGTGCCATACTCTGTCGAAGGCTTTTGCCACATCTAAGAAGACGAAGGCTGTTCTTCTATTCCGGTTGAGTCCGTCTGAGGCGTATTCTACTAGTCTTAGAATTTGGTGTTCGGTGGCGTGCTGCTGTCTGAAACCAAACTGCTCTGATGGAGTCACGTTTAGCTCGTCTATGACTTCCTGGAGTCGACGTGCGAAGATCCTTTCGGCTACTTTGCTCATCGCTGGGAGAAGGCTAATAGGTCGGTAGTTTTGTGGAAAAGTACCGTCCTTATTGGCCTTGGGCAGCATGATAATGTCGGCGTTCTTCCATCTTGTCGGGTAGTAATGAAGTCTAAACATCGCGTTGATGATGTTCGTCAAGGAAACGACTGCTTTCCTGGTGAACCGTTTGACTATCCTGTTGGATATACGGTCATGACCTGGTGCCTTTCGTTGCTTGAGTTTCTTGATCTGGTCACGTACCTCTTCCGGGGTAGTGGTCCTGATCGGTGGTACGTCTTCCTGATTCATGATCCTCCTCACTTGCCTTTCAACTCTGAGTTCGTGTTCGTCATCGTCGTGTTGGTTTATTCTACATTCCCTCTCAAGACTGTCTGCAAAAGCTTCGGCCTTTTCGAGGTGGGAGTAAACTAAACCTTGCTCGCCGTGTAGTGGAGGTACTGGACGTCGGTCCGTTCTTAGGATTTTCTGCAGGTTCCAGAATCCTGGTTTCTGCGGGTCCAGCTGTTCGAGGTATCCGTTCCATCTATCATTGTAGTGCGTGCTTAGTGCTTCCTTTACTGCACGATTTAATGCGTTGGATCTTTGCTTGTCGTCCGGCTGAAGTGTTCTTTGCGCTCGCTTTTTGGCCCTGTTTTTCTCTCGGATTAGATCGGCGATCTCATCAGGGAGGTCGGTGTACTTCTTTTCTTTGCGTCTGGGGGTGGTCCGGGTGCTAGCTTCCAGAGCTGAGTTGATTCCGTCCTCTAAGGCCAGGATCGCCGTGTCGACCTCTTCCCTACTTTCGATCACTGGGATTGGCCGCACTGTTCCAGTGTGGTGATTTGCTGTTCAGGTCGCCAATTAAGATTGTGGGGTGCCCGTCTGGCAATAGAGCGTCTAGATCATCCTCAGACAGCCCCGGGTTGGGAGGGATGTATACTGAAAATAGTTTGAGTGATTGGCTATTTATCATACTTACCTGAATTCCTGTTGCCTCGGTGGAGATCATGTCTTCGGGGGTCAGGATGCGGTGGTGGTCCATTGTCCTCTTCACGAGAAGGGCTGTGCCCCCTCCTCTGGCATTTCTGTCATTCCTGTATGTGATGTAGCCTTCTATGTTGAATTGCTTTCCGTCTGATAGCTTGGTTTCCTGGAGTGCCACGACATTTATGCTGCTTCGAGTGTAGTCGGCTTCTCGCTCCTTGAATGTTCCAAGAAGCTATCTTCAGGGAAGCTGCTCTTGTCGGGTTTCTATCCATCAAATTCTCCAAGGATGCTGCTGATTTCTTCTATCCTTTGGAGGGCCATTCGGAGCGTGCCCTTGATTGCTGCCAGTTCTCTTCGGGCAGCGTTGACGTCCTGGGGTTTCTTGGGTTCCCGTGAGGTCTGAGCTGTTGCAGCCTGAGGGGTTGATGCGCTGGGGTTCTTCCTGACGGGCAGTGCGGGAAACTCCAGTCCGCGTGCTTGGGATGAGTAGGACATCCCTGGTTTGACTGCTTTAGCAGTTGTCGACTTCACTGGCTTTGGCGCTTTCTTGCAGCCTCTATAGCTGGCTACATGGGCTTCTCCGCAGTTGACGCATTTGGCTGGTTCCGTCAGCCTTACGGGACAGTCTGATGCTCTGTGTGCTCCAGAGCATTTGACGCATCTCTCGTGCTGAAAGCAGGTACCTTGTCCGTGTCCGAACCTCTGGCATCTGAAGCATTGAAGTGGGTCCTTCATGCTTCGTTGTTTCTCGACCGTTATGCACAGGCCGAGGCAGGATTTTAGTGCCATTATTAGCTTCTCCTCATTTTCTGGCATCTTCGCTAGAAACAACGGTAGTTGTCTCCTGGACTTGATCCCTCCCCGGGTGTACATGGCGTACACTCCTAGTGGGTTGAATCCCATTTCTTTCAATTCTTCTTCGATTTCCTCTGGGGTCACGGTTGTGTTGAGCCCCCTTATCACCACGCGCGCGTCTTTGGATGGGAAATTATAAGTGTGGAACGTTAACTTCCTTTCCTGCAAAAATTTAACTGTCTCGCGGTATCCCGCCGCGGACTGACACTGAATTCGAATTACTTTACCTTTGTTACTGGCAGTATAGCCAGTACCTGCAGTATTCATCGCTGCTCTTACCTTGTTCCAGTGCTCTGGTTCGGTCAGCATTATTGGCGGCACTTTGTTTTCGTCTATATTCCTGGGTGGAATATATTTTGATTCTTTCTTCTTTGCCTCGGTCGTCCGTTTTGCCGGTGGCTCACTTGTCTCAGGTTCGGGAGATGGGGTAGCCCGTCTGGATCCGGCATTTGAGATCTGCCTTTTCCGGACTACCTCCTGAAAGCCGTCTTCCATTTCGACTTCTTCTGCGGTTATTCCTTCCGCTGATGCCTCATTTGGGGTCGCCGTGACCTGGATGGTAGGGGTTGCTTCCCTCGTTGATTGGCTTTTGAGGTGGGCCATCTCCTCGATGAATTTTTTAATCTCCGCCTTGAGTTCGGTGATTTCTTCGTTATGTTTGCGGTTCTGTTGTTCTAACAACTGTTTTAGTTTCGCGTTCTCTGTTTTGTGTTTTTCCATCTTTTTTCTGAAGAATTTTGCATCCATGATATCTGGTGGTTCCTTCTTATATTTGGACATCTCTGTAAATTTAAAAAGGATTAATTTACGTCAAGTACTTATTGGTACTTAGCGAATTCTTTTATTAGTCCCGAAAGGGACTTAGTATACTAATCCTAAAAAGGACTAATTTATAATCCTAAGAAGGACTAATGGTTATTGCCGGATTAACCGCAGGGGTTCGCCGGCCGGTGCAGGTGTCTCGCAGGTAGTTCGCTTCGGCTGTTTCTCTCGAGATCGACCCCTGCCTCTTGCTAGGCAAGGGAGGTCTTACTCGTTCGAGGTTGCTGACTGAACGATCACTGACAGCATCACGACGACGACGTTCACGTTTACCTGCACACAATGAAGCCAAGCCATATTTTATACCAGCGCTAAAATCGGATCCGATAGGCTCCGCCCTCAAGGAAAATACGATCTGTTAGGCTCCGCCCACCCATCTAGATATACTCTAGGCGCCTCCCCAAAAAGTTACAACTATACAGGCGTTGCAATTAGGGCGTTTTCTAATGGCAAAATAGTCTAAATCAGAGAAAAACAGCCTATATTCCTTCATATTCACCCATTTGAAATTGGATCCGTCTTGCTAATATTTCAAACGGTGAATCAGCTCTACGTTAGCCCTCAACCGGGGAAAAACAGGAACTGCCCTTAACTGCTTCTATGTGACCTGAGTTGTGTTTGTGTAAGTGAAAATAGCCAATTATCTTTGGTATTTTATTATAAGTGTTTGCGAATTGATATTTGTACTTTTTATTTATTGGACTGGTGTATTATGTACTGTATGCTCATTTTACACTATGTACTAATTTTATTAAGGACTTTTTAAGATTTTTTTTTTTTCATCAAATTTTTGCAACTAACACAAAATAGAGAGTTAATATTCCGCTCCATGGTAGCGTGCACCTTCAGAACCGGGGTTATTTTTCTTACTTTGTATAAGATTTCCCGGCTCTTTATCCCCCTTTTTAGACTTTTAGGTCCTAAATCCCGGCTTTATGCTGTGTGCCAAAATATCACCGGCTTTCAACTTTCCATTGTTTAACAGACCAAAGAAAGTTAATTATTCTTGGTTTGTGCTGGTGCTCTCTTTTTCCTGATACACGTCATTATTTACTGTTCCGTTTCAGATT